>CM055116.1:800791547-801094047 GCA_029206835.1 Rana muscosa | reverse complement strand
AAGAGAGAGAGAGGGGGAAGAGAGAGAGAGGGGGAAGAGAGAGAGAGAGAGAGGGGAAGAGAGAGAGGGGGAAGAGAGAGAGGGGAAGAGAGAGAGGGGAAGAGAGAGAGGGGGGAAGAGAGAGAGGGGGGAAGAGCGAGAGAGAGGGGGAAGAGCGAGAGAGAGGGGGGAAGAGCGAGAGAGAGGGGGGAAGAGCGAGAGAGAGGGGGGAAGAGAGAGAGAGGGGGGGGAAGAGAGAGAGAGGGGGAAGAGAGAGAGAGGGGGGGAAGAGAGAGAGAGAGAGGGGGAAGAGAGAGAGAGAGAGGGGGGAAGAGAGAGAGAGAGAGGGGGGAAGAGAGAGAGAGAGGGGGGAAGAGAGAGAGAGAGGGGGGAAGAGAGAGAGAGAGGGGGAAGAGAGAGAGAGAGAGGGGGGAAGAGAGAGAGAGAGAGGGGGGAAGAGAGAGAGAGAGGGGGAAGAGAGAGAGAGGGGGAAGAGAGAGAGAGGGGGAAGAGAGAGAGAGGGGGAAGAGAGAGAGAGAGGGAAGAGAGAGAGAGGGGGAAGAGAGAGAGAGGGGGAAGAGAGAGAGGGGGGGAAGAGAGAGAGGGGGGGAAGAGAGAGAGGGGGAAGAGAGAGAGAGGGGGAAGAGAGAGAGAGGGGAAGAGAGAGAGAGGGGGAAGAGAGAGAGAGGGGGAAGAGAGAGAGAGGGGGAAGAGAGAGAGAGGGGGAAGAGAGAGCGAGAGGGGAAGAGCGAGAGGGGAAGAGCGAGAGGGGGGGGGAGAGGGGGGGAGAGAGAGAGAGAGAGAGAGAGGAAAAAACTTTCATGACAATGAACAGCATCTCGGACCGGGGCCGGGGGGGGGGGGGGGTATGGGTGTTGCAAGTGAGGGAGAGCAGAGTAAGAGAATAAGAGAAAAGGGAAAAAGAAACGAATGGCGGACCTTGCACATATTTATCCACTTAGATAAAGTGGTCACTCATAGATCATTCACCAAGTAGGTGCTGTTACCGTAACCAAAAGCACATATATCACACAAACAATAATCCAGCATAGAGCACCAGGAAATGTACTTATGGTAACAGAAATTGGATCATACTAGAGTAATCTAAAATGTGATTTTATTGTATTACAAAAATTGTCACAGTCTAAGGCCAGTATTAGAAAAAGCAGCTTCACAGTAGTTGGTGAACAACAAGTCTCCATTATGAAGTAATCACCACTCATGCACACAGACACAAGACACTACATATAACAGTTAAAATAAAAAACATCCGGACGCCATATAGCAACACACAGACAGGTTGTCAGATGAAAATCTCATCATGGATAAGATTAAATAACAATGGCTATATCAATTAGTGGCAACCTGACTGTGTGTGGCTCCAAAGGAAGGGAAGGGAGGGTAGGGAAAGGGGAATAGAAAAAGGAATGCTTGCTGATGTAAGTATAAATTCCTGAAAGCATAAACAGCTCTATATTTCCTCGTAAATGTAGATAATAATCCCGATTTATTCAACAAGGCACAATTGCCTTGGTGACTTATTGGAGCGGAGAATGAATGGAAATCAAATGGCAGTCCAATAAATTCACAGAAAATAGCTCATATAAGTCCCGACATTAAAGTTGAAAATGCTTTTTGAATGATAAAATAGCTGGGACAGATCCTTTTATAAAGAACAGAACAATCATAGCACTATACAAGCCATGGTCTGCATTGATTTTAGTCCCGGTGTTCTATCATTCTGGGTCCCCCATCAGATAGTGCCCAGGTTGGACTGCGCATGCGCAGCCGGAGATCACGGAAATCTCCGAACCTGATCAGCTCTTCTTCAGGTGTACACGGTGCATGCGCGGCTTGGGACGGGTTATCCAGGCTCATTCCTTACCATCACCGTGGACATGGAGCTTATTAAAAAAAAAAAGCCAGGAGGCCGAGCGAGCAAAGCAAGCCTTCCGAGCGAAGCGAGGACGTGAGACCGACTGGCCACTTACAGCGAATTCCACGTCGCCCTGGACCTGTTGCAATAAGAACTGCGGCCTGTTAACGGCGCATGCTCCAAGAACAGCTGATGGAACAGATGTTCAGTCTTGGAGATTTCCATGATCTCCGCTTGCGCATGTGCAGTCTAACCCGGGCACTATCTGATGGGGGGACCCATACTGATAGAACAATATAAGTTGCATCATCAACCCCTTTCAAGATGGGAACAGGAAACATCATTTATGCGTATGTTGTAGCATAAAACATCTAGTTGTGGGTTTAAATTAGTCACCCTGTGATGGAGGTACTTTACCGTCCTTTGCGATGGATGTACGTGTAGTTTCCGTCCTCCGTGATCCCATCCATAGGTGATATATGGCTGTATCACTTCACGAGTGCCTATGAGTGCCTGTTTATTTCCCAGCCTGTTCAGCTGTATGCCGTACGCGATCATGTGTCTCCTTTACAGACCAGATGAAGCTACGCTATCCTTTCTGGCGAAACGTGTTGACGTTACAACGGTTCCGTCACGTGACGCCGACTCTGTAAGGCTCCCTGAATTGAGGTAGCTAGCAGCTGAAGTCTTCTGGGACTCCCATATAATCTGGTTAAAAATATATACACAGATTCCAGGATTCTACTGGAGATAGTAGATTTTGCAAAGTGGGGAATATTATCCCCTTCAGTAAATGTCTGGTTTAGATCCTTCTCCCATTTGTTATTCTATCTTTTAACGGGCTATTCAGTTTATCTTGTTAAATTTGTCTGAAGTTCTGCATTAAGTCTTACTGTGATAAATTAATAAAAAGAAACAAAGTACTGTAGTACATAAATACATGCAATTTCACATGGAAAAGAATATAAAAACAAATACAAGGCAACCACCTATATTTTATGGTAAGATTATTAAATTCCTTGGTAAAAATCTAATATATTTTACTGCAGTGGGGTAGATAGTGCCTCTTTTCTTAGCAAGTGTAAAAGTACTACTTACCACTATTCCGTCTCTTGATTTTAGGGACAGAAGCATCATGGTTGTTATTTTCTCAAGGTGATGAGAAATATTATCTTCCATAACTTCTGAGATAGCACCAAACAATCAAGGTGATGAGAAATATTATCTTCCATAACTTCTGAGATAGCACCAAACAAGTGATAGCTGTAATATACAGTTAATTCAAAATTAAGAGAAAAAAAATACAGCACACAACAGTTGCATATAAATTGTTACTTTAAAGTGATATTAAATTATTTTATTTTTTTGTCGTATAAAATAAAAAACAAGTCTTACCCGCTCTGTGCACAGAGCAGCCCGATCCTCCTCTTCTCGGCTCCCCCTGCTGGCGCTCCAGGCTCCTCCCTCCTGCCCCCATAACAAACAGCTTGCTATGGGGGCACCTGAGCAGGCTTGCTCCCAAGCCGCTGCTCTGTGTGTCTATTCACACGGAGCATTACTCAGTCCCGCCCCCACTCTCTCCTCATTGGCTCACTGGCTGTAATTGACAGTAGCGGGAGCCAATGGCTACTGCAGCTGTCTCAGCCAATGAGGAGGGAGAGACCCGGGAGAGCCGAGGCTGTTGTGTACATCGCTGGATCGAGATGAGGCATAGGCAAGTTTTAGGGGGGGGGGGGGGGGGACTGGGACGCTAATGTGCATATAATGCATGAAGGTAAAAAACCTTGAGCCTATACAACCTCTTTAAGGCATAAAATAAAGAAGTGTTCAGAAGTGTTTTAAAGAATTCAAACTTTATAAAGAGGTAAGGTATATTGCATTTAAATCAGGAGACCTAGCCAAATCATTTTTCGTCTATTTTTATTGCAACAAGAGACAGCCAAAACACAGTCTATTGCACAATTTCACTACATCCAAGCTAAATAAAAACACTGCTTACAGAAAGCAGAAAATAAGATAAAGCTCACTGAATCATATACAATACAAAACACAGCTTACATAAAGCAGAAAATAAGATAAAGCTCACTGAATCATACACAATACTTTTTCCTGGTTCAGACCAATGCAAGCTTGACTAGATGAAATAGAGTATAGACTAAATACTTCCATCTGTATACAATTGTTTGAGGCACAGAAACTTCAAAAACTACAAAAAACGCTCGGATCAAAGCATTCTCAAAATTAGGTTTCAATGTTTAATCAATATTTATAGCCCAAAAAAACTATGAGATCAATCAAGTTTTTCATGAACAATACAATACTGAAAAATTCCCTACACACTTGCCAGCTAGACAGCCCAATAAACAGTCTATTAAGGCAGTGGTCATCAACCCTGTCCTCAGGACCCACTAACAGGCCAGGTTTGCAAGATAACTGAAATACATCACAGGTAATATCATTTGCTGCTCAGTGATTGCAGTATTCTAGTCTGCATCTCCCCAAGGTAATACAGAAAATCTGGCCTGTTAGTGGGCCCTGAGGACAGGGTTGATGACCACAGCATTAAGGCATACACACACTGGATGTCTACAATTGCCATTGAGCCGTGCTCCTGTATTGTCCCTGCACCTCTAAAGGTGAAACTGCCTTGTTCCACGCACCTTATTCAAAGAAGCTAGTTATAAAATTGATCAGAAAACATTTTAATGCATTTAATACAGAATTGGAACTCGCAAAGAAAAATGGGACGTTTTGTTATGCCACCAAGAAATTCACAAAGAACAAAAAAGTAAGATTTGATAAAAAAAAAAAAAAAAAACATGAAACCTTTTTATTAGATATACAATATCATAAAAAGCCCACATGGGTGTAAAATATAAACATGAATGAGTATAGAAAATACAGCATATGTCATGATAGGCAGAATAACAGTTAAAGACCTCACAACGACATGTCAACGCATTTCACGGTTAACCAGTTTCCTCCATATCTTCAAAGACACACACATATTTGGTGCGTCAAAGTTGCACCAAAGTGTACAAGTGTGAATGGAGCCTAAATGGTGTGTGTGTGTGTGTGTATGTGTGTGTATGTGTGTGTGTGTGTGTATGTGTATATGTATAAGATTCAGGTACTACTTTCATGCAACTTTTGTGGGTTAACATTGAAGTCTTTGGCCCTCAAGTTGCATGAAAGTCGGACCAAAAGTAGTGCATTAACTACCGTGAAGTCGCTGCAACTTTAAGTCGCACATACAGTGAGGGAAAAAAGTATTTGATCCTCAGTAGTTGCGCACCGGGCATTAGAACGAGAAAGGGCGTTGAGGCAATATTGGAAGAAGAACATAGGGAGAAGACAGCGGAGAAGACTGGGCAAAAGAGCAGAAGATAGCGGAGGAGACCCGGCGGAAGACAGCGGACAGAGGGAGAAGAACCGGAGAGAGCGGAGAAGAGCCGGAGAGGGGAGAAGACATCAGCGGAGGAGGCAGAAGAGCCGGAGAGGGCAGAAGAAGTCGGAAGAGACCCCCGGAACTGCTTAATAAATTACTTTAAAAACCTGTGTTATGTGTTTTATTTTTGACACTTTTTTTTTTAGGTGAATGAGTAGGGGTACAATGTACCCCATACTCATTTACATAGGGTGGGGGGCCGGGATCTGGGGGCCCCCTTATTAAAGGGGGCTTTCAGATTCCGATAAGCCCCTGCCCACAGACCCCAACAGCCAGGGTTGTCGGGAAGAGGCCCTTGTCCTCATCAACATGGGGACAAGGTACTTTGTGGTTGGGGGCGCCCCCCCCCCATGTTGAGGGTGCACACCTGATACGGCTCGCTCATCCCCACCCCCTTTCCTGACCTGCCAGGCTGCGTGCTTGGATAAGGGTCTGATATGGGGGACCCCCACACAGTTTTTTCGGCATAGGGGTTCCCCTTAGAATCCATACCAGACCCAAGAGCCTGGTATGCTCTTGGAGGGGGAACCAATGCCGTTTTTTTTTTTAATGTAGAGTGGAGTTCCCCTTTAGGATCCTCAGAGCACAAGTCGCATGCCAAAGTCAAATCATGAAAGACGGCGATCTGACTTCAGTGATATTCAATGGGCTGAAGTAGGATCAAAGTCGGACCAAAGTAGTGCATGGAGCATTTTCAAAGTCGGACCGACTTATGTTGGACCAGTTAAGACGGTTCCATTAATAACATTGATTTTCACACGTCATGCGATATGAGCTCCCAAAAACGGAGCATTTGTCGTATGTACCAGTGTGAACCCGGCCTAAGGCCCCTTTCACACTTGTGCGACCTCAAAGTCGCGCGATTTTAACAAAACAGTATACGCCGGAAAAACGGCGTGGGGTCCCCCCAAAATTCATACCAGACCCTTATCCGAGCACGCAGCCCGGCCGGTTAGGAAAGGGGGAGGGGATGAGTGAGCGACCCCCCTCCTGAACCATACCAGGCCGCATGCCCTCAACATGGGGGGGTGGGTGCTTTGGGGCAGGGGTCCGTTGCACACCGCACACCGGTCATTAGAGCGGGAGACTTTGTCGAGTGAACATCGGAAGAAGAGCAGAGGGAAGAAGACAACGGAGAAGACCGGGCAAGAGCGAGCAGAAGATAGTGGAGGAGACCCGGCAGAAGACAGCGGACAGAGGGAGAAGAACCGGAGAGGGGAGAAGAAATCGGAAGAGACCCCCAGAGCTGCCTAATAAATTACTTTAAAAACCTGTGTAGTGTGTTTTATTTTTGACACTTTTTTTACAGGTGAATGAGTACCCCATACTCATTCACATAGGGTGGGGGGCCAGGATCTGGGGCCCCCCTTATTAAAAAGGGCTCTCCATATTCCAATAAGCCCCCCGCCTGCAGACCCCGACAACCAACGGCCAGGGTTGTCGGGAAGAGGCCCTTGTCCTCATCAACATGGGGACAAGGTGCTTTGGGGGTGGGGGGTGCAGGAGCCCCCTGCCCCAAAGCACCCACCTCCTCATGTTGAGGGCATGCGGCCTAGTACTGTTCGGGAGGGGGGGCGCTCACTCATCCCCAACCCCTTTCCTAACCGGCCAGGTTGCGTGCTCAGATAAAAGTCTGGTATGGATTTTGGGGAGACCCTTGCGCTGTTTTTTTGCGGCGTGGGGGTTTCCCTTAAAATCCATACCAGACCGAAGGGCCTGGTATGCTCTTGGAGGGGGAACCCATGCCGGTTTAAAAAAAAATTAAAAATAATTGGCGTGGAGTTCCCCTTCAGGATCAGAGCACAAGTCGCATGCCAAGTCGGATCCTCTAATACGGGGATCCGACTTTGATCCGACTTCAGAAAAAAAGTAGTGCAGGGACTACTGTGAAGTCGGCACGACTTAAAGTCGTACTAATATGAATGGTAGTCATTGAAAATCATGGAGAATGATTTGTCATGCGACTTTGCAGTCCCAAATAGTGGGACAAGTCGTATAAGTGTGAAAGGGGCCTAAGAAAGTGTTCCTAATCACCACTTGTTACCTGTATAGAAGACACCTGGGAGCCAAAAAACTTGCTGATTGATAGAGGATCAAATACTTATTTCACTCATTGAAATGCAAATCAATTTATAACTTTTTTGAAATGCATTTTTCTGGATATTGTTGTTGTTATTTTGTCTCTCACTGTTATAATAATCCTACTATTAAAATTATAGACTGATCATTTCTTTGTCAGTGGGCAAACATACAAAAGGCGTGGCCAACGACCGGGATGTGAGGACGTGCTTAGCCTGAGCTCCGTCCATGCCACACACATCCTGACTCAATCCTACTGACCTGTTCGCCATCCAGGGATCCGGTTTGTCCCCACAGCATCCAGGGAACCTTGTGCCCACCGGGAGATGGTCAAATACGGCCCACCGATGGAGGAAGCCTCAGGATCCGTCCCGCCACCCCCGCCATGCAAACAGAGGCAAGATGGCGCCGGTCACCATGCTGCAGACACACGCAGCCAGCCATCCTCATACTCCTCAGCGCTGAAACCGAAGCATGCAGGGAAGGGTGAGTCACACTGTTCCCCCCCTGTTCTAAGCTCGGAAGATCCTTTCCTACTCTCTCCGGCTGAGGACATTTCCCCTGATAACCCCAGCGAGGACACTGCTGATGCAGGCCATGCGGAGCCATCCCTGTCCCAGAGATCATGGAGGCCATCCAGCACAGCCATGCTTCTCTGACCACTCAAATGGACTCCATAAAAACTGACTTATCCTTCCTAAAACAGGATGTCCATAACCTCCGCCACAGGTGTCTAATGCTGAGCAGCGCATTAGCACGCTGGAGGATGAGACCCGTCCATTACAGGGCTCTGTTAGGGAGCTATGCCAGGCCCAAGATTATACAGCAGATAAGCTCACTGAAATGGAGGACCGTTTAATGGAGAAGCAATTTACGTTTCCTGGGGTTCCCAGAGGGGGCTGAGGGTAGAACCCCGGAGGTTTTTATGGAAAGATGGCCAACATTCGGCCCTTCAACCTTTATTCGCCATTGAACGGGCACATAGGGTCCCCATGCACCCCCTCCCACCTGGGGCCCAGCCACGTGCCATGATTATCAAACTGCTTCACGACAGGGAGGCAATTCTTGGTGCTGCCAGAGAAAAGGGAGGGGTGTCCTTTAATGGGAGTGGAATTACTATTTTCCCTGACTTCTCTGTAGCCACACAAAAGCAGAGGGCCACTTTCCTGGCTATTAAACGCAGGCTCCGTGAACTTCATCTCCCCTATGGCATGCTATATCCTGCTCGATTGAGGATTGTTTACCAGGGCAAGGCCTACTTCTTCACGGATCCTAAGGAGGCATCTCACTGGGTGGATATCCTGGGACATCCTGAATGCCGGAATCAGAATCAAAGATCCCCTCCGCGCTGACATCGCACCTAACCTGCACTTTTTGATAGCTACACCTTGTGCCTTATGTGGCCTACGTTACCCCTTTCCAGCAAAGGACAGCTGAGGGGGGGGGGGTAGGAGTGGGCCTGGAAATCCTTGCGCCTATGATCATCTCACTCCCCTCTTTACAGTTATATGAAAGTGGCGAACTACATTCTACTAACTCTGTTTGTTTCTTACTTGTTTGATCTGGATGACTGCTGCATTTTTTCCTTCAGACTCAGGGTTAACTAGCATACTTGTCCTGTGCGGACACGGACGGTGGCCCGCGTCTAAGGGACTTTAACACTCCTCAGGGTTGGTTAGTTTGGGGTCTGTGTCATGACCCCCCTGCTTTGCAGTTTTGGTAACAAAGCTCTCATATGTTTGGGTTTGGGAGTCGGGAGGGTTAGGGTGGGTGGGGATGTTTGGGGATTTTCGTTTGAAATTTTTATTTTTATGTGTTTTGTTTTGCAGTGCTGGTATCCAATTGTGCATGTCCATTTACAGGCTGGTATAACTGACCTTTATGATATGCATCTGATAACTTTATTTGCTATGCTCTTGCCTTATCTTTTTGACCTGTTTTATACCTTGCGCACTTCCCCTGGTTCGCGGGACTTCGGGCCTTGCTTGTGTCCGGTGGGCCATGGGAAGTGGGTACGGTTAGTCATGTGCTTTACGCCTCCCTATGTCCAAGCTGCTTTTAGTGTCTTGGAATGTACGGGGGCTGAATTCCAAGGTGAAAAGATCTCTGATGTTTGACTACTTGGCACGCCACAATCCGCATGTAATCCTACTTCAGGAAACCCACCTCCAGGGCTCTAGAGTCATGGCCCTCAAACAGCCTACGCCCTCCATTCCACATACTCCACATATGCCAGGGGGATCTCCATCCTAATAGCCAAATCAGCCCCAGTTAATATTAAGCATGTTTAACTAAATCCGCAGGGGTGTTTTGTAGTTGTTGTACTTGAACATATGGGTAGACCATATACCGTGACTAGCCTGTATGCCTCTCCCCCCTTCACTAAATTGTTCTTTGAAAGGGTTATGACCTCCATTCTGGCAATAGCAGAGGGTCCTTTACTAATAGCGGGTGACTATAATACAGTACTGGAGATAATTCCATAGACAGGTTACGTAGTTCTTCACTACCCCCCCCCCCCCCTTCACTCCCCTGGGTTCCTTCTTAAATCAATTTGACTTAGTGGAGGCCTGGAGGTGGAAGCATGCGGACAGGAGGGAGTATTCGTGTCACTCATAGATTTGCGTTTGGTCTCGTCGGATCTGCTTTCCATGGTATCAGAGGTTAAATACCTCCCTAGGGCGGTGTCCGACCATTCTCCTTTGATGGTGGACCTCGCTCTGGGCCCCTCCTCCTTCTATCGGGTGTGGCGACTGAGCCCACTGTGGTTGGCGGATGAACTTGTGGTGAACCAATGTATGACAGAGATTAAATCATACTGGCTACTTAATAAACAGAGTGCAACCGTTCCAGTGGTATGGGATGCCTTTAAGGCCGCTACACGTGGCTCTTTTGCTGCGGCCGTTGGTCAGACACGCAAGGCCTCTATGTCCAAGTTGATGGATGCAGAGGGGGCTCTCAGGGAGGCAGAAGCCGTTTATACCGCGACTCCCTCTCCTGAGACACGTGCTGCCTGGAAGCATGGGTCCAGAGAATTGGACCTAGTGCTTTTGGAACGCACCCAGAAGAAGCGGTTATACCAGAATCAGCAAATCTTTGAGTTTGGTGACAAGAACAGCCGTTTGTTGGCATATCTTTCTAAACCTGACTATCAGCCATGCAGCATACCCAGAATTAAGAGCGCAGAGGGCATAGTGGTAGAACAGAACAATGAGATCATGGAAGCCTTTATCTCCTTTTACTCCTCCCTATATGCTACTAGAGCTCACTACACGATTGTGGAATTGGATGACTATCTTGCTGATATTTCGTTGCCCAGACTTCAGACCCAACAGGCGTCAGACCTTGACGCTCCTCTGACTACTGAGGAAATTGGGGAGGCTATCCAATCCTTTGCCAGAAACAAAACGCCGGGACTGGATGGGTTCCCCATCGAGTGGTATCTGCAATACAAAGATTTGCTTATACCCCATCTAAGCAGGGTGTATGATTTTGCTATGAAAACAGGACAGCTACCCCCTCTATGTCAGAGGCATTGATTGTCCTCATTCCTAAACCACATAAGGATCACCTCCTATGCGAATCTTACAGACCAATATCACTCATCAACTCGGATGTTAAGATTTTGGCCAAGGTGCCTGCCCGGCGATTGAACACAGTTATTACTACCATTATTGGTGCGGACCAAACTGGGTTCATCCCTGGGCGATCGACCTCCATCAACCTGCAAGGATTGTTTACCAATCTTCAGGCCACTCATGAGATGGGGTCCAGGGCGGTTCTAGCCTTGGACGCACACAAGGCATTTGATTCAGTCGAGTGGCCTTATCTGCTGGAGGTCTTGGCAAAGTTTGGTTTTGGCGGTACCTTCATTAGATGGGTCCAGTTGTTATATTCGAAGCCCACTGCTCGACTGAGGGTGAACGCAGCCGTGTCTGATCCCTTTCCGATAAAGAGAGGCACCAGGCAGGGGTGCCCTCTGTCGCCGTTGCTCTTCGCACTGGCGATAGAGCCCTTGGCAGCACTGATAAGACCTTGTGGGGTGGTTGCGGGACTGACGATTGGGGGTCTGAAGAAGGAGGAGTCTCTTTATGTTGACGACATGTTAATATATTTGTCAGACCCCCAGTCGTCTCTCCCAGTCCTGCTGCAGATTATTGGCAAGTTTGGGCATTTCTCCGGGTTCCGGGTTAACTGGGACAAGTCCATCCCATTTCAGATTGACCAGGCAGACCCACCCAGGCTACCTTCCTCTTGCCCACTACAAATAGTCACCTCCTTCCGATATTTAGGAGTTCTGGTACAGCTCCCTATTACCTCTTATGCTAAACTCAATATAGACCCCCTTATAGGGAGAATGAAGACCACATTCAAAACCTGGGCAAATCTCCCACTTACCTTATTGGGCAGGATTAATATTTTTAAAATGATATTCCTGCCACGATTTCTGTATGTATTGGGTAATTCGCCAGTATATGTCACTAGGCTTAAATTTAAAGAAATAGACTCCATCCTTACTTCCTTTTTGTGGAGGGGGGGGGGGGGGAGTAGTCAGGATTGCCAAGACCACCCTCCAGTTACCGGTACTGGAGGGCGGATTGGCCTTACCCTGTCTCCACACCTATTATATTGCCTCACAATTAGCTCATGCACATTGGTGTTTTTTTCCTGAAGCCAACAACGCAGCCACTGCTTTAAAGGCTGCTATCCTTACCTCCTATGAATCCCTGCAGAACCTGATTCATTGTATGTCCCTTAGAGGGCGGGAGGGTACGAGTGTCCTGGCAATGACTATAAGGCTTATTAAGCTAACAAAACTACAGTCGTTCGCTGACAGTAATACTTACTCACCGAACACTCCACTCTGGGGGAACCTGACTCTACCAGAGTTCTTCTGCAGATCTGACGGGGGATTCAGGTCGAAAAGGGGGGTAAAAACTATTTTGCATTTATTCTCAGACAATGTGTTTCGTTCTTTTGATGAATTTTGTACAGATTACAATCTAACATGCACAGCTTACTTCCTCTACCTACAGATACGCTACACTGCAGCAACGCAGTTTGGTCTTCGCAACATATCTATTCAGCTCTCCCCACTGGAACGTATGTTGACCGACTCCTCACACCAAGCTAGTTTCTACATATTATAGGTCCCTTCTGCATTCCACGACTCAAAGGCTGAGCAAGACGGCTGCCAGCTGGAGAGCTGATATCCCTGAGCTGACGGAGGAAATCTGGCAGGAGCTTTTGCCCCTCCAGGTTCCCTCTGTCATCTCCTCTCGTGACAAAGTAATACAAACTAAATTGTTATACAGAGCCTACTTTACTCCATGCTTACTATTTAAACTGAATAGATTGCCCTCTGCATTATGCTCTCGTTGCGGCATTGCTGATGGCACGTCCTTTCATTTAATGTGGGAGTGTGCTCCGATCAGGCAATTCTGGTCTGAGGTCACGGCCTTCATTAGTTCATTGACACAATTACCTAATGTATGTAATCCTCTAAGGCAGTGGTCATCAACCCTGTCCTCAGGGCCCACTAACAGGCCAGGTTTGCAAGATAACTGAAATATATCACAGGTGATATAATTTTGTGCTCAGTGATTGCAGTATTCTAGTCTGCATCTCCCCAGGGTAATACATAAAATCTCAGTTTAAGTTGAATTCCTTTACTTCAATCTTCATGCATGTAAAAGTTACAAGCGACTGCACAGTTTCGGACAGCACATGTCCTTCATCAAGCTGCATATTTAATACTAAATCTTTTACCCACATTTATAGCTCCATACACATACAGAGCTTGAGAGCTCACACAGGTGTATCCCTTCAATTAACCCATTCCATTCCTAGAGTTAATAACAACAATAGAAAGTGAACAGCACCCATATAAACTGTTTAAACATTTCCTATCTCTCTATCATGTCGATCCACATACTAAGATGTGGAAACGACTAAACAAAAATTCGGTTTTAAAAAAACAGAAAAAAGGGTAAACCCATTATGAATGTATCATATAGAAAACTTTGGAGACTATTCTCGTTTTTTTTTTTCTCTGTTCAGCATACACCGCACAATACTTCAAAAGATTTAATTTCTTCTCTAAAATGAGCAATGATTATAAAAACATTTAAAATCTTTAGTAAAATTATTCTGTCAAGACATCCTCTGTACCAATTACTGCCTCATAGCTACAGTATATATATTTCACAAAAACAGATCTAGATCGTAATCTTTGTTTAAGAGATATGGGTGTAAAGAGTTCAATTCACTAAACCTCCCTCGGTTTCATCTTCATGATTCTATCACATCCCCTTTTATCTCTACGTATCTCCTCCAAAACCATAAATTCTAAAATTTGTATCACTGTGTCTATGTTGCATATAGTGTTTGGGAACAGGTAAACCCGGTTGTTTATTCCTAATGATGACCGATGTTGTGATATTCGGTCTTTGATTTTTTGTGTTGCCTCTCCAACTTATACTAACTTACATGGACATATTATTGTATAGATTACATATGATGTCTGGGATGTCTGAAAACCATGGATATCATATTTTCTTTTATCTATTGGATGTATAAAACTATCTATCCCCTTTCCTCATCAATTTCCACTGCACACAACCGAGGCATGGATATGATTTACTTCTCTTGCTTCCCAAAAAAAAAATTCTAATTTTTTTTTACACCTTTATGTTCTGAATGGACTAACAAGTCCCTTGATGTTTGGTTCCTTCGATACGCCTTTAATGGTATTTCCTGAAAATTTTGTATCTCGGGGTATGCTTGTTGCATTAGTGTCGTCCAATGTTTTTTAATGATCTTAAAGATCTCTTCACTATAGCTATGATACTGCATGGAGAAGGGGAGCCGCTTAGCATTGCATTTTCAATTTCTTTTATAATTTTTCTGTGTACACTGTAGCTTCCCCAATTCATGCTGTATCATGTCCTCAGGATATCCCCGGTTCTCAAATTTCTCACACATTTCTGCATTTCTCTGTGACCTTTTCTCTGCTTTACTAACAATCCTTTTTACTCTGATTAGCTGACTCCGTATAATCGATCTAAAAACATGTAAAAGGATGAAAGCTATCAAAACACAATTGATTACTGTCTATATGTTTGACATAAAATGTCTCTATTTTGCCTTTATCCATTTAAATCATAGTGTCCAAAAAAGACACAGATTTCCCACCGATATTCATGGTAAATTTTATGTTACTGCTGACCGTATTAAAAAAATGAATCAAGTTCACGGAGGATTCCAACGTCGCACTGCCAAATCACAAATACATTGTCCATATAGCGCCACCATGTGACGTTATATATATATACACACATACACACACACACACACACAAACACATATATACATATACACACACACACACAGTATATATCTATATCCATCTCTCTTTTTAAAATTATGCATAAGTGTACATGCGATTGACGGGGCGACATTGAAACCCATCAGCAACTCTTTTCAACTGTTGTACAAACACATCCTGAAAAAGAAAGCAATTATTACTCAAAATCAGGGCTAACAGTTTCTCTATCAGCTCAATCTGCGCTAAAGAGTATAAATCATTCTCCTTAATTAGCTCTATAGTTGCTTCAATCCCTGCTTTTTGGGGGATGGATGTAGATAAGCTGTTTACATCCCATGTAACTAGGGATGTCATCCTCCTGACATTCGGGTAATGACAGCATCTTGTCCAAAAATTCATTGGTATCCTTGACATATGATTTAGTTTTTCGTATCAGAGGGGAGAGGATCTTGTCCAAAAATTGAGATACAGGGACAAAGAGTCTTCCTGATACGATCGGACATCTGGGAGGATTTTCTCTGCCCTTGTGTACCTTCGGAAGGGTATATAAAAAAGCAATCCTAGGATGAGCAGGCAACAAAATAGTCATACATATCACGTGTGATTGTCATTTCCTTAAGAGTTTGTTTGATAATCCCCTCTAGTTGTTTGCGTATACTCCAAGTGGGGTCATTAGTACGTTTTTTTTATACACTTCATGATCTTCTAGTGGACTATAAATTTCCTTCTCATACATCTGTCTGTCCATAATCACAATAGAGCCCCCCTATCAGTTGGCTTCAACACTTTGAACACTGATGCCGCGTACACACGATCATTTTTCCCGTCGGGAAAAATGAAATTTTTTCCTTTGGACGAGAAAAACGATAGTCTGTGGGCTTTTTGCCGTTTTTCCCGACGGGAAAAACGGCATTAATCACGATGAGAAAAATTAGAACATGTTCTAATTTTTCTCGTCGTTTTTCCTGACATTTCTTCCGTGGCAGTGTTTCCCATAGGGAAACACTGCCGCGGAGCCCATAGACGATCGTTTTTCTCGTCATTTTAAAAAATGACAAGAAAAATGACCGTGTGTGGGGAACAAGCTGTTCCCTCGTTTAAAATGTCATTATTCACGGCGGTTTTTAAACCGCCGTGAATAATGATCGTGTGTACGCGGCATCATTCTGTTTTAGCCCCTTTTGAGCAATTTTCTCGTTAAAAGAAAGATTGTTAGGTCTATGGGTCACGATAGTCAAGTCCAGATACAAAATCCCATACATCCCTAACATCGTAACCTCTTGTGAAAAGGTTTCCACTGGTGCATAAGTGATAGGCGGAACAAACTTTGATTTATTCGTCAGCCCAAAATTCTTACAATCAAAAGTTTTTGCAGGGACCTCTATATCAAAGAAGGGTTTATGTTCAAAATGGACCTTCCAGCGAATACTATGAAAAAGTCTGTATAAATCTTGATCCGCCACAAATTTATCCAAATAATCCACAGGGTAAAAAGATGGTCCCTTGTTCAGGACACTTACCTCCTCAGAGGAAAGCATTCTCGTAGAGATATTGTGAACCAAGTTCTCCGGTATCGATTTTGACTGCCCCGGGTATTGCGCCGTGGTAGGTACATGGCTGTAGACCCCTCTCTGGAATTGTATGATCTTGTCTGCATTTGGGTTCTGCCTTCCCACTGAGCTTGATCCAAAAAACACGTGGGAGAAGAATCCGTATCTGTAGAGGCTACTAATGAGGAATCAGAAGCTCCATCTCTCCTTGTTAACCCTTGTTCCATCCAACCTTTATTGAGTGTATAAGTGCGGCCATCTGTAGACCCAATTCCTTTGATAGTCTTCACTATCTCAATCAAATTTGTTCTGTTTCTTTGTCTCTAAATCTATACGGTACTTGACAATATTGGTATCCAGAGTTTCTTTCAATTTCAGAAATTCTTCTGATGTAACTGCAGATTTTAAATCGTCTTCCACTTTACTCAGTTGTTCCAATACTGTTTGCAGTTCTTTTTGCACATATGATATAGTTAAAGTCATTAAATGAAAAGAACATTCATTCGCATAAATTTGTTTTTTATACTCATCATCACTGAAACGTGTAGGGGCCAGTCTCACCTGCTGCACTCAATGGTATTCAGCAAGTGTCAATCTATGCAGTTCCAATGAGATATATTTCTTCTGTAGTTTCTCCCATGAACGTGTATTATGCACAGGGGTATTCCCAGTCAAAAAGTCTCTGGAGCCGGCCACTTGGGAAACAATCTGTGTGGCCTGCTCTTGTGAGAACGAAAACGTATTTCATGGATTTGATTCCATCATGGAGGGGTATAAAAACCCATTAGGAGTATAAAACAATACCAAGGTGGGACACCTCTGCCGTATAGCTTACATCGGATTACATCTGATGTGGCACTCCTTTTCTCCACCAGATATATATAAAAAAATTGGAGATGCAATCTCAGTTTAGGTTGAATGCCTTTACTTCAATCTTCATCCATGTAAAAGTTACAAGCGACTGCACAGTTTCGGACAGAACTATAGAGCTAATTAATAAGAATGAATTACCGTATACTCTTTAGCGCAGATTGAGCTGATAGAGAAACTGTTAGCACTGATTTTGAGTAATAATTACTTTCTTTTTCAGGATGTGTTTGTACAAAAGTGGAAAAGGAGGAGCGATGGGTTCCAATGTCGCCCTGTCAATCGCATGTGCATTTATGCATAAGTTTGAAAAGAGATATATATATGAGAATTTAATGTTTGTAAAACATTGCGTCACATGATGGCGCTATATAGACGATATATTTGCGATTTGGCGGTGCGACATTGGAACCATCCGTGAAGTTGATGAATTTTTTAAAACAGTCAGCACCAACGTAAAATTTAGCATGAATATCGGTGGGAAATCGGTATCTTTTTTGGACACTATGATTTACATGGATAAAGGCAAAATAGATTTGGACATTTATGTCAAGCATATAGACCGTAATCAATTGTTGTGTTTTGATAGCTTTCATTCTTTACATGTTTTTAGATCGATTATACAGAGTCAGCTAATCCGAGTATAAAGGATTGTTAGTGATGCAGAGAGGACACAGAAAACAGCAGAAATGTGTGAGAAATTTAAGAACCGTTGATATCCTGAGGACATGATACAGCATGAATTGGGTAAGCTACAGTGTACACAGACAAATGATAAAGAAAATAGAAAATGCAGTACTAAGTGGCTTCCCTTCTCCATGCAATATTATAGCTATAGTGAAGAGATCTTTAAAAAACATTGGACACTACTGCAATGTGCATACCCTGAGATAGAACATTTTCAGGAAACACCATTAAAGGCCTATCGTATCGAAGGAACCAAACATCGAGCGACATGTTAGTCCATTCAGAACATAAAGGTGTAAAAAAAAAAAAAAAAAAGTAGAAAAAAAAAATTGGGGGAAGCAAGAGAAATAGATCGTATCCATGTCTCAGTTGTGTGCAGTGGAAATTGATGAGGAAAGGGGATGGTTTTATACATCCAATAGATAAAAGAAAATATCATATCCTCGGTTTTCACACATCCCAGGCATCATATGTAATCTATACAATAATATGTCCATGTAAGTTAGTATAAGTTGGAGAGGCAACACAAAAATCAAAGATCGAATATCACAACATCGGTCATCATTAGGAATAAATAACCGGGTTTACCTGTTCCCAAACACTATATGCAACATAGACACAGTAATGCAGATTTTAGAATTTATGGTTTTGGAGGAGATACGTAGAGATAAAAGGGGAGGTGATAGAATCATGAAGATGAAACCGAGGGAGGGTTGGTGGATAAAACAATTGAACTCTTTACACCCATATGGCTTAAACAAAGATTACGATCTAGATCTGTTTTTGTGAAATATATATACTGTAGCTATGGGGCAGTAATTGGTACAGAGGATGTCTTGACAGAATAATTTTACTAAAGATTTTAAGTGTTTTTATATTCATTGCTCATTTTAGAGAGAATAAATTAAATATTTTAAAGTATTGTGCGGTGTATGCTGAACAGAGAAAAAAAACGAGAATAGTCTCCACAGTTTTCTATGTGATACATTTATAATGGGTTTACACTTTTTTCTGTTTTTTTAGCCCAGGTTCACACTGGGCTGCGGGAGTGAAGCTGTGCCAGTTCAGCTGAACTAGCACAGCTTCACTCCCGCTTGTCAGTCCTGATTTCGGACGCGATTTGCAGGTTTCTGCCCAGATGTCAATGTAAATCGCAGCTCGAAATCGCAAAAAGTAGTACAGAAACTACTTTTTGAAATCGGTGTGGCGTCGCAACGATTAGGATGGTGCCATTGCCGCCGATTTGACATGAAATTTGACATGTCAAATCACACCAGTGTGAACCAGGGCTAAAAGAAGAATTTTTTTTTTGTCGTTTCCACATCTTAGTATGTGGATCCACATGATAGAGAGATAGGAAAAGTTTAAACAGTTTATATGAGTGCCCTGGGTGCTGTTGACTTTCTATTGTTATTATTAACTCTAGGGGTGGAATGGGTTAATTGAAGGGCTAACAAGCAAATTGGTGAAGGGACACACCTCTGTGAACTCTGATGCTCTGTATGTGTATGGAGCTATAAATGTGGTAAAAGATTTAGTATTATA
Organism: Rana muscosa; assembly: GCA_029206835.1. NCBI lineage: Eukaryota > Metazoa > Chordata > Amphibia > Anura > Ranidae > Rana > Rana muscosa. The sequence goes on along the minus strand of CM055116.1, from coordinate 801,074,689 downwards.
TACTGTATGCAGCTTGGTGAAGGACATGTGCTGTCAAAAACTGTGCAGTCACTTGTAACTTTTACTTGCATGAAGATTGAAGTAAAGGAATTCAACTTAAACAGAGATTTTATCTCCCAATTTTTTATATATATCTGGTGGAGAAAAGGAGTGCCACATCAGATGTAATCCTGTGTAAGGAAATCAGCTATATGGCAGGATGTGTCCCACCGTGGCTGTGTGTGTGTGTGTATATATACATAAAAAATATATTTCATGAACATATATACAGCAATATAAAGAAAAAGTATTAATAATTTTATATACATACATACATTTATATATATATATATATATATATAAAAGGTGGGGTACCCACCTTCTAGTATGTGGACTATGCTGCTAGCCATGGAATTTCCATTTGGACAAGCAGACTGCAACATAGACAGGACCCATGCAGCTAAACAGGACATCTTTCAGTGACCCCCAAGGATAGACATTTGGACTGAATTTTCTTACAGACCAGATCCTTGATGATATGCACTGTTAGAAGGAGACTGCAACTAAGTAGCAGGGAAATGATATACACCTAAAAACTTTTGAAAATGGCCTATAAAAAGACAGATCCTGGGTTCTTCGCTTCTTCTTGCTGGTTGGTCCTCATGGAGAAATGATCCACCATGTTTTTTATATACTCTGGTTTAGCACATATGGTATTTCACGCAAGATGTCTACATGATACCCCCTGAGGAAGATCATCACATTATTAAAGATTGAAACGCGTCAGGATCAATATACATGCCAACCCATAGTGGTGACCATTATAATTTGTACACCAGAGCTCTTATTGTTGTTCCCTTCTATGTAATTGGATCCATTCCCCAATCCCTCTTTTTTACTTGTACTTCTCTAATGAATTTGTAAATTCGATATCCATGTATAATAAAATTATCTAATACTTTTATCATGAGTCAATACATCATTCAAGCTGCGCACAAGCCACTGGGAGTATACATATACACACACACACACGCGCGCACACACACAGAATCTCACAAGAGTGAGTACACCCCTCACAGTTTTGTAAATATTTTATTGTATCTTTTCATGCGTGTCAGAAATTACACTTTGCTACAATGTAAAGTAGTGAGTGTACAGCTTGTATAACAGTGTAAATTTGCTGTCCCCTCAATATAACTCAACACACAGCCATTAATGTCTAAACTGCTGGCAACAAAAGTGAGTACACCCCTAAGTGGAAATGTCCAAATTAGGCCCGATTAGCCATTTTCCCTTCCTGGTGTCATATGTTACAAGGTTTCAGGTGTGAATGGGGAGCAGGTGTGTTAAATTTGGTGTTATTGCTCTCAATCTTGCATACTGGTCACTGGAAGTTCAATATGGTACCTCATGGCAAACAACTCTCTGAGGATCTGAAAAAAAGAAAAGAATTCCTCTACATAAATATGGCCTAGGCTATAGGAAGATTGCCAAGACCCTGAAACTGAACTGCAGCACGGTGGCCAAGACCATACAGCGGTTTAACAGGACAGGTTCCACTCAGAACAGGCCTCCCCATGGTCGACCAAAGAAGTTGAGTGCACATGCTCAGCATCATATCTAGAGGTTGTCTTTGGGAAATAGATGTACGAGTGCTGCCAGCATTGCTGCAGAGGTTGAAGGGATGGGGAGTCCTCCTGTCAGTGCTCAGACCATACGCCGCACACTGCATCAAATTGGTCTGCATGGCTGTTGTCCCAGAAGGAAGCCTCTTCTAAAGATGATGCACAAGAAAGACCGCAAACAGTTTGCTGAAGACAAGCAGACTAAGGACATGGATTACTGGAACCATGTCCTATGGTCTGATGAGACCAAGATAAACTTATTTGGTTCAGATGTTGTCAAGCGTGTGTGGCGGCAACCAGGGGAGGAGTACAAAGACAAGTGTGTCTTGCCTACAGTCAGGCATGGTGGTGGGAGTGTCATGGTTTGGGGCTGCATGAGTGCTGCCGGAACTGGGGAGCTACAGTTCATTGAGGGAACCATGAATGCCAACATGTACTGTGAGATACTGAAGCAGAGCATGATCTCCTCCCTTCGGAGACTGGGCCGCAGGGCAGTATTCCAACATAACGACCCCAAACACACCCACTGCTTTGCTAAAGAAGCTGAGGGTAAAGGTGATGGACTGGCCAAGCATGTCTCCTAACCTAATGACCTAAACCGTATTGAGCATCTGTGGAGCATTCTCAAAACGGAAGGTGGAGGAACGCAAGGTTTCTAACATCCACCAGCTCCGTGATATCGTCATGGAGGAGTGGAAGAGGACTCCAGTGGCAACCTGTGAAGCTTTGGTGAACTCCACCCCCAAGAGGGTTAAGGCAGTGCTGGAAAATAATTGTGGCCACACAAAATATTGACACTCACTTTTGTTGCCAGCGGTTTGGACATTAATGGCTGTGTGTTGAGCTATTTTGAGGGGACAGCAAATTTACACTTTTATACAAGCTGTACACTCACTACTTTACATTGTAGCAGAGGGTAATTTCTTCAGTGTTGTCACATAAAAAGATATAATAAAATATTTACAAAAATGTGAGGGGTGTACTCACTTTTGTGAAATACTGTATATATCTCCATTTGACTAAGAATAATCTAGGGTCTTTTCAATGTTTTTCAGGCTTTTTTTGGTTCAGAGTTTATTTTTAAGCTCTGGCCACTACCAGTACAGCCTGTGTACCCCAAGCATTGTCCCCACAGGCAGGGTGAAGCCTGTGTTTGCCCACCATAGCCACATATTTTCCTTCTTTTAGGTAAGTTTTGGGTTTTGCTGTTGTGCTTTTTTTGTCCACCCTAGTGTGACCAATAGCTTTATACTTTGTGTGTGTGTGTGTGTGTGTGTGTGTGTGTGTGTGTGTGTGTGTATTGTGAGGGTTCGACTCTGTGCGACCTTCAAGAGTGTTGGTTTACGCCAGATTTGGTAAAGAAAGACATGCTGATTGAACAGCTGTGTCTTGGGCTATTTAGTTCTGACATGATTATGGATCAGGGCTCCACCCAACAGAGAGGAAGTCTGTGTGCATGGGAGTCAGGTGGACTCTCATCCTCTGAGTGGAGTCAGAGGCGGTGCATGTCTGCAGGAGGTAGACATCATTAGTGATACAGCAGCAAAGCTGCTGACCAGGGGTAAGCAAGGAGAAAGCTTAAACTCTTGGAAACTGTTTGGGTCTGAGGAGCAGACCCAAGGCTAAAGGCCTGGATAGCAAGAAGGTAAAGCTACGAGGCTAAACTGTTAAGTATGCAAGATACAGGAATGGTGGAACCCCCCTGTGAATACTACAGATGTACTTGTGAACTTTTGTGCTTTTAAATAAACATGGGCTACCAGGCCCTTAAACAGAGTTCCTGACTGGCTTGCATCACTGAAAAAACGCATCTACTACGAGAGCTAACAACCCCCAAACTTACATATGGTGGAGGTATTGCTTCGGGCAGTTTTTGGAAGAGTTTCAGATCCTCGCATACCAAAAACAGTGAGTAAAAAGAAACTGTGTGTTTAACAGCAATACTGTGATGAACAGCCAATCTGAATGAAAAGTTTAAGTTTTCTGCGGTGAACTGCTGCTAGCTGTGTGTGGCAGCCAGGCGAACTGCATTGCACAGGAGTTCAATTAATGGACGGTGTTTTATACAGGTTATGTACCTGTGGATGTGAGCTCAGACTGGCCTGAGAAGATGTGTCCACTTAGAAAGGTCCAGTGAGTGGATGGTTCAAGCGGAATCGCAGAGAGTGAAGTCTGCGTGTGAAAGTGTGCTGTTTACAAGTCTTGGAGACAGTACCTCAAATTTTCCTGTGTTAAAAGGAACTGTGTTAAAAAACGTTGTTGGCCCGATTGCAGAGATGGGGCGGTCAAAACGCAAAAAGGAATCAATGTTTGCTGAGATGAGAGACAGAACTTTGTGGCTAGAGGGGTTGATACCGGCAGAACAAGCCCCAGACTGGTGCAAGATGCACTTGGCCGCACTGAACCAAGTTAAAGGGATAGCACATGCTGTTGCTCCCAACAACGCTGGCGCAAGCTGGCCAGCTGTCAATGTGAAAGTGTTAAGAACCAAGTGCGTTATTTGCGGTGCAGTGAGTGGGGGCATGAAGTTTCCAAGTGCCCTGTGTCCCAGGCTCCAGCAAAGCAAAGATATGAGAAGCCTGCTCTGAGTGTAAAGAGTGAGCATATGTGTGCGGTTGCCTATGGCAACAAAGCAGAAATCCGTACAGCTGACTTCGTACAGCCTATGTTACCTTCGGAAAGTGTTAAAGATTTTTTGGAGGAGTTTGCGATGATTGCTTCCTACAGAGGATGGCCCAGAAATCGCTGGGTTGAGTTGGTGCAACCTTTTCTGATAGAGGAGTACCAGGAGGTGTACCGTAGGATGTATAGTAACCGAGATGACTACGACAATTTCCTAGGAGCAATCCAATCTAGAGAGCGCTGGAAAAGATCAGCGGGGAGAATGTGGTCTCCCAGAGCAACCGGAGAAAGTATGTTTTCAGAAAGGAGGTGCTACAGAGAGGAGGTATACCACCATCCTCATAGAGATACCAGTAAAAGTCTGCATGTTGGGAGAGTGCCGTCTCCCTTAGCAACAGGAGAAAGTCGCCAAGTGCCATGCCTGGAATGTGGTCAGCTGGGCCACGGGATCTTTTCTTGTCCAAGCTTGTGGAATACAGCTGCTGGTTGTGTTGTTGGGCTTAATGCTTTGCCTGCAAGCCCAGAGAAGAGGGTATCGTATCCAGCATCCTGGAAGGGGTATGACCAGGTGTGTAGGTCTGCTGTGGCCCCTGACAACAGAAAATTTGTTTTGCCTGCAGGCGATGTTGGAAAATCCGGAAAGGCTGCAGTGTTGCTCCATAGCCACATGGGGAAGTCAGCCTGTGGAGACACCACACCTGTGAGACAACGCACTCAAGTGAAGGCTATTACACCACCTGCAGGATATGGTAAAGACTGTGGCAATTTGTGAGACTGATCCGAGTGAAGTGGCATTGAGAGCCGCAGAAGGTGTAAAAACTGACTTGCTGCAGTGTGCTACCCAGAGCAATGGGGAGACACAGGTTAAAACCCAGCTAATTGAAAAGGACATGTGGACTCTGTGTGTACCTAAGGTAGTCCAGCAGAGTGCTGGGAGAGATGTGCTAGGGGTGACCAAATCAGTGGGTGTGCCAGGTTCCCTAGTGATAGTGACAGGTGCTGCAGAGTTGCCAAGGGAAACCACCAAGGAGCCTGCAGTGGTGAGGCAAGTGGTTTCCCAGGACAACTGTGAAGACGCCCTAGTGGGCAAAAGAATGCCCTTGGAGAGAAAGGGTGGTGTGCTGAGTGGCACGCAGGGTGTCATGCGTTTTGACAAAGGACAATTTGATAGAGTTTATAAAACTGCTAGGTTTATGAATGCTGCTGACACATGTGCTTATGGTAATGTGATGCTTAATGAGGTAGGGGTGATCGCTAAGCAGGAGACGCGATTCCCCTTGGCAACAGTATCTAAGGCTGCAGAGGTGTCCTTAGAAACCTCCAGGGAGCTCTGTGTGTTGGAGCCAGAGGTTGCCTGGGACAACTGTGGTGCCGCTCTGATAGATAAGAGCGTACTTGGCCTTGGTGATGAGAAAAATGGCAAAACTCAAATGTTTGAAATTACTTGTAGTGATAATGAGTTGCTACGGTCTGTCACTGCTGACAGTCCTCATGGGTTTAGTGAAGCGCCACCCGAGCAAAGTGGTGAAGTTATGTTATTGCAGCCTATTGTGTTTAAAAATGTTTTGCCACAAGGGCATTTAAACAAGGAAGGCTCAATGGGTAACAGTGGGGTGGACACAATTTCTGCTATGCTAAATGGAGAGGCTGCAGGGCCGGTAGACACGGGTGCGTTGGCTTTAACAGAAATTAACCCTCTCCAGTTGGAAGGATCTGAAAAGTGCGCATACATGGCAGAGGTTTTGTCAACAGTAAAAGAGATGAGTAATGTTGAACGTCAGGTTGAGGGGGTAATGGATAGCGATTTGGAAGGGCTCAGTGTTGCTGAAAGTGAGAGGATGAGTGTGACACATGCGATTGGCAGTGCTCAGCGGGAGCCGCAAATTTTGTTAGTTGCCTCTGAAGTAGAGGTCTCTTTAAGTGTCTCGGCCCTTTCACGCCTTAGCAAATGAGTCCCTCCACATCGTTGGTAAAGGAAAAGTTCCTAGAGTTCTGTGTTTAGATACGGCATGTCTAGAAATTTCTGAGATGTTGTGGGAATTGGTGAGAATCTTTCCAATGTACACCTGCATGTATCCACAGCAGAGGGGAGACATGGTACTGCGTAGAACCAATCGGTGGACGCAGGTGATACATGCGTTGTTAAGCAATATTGATGAAAATTGGTTGCTACACTGTGGGTTGCTTTTGTGGAAAGTTGTCTCGCAGTTCTCCTCGAGAGTGCTTCCAGCGGCGGTTATGTGCGGAAGGCGCTCAGGGGAATTGTGAGAAATTAGAGATAATAGACATAGTGGAAGTCTCTCCGTATGCTGGTGTGATGGGGTGTATTCCTGCTGGTGCGGTCCGAGGTGCGGCTGAGCAGTGGTTGGTACATGGCGCCCGTACTGTCTCACCCGCTACACCTCATGTAAAGTAAGTACCCGGAGACACTTTGACAGGAAACAGCAGTGATGGTAACTGTAACAGAAATATGTATGAGAAGCACTGTGGAGCACTGTCAGACAACACCGAGCTATTGGTTAAGGTACCAATGAACACAGAAATGGTTAAAGAGATTGGTGTGGGAAAATGTGGTGGAACATGTGCGTTGGTAGGACAATTGTTATTGGAGTGTTGGACAACAGGGGGCGATGTGGGACTGTCCCATAGGGAGTAACTGCTTGCCTGTAGATGGTCCCTCCATAGACCCTGTCCTAGCAAACAGGACAAGAGGTCCAAATGACAATATTGTGTTGAATAACCCCTTGTGGAACATTGCTATTGAGGATATGGTATTAATCACAGATGGTTTGGTGGCCAAGAGTAACCACACAGGGGTTAGTGAACCTGAGAAACAAATGTTGTTGGTTAATGTTGCGTCAGGTAGTGAGAGTGGCCAGTCCCTGACAGATTTCATGAAAGTGGGTCCCAACAGTCCCGGGAGAGTAGGTCTGTGGGAGGAAAAAGAAGGGTCCTGAGGCCAAAAGGTAGAAGGGATAGAAAGATTAGTGGGAGCGCATGGTTCAGGAAGAAGTGCTGGTGGAAGTACACCCGGAAGAAGATGTGGGTGGAGTGCCCCTTTAGAGAAAATGTTGGGCAGATTAGGACTACTGCTACGGATAGTTGGCACAGAGGCGCCAAGGTGAAGTGCTGGTGGACACATACCCCGAAAAAGAAATGGGCCTACGCAGCCAATGGCTGGCACAGAGGTGTCCCGTTTATGGTGATGGGATCATGTGTTCCTCCATCCGGTTCGAAACAAGGGGGGAGGGTATGTGAGGGTGCGACTCTGTGCGACCTTCAAGAGTGTTGGTTTACGCCAGATTTGGTAAAGAAAGACATGCTGATTGAACAGCTGTGTCTTGGGCTATTTAGTTCTGACATGATTATGGATCAGGGCTCCACCCAACAGAGAGAAAGTCTGTGTGCATGGGAGTCAGGTGGACTCTCATCCTCTGAGTGGAGTCAGAGGAGGTGCATGTCTGCAGGAGGTAGACATCATTAGTGATACAGCAACAAAGCTGCTGACCAGGGGTAAGCAAGGAGAAAGCTTAAACTCTTGGAAACTGTTTGGGTCTGAGGAGAAGACCCAAGGCTAAAGGCCTGGATAGCAAGAAGGTAAAGCTACGAGGCTAAACTGTTAAGTATGCAAGATACAGGAATAGTGGAACCCCCCTGTGAATACTACAGATGTACTTGTGAACTTTTGTGCTTTTAAATAAACATGGGCTACCAGGCCCTTAAACAGAGTTCCTGACTGGCTTGCATCACTTAAAAAACGCATCTACTACGAGAGCTAACAACCCCCAAACTTACAGTATAATATATATATATATATATATATATATATATATATATATATATATATATATATATATATACATACACACACACACACACACACACACACACACACATACATACACAAATGGTTATGTTTTTACTTATTATATTGCTGTATGTTCATAAAAAAAACTTTTTCGAGCATATACAGTGTGTGTGTGTGTGTGTGTGTATATGTGTAGCGGCCCCCCCAAAACTGGGGTAGCTATGCCTAAATTTAGGGGCTAGCCTGAGCAAATAGTTAGGCTCAGGCTGTTGGAATTCTCTAAATTGGCCTCTGCTCTGTTGTGATGTTGCCTGGTAGTAGTACAGTTCCCTGTGGCCTGCAGGTGGCTCTGTCGCCCAGGTCTCAGGTCGAACCACAGGTGGCATTGCAGCGCTATTGGGTGTCCTCTCTCGACAGCCGTGCAGTGGGGGTGGTCTACCCGCTGTGCATGCTGGGAGAGGATACATAAGGGGCAGACGCCTCCAGGCCAGGGGTGCGTGTGTGTGTTCAGTCCCGGGCACCTTTGGCCCGGGGCTGCATCGTTCCAGGTAGGCCCAGCACCTTTGGCTGAGGCCTACACTAGAAGAGGAGTCCCAGGGTACCCGTAGGAGGGTGACCCGCTCTGAAGGAGAGGGAACCAGGGGAGGACCTATCCAGGGGATCGGTGAAGGAAGTCACTGTCTCGGGAGAGGCCTGGTTACCTGTCAGAGGGAAGGACTCCACAATCCGCCACAAGCCTTGTAACGTGCCCCATTGGCAGCTAAGGTCTCAAGTGTTACAAGTGCTGGGAAGTTCAGGACTTAGAGGCCAATATCCTGATCGTATCCTGCCTGGACTGTGAGAGGGGACTATCCGGGTGAGCAAGGCCCACTCAGGCTTGAGTGACGACGAGGGTAATTAAGTGCCGCGTGCCTGAACCTGCCTTCCTGTTTAACTTTCTCTATCTCCAACCTTTCCTGTCAAGTTGCAAGCAAGTAAAATATACTCTTTTATTGGGTTTAATACTGTCTGGACAATGGCCTTTTTCAAAGAGAGAGAGAATAGACTTTTCCCTACACTCTAGGGACGAGAACCAATGGAAAGAGGTAACTCGCTGCAGGACCCAAAACTATTAACACCGCTCACCCTCTACAAGATGGAGGATACTGGGAATGTGGCATGGTGTGTCCCACTCTGCAAGTGGATGTAAGCAGGGTAATGGATCTGTGTGCTACATATAAAAAAAAATAAAAAATGTATCAATGTGTTTGTTCTTAGATTAAATATATATACAGTATGATTTGTGGGTTACCGCAAAAAACACACTACTTTGACATGACATTGTGAGGACATTTACGGTTATACTGCCTATCGTGACATATGCTGTATTTTCTATACATATTCATTTTTAAGCTTTTGAGCCCATATGGGCTTTTTATGATATTGAATATCTAATAAAACTATTGTATTTTTCTTCCTTTTTTGTTCTTTGTGAGCTTTTTGGCACCAAAACAAAAAATAAGATTTTTGTTTGTGGGTTCCAACTGTGTATAAATTTTATTTGAATGCTGCCCCAAAGAAACCCTTAAAGAGATGTTTAATGTTATAACAATTTTAGTCATTTCAATGCATGTACTAGCATGGGCGTCCGCTACATAGGGCAAGGGGGGGCGCTTGCCCCCCCCTGGAATCGTAAAAGAGTGTTGATGTGTTGAAGAGTATCTAAGACACCATGCGGCCGCCTCCCACACATCGGTGGGCCAGGGCCACCGGTGCCGCCAATTGTCACTGTCATGTCTGTCAGTGTGTTGCATTTACTATCACGACACGCTCCGCTCCTGCCCCTGTTTGCCGGCGCCAGCCAATAGATGATCATCACACAGCTCCCCCTAAGTTTACAGCCCCGTCCAGCGGCGTGACGTCACTCACGGTGGGAGGGGATTATCATGGGACTGATGGGAGGAGCGTAGATAGCTGCCTGCTGCATCAAGGAGCCAGCGCCACCGAGGAGGAACCATCTTCATTACAATTTCAGACAGCACAGCAGCATCACAGTCAGTAGTGTCACTACACTATCTATCGCAAGTAAGCACTAAACTAAATTAAGCTGAAGGCATGCCATACAGAATGATGCAGTCTAAAGATTATTACCTGTGAATTTTTTAATATGCAGCATGGCGGCTGGGGGAGGGGGGTAAATGTCCTGCACTGGTCATAGTAACTCATGTATTAATGTCCTGCACAGTGCAGGACATTAATACAGGAGTTAATATGACCAGTGCAGGACATCAATACATGAGTTACTATGACCAGTGCAGGACATTAATACATGAGTTACTATGACCAGTGCAGGACATTAATACATGAGTTACCATGACCAGTGCAGGACATTAACACCCCCCCCCCCCCCGCCGCCATGCTGCATATTAAAAAAATCACAGACAGTCATCACAGTTAATAATCTTCAGACTGCATTTCGTATGGCATCATGTGCAGGGTGCTGTGTAATGTAAAGGGATCCAGTGATGCAGGGTGCTGTGTAATGTAAAGGGGTCCAGTGATGCAGGGTGCTGTGTAATGTAAAGGGGTCCAGTGATGCAGGATGATGTGTAATGTAAAGGGTCAAGTGATGCAGGGTGCTGTGTAATGTAAAGGGGTCCAGTGATGCAGGGTGCTGTGTAATGTAAAGGGGTCCAGTGATACAGGGTGATGTGTAATGTAAAGGGGTCAAGTGATGCAGGGTGCTGTGTAATGTAAAGGGGTCCAGTGATGCAGGGTGCTGTGTAATGTAAAGGAGTCCAGTGATGCAGGGTGCTGTGTAATGTAAAGGGGTGCAGGGTGCTGTGTAATGTAAAGGGGTCCAGTGATGCAGGGTGCTGTGTAATGTAAAGGGGTCCAGTGATGCAGGGTGCTGTGTAATGTAAAGGGGTCCAGTGATGCAGGGTGCTGTGTATTGTAAAGGGGTCCAGTGATGCAGCGTGCTGTGTAATGTAAAGGGGTCCAGTGATGCAGGGTGTTGTGTAATGTAAAGGGGTCCAGTGATGCAGGGTGCTGTGTAATGTAAAGGGGTCCAGTGATGCAGGGTGCTGTGTAATGTAAAGGGGCCAAGAGCTGTGGGGTGCTGTGTAATGTAAAGGGGTCCAGAGGTGCAGTTGTGGAGAGGGGGTACACAGTAGTGACAAAGATATTGAAAGACGCAGGGGGCACAGTGGGGTGTTTTTACATTTTAACGTGGGGGGGGTCGCTTTTAACCCCCGCTAGCGGTCGAAGAAAGGATAAAATGCGACTGTGTATCGCCGCTGCCAAAGCGCAGATGGGGATTCTATATCAACCAGTTAATTTTTTTTCAGTTTGAAGATGATTGGCATTGGGTAAAGTAGCAATTGTCCGTTGACCCAGAGCAAGATGATCTTCAACACAAAAATAGGCTCCCACCAATCCTCAATGAAAAGACCAGTAGATGAGCACATATATTGATGTTGCAGACACTCCCATATGGGTCCAAACATGTAGATAGTAAACAATAAAAACTAAGGGCACCAACATCAAATCCAAAGGTGTCCTTTACCAGTTTACTGATTGGATGTGAGTGCCAGGCAAAACACATCGCTGATTCATGGCAAATATCCGGTCACTACTAATACAAGTTCTGAAAAACCAATCTGCTCACCGATATCAAGGTAGAAATCCAGGCAAACCTGTTTTTGAAGACGAAAGCAAGGTTAAGAACCTCGGTCAGGATTTTATCTGCCAGGAGGTCTCCTTATTGTCTGGAGACACGACAGGAAGTTAAAGCACATCTCTGAAACTTAGGGAAATTCCTACCTGCAAGGTTTCCATTCACCCTTTGCACTAGTGAAAACCATCAACATTGGGATTTTGCTTCACCTTCTTTGCCAGTGATAACAATCACCAACATACAGTAGGTGCCGCCGATTTTGTGTCAATCTCGCCTCTTCTAGCGGCGAGATTGACACCCTACGAGCCCCGTCGTGAGAGCCAGCGCTGAGCTGTCTCGTCATCGGGAAAGGAAAAATGTTGTTTTTCCTTTCGCAAAGAGCGACACGCATTGCTGACATTGAGGCCGGTGGACGGAGATCCGACGTGGATTCCCGTCAATACCAGGCACTGTGTTTGGTATGAATCCTGAGCAGGAACTCCACGCCAAATTTTAAATAAAAAACCGGCATGGGTTCCTCCTCCAGGAGCATACCAGGCCCTTCGGTCTGGTATGGATTTTAAGGGGAAATTCCCTAAGCTGAAAAAACGGCGTGGGGGTCCCCTTCAAAATCCAAACCAGACCCTTATCTGAGCATGCAACCTGGCAGGCCGCAGGAAAAGAGGGGGGGGGACGAGAGAGCGGCCCCCCTCCCTCTCGAACCGTACCAGGCCGCATGCCCTCAACATGGGGGGTTTGGTGCTTTGGGGCAGGGAGGTGACCTGCGGGCCCCCCCCCCACCCCAAAGCACCCTGCCCCCATGTTGATGGGGACAGGACCTCTTCCTGACAACCGTGCCCTTGGTTGTCGGAGTCTGCGGGCGGGGGCTTATCGGGATCCGGGAGCCCCCTTTAATAAGGGGGGCCACTAGATCCCGGCCCCCCACCCTATGTGAATGAGTATGGGGTACATCGTACCCCTACCCATTCACCTGGTGGAACAAAAATATGTCAATGAAAAAACACACACAGGTTTTTTTTTTAAGTAATTTATTAGGAAGCTCCGGGGGTCTTCTTCCGACTCCGGGGGTCTTCCGACTTCGGGGGTCTTCTTCTGCTCTCCGGTGCCTTTTTCCTTCTGTCGGGCTTTTCCGCTAACTTCTTCCAGCTCTTTTGCTAGCGGAGAGGCCCGGTCTTCCCCGTCGTCTCCTCCCGCTCTCCGTTGTCCTTCTGCCGGGCTTCTCCACTATCTTCTTCCAGCTCTTTTGCTAGTGGAGGGACCCGGTCTTCCCGTCGCCGTCTGCGTCTTCTTCCCTCTTCTCCTCTTCGATGTTGACACGTCGCTTTCTTCCACTGTAATGCTGGGTGTGCGGTCCGCAATGATTTATATAGGCCTCTTATGACGTCCGTGTCACATGCCCTGGGGCCACCCGGAGCATGTGACTGATGTAATGAGAGGCCTATATAAATCGTTGCGGACGGCACACCGGGTTGTCGGGAAGAGGCCCTGTCCCCATCAACATGGGGGCAGGGTGCTTTGGGGTGGGGGGGGCCGCAGGTCGCTCCCCTGCCCCAAAGCACCAAACCCCCCCCATGTTGAGGGCATGCGACCTGGTACGGTTCAGGAGGGAGGGGCGCTCTCTCGTCCCCCCCCTCTTTTCCTGCGGCCTGCCAGGTTGTGTGCTCGGATAAGGGTCTGGTTTGGATTTTGAAGGGGACCCCCATGCCGTTTTTTCAGCTTAGGTGATTCCCCTTAAAATCCATACCAGACCGAAGGGCCTGGTATGCTCCTGGAGGGGGAACCCATGCCGGTTTTTTATTTAAAATTTGGCGTGGAGTTCCCGCTCAGGATTCATACCAAACACAGTGCCTGGTATTGGCGGGAATCCACGTTCAATACAGTGTCGTGTCGCCTTCTTGCTATTGCAGCGAGCGCGAGATGTCGGCATCCTGTCGCCGAGAATCTCTGCGATGGGATCGCGATGGATATACAATGTCGGGAGCACCTACTGTAGTAAAGGAGGACGAATCTCATCACTACAAAAAAAAACCTCAAAGAGGTTCTAATGCTTCCCTTCTTTAGTTAGTAAATGTAAAGCTTTTTGTCGATGTCTCTGCTACCAATGGAAAGAATTCCCATTAATTCCCATCCATTTGAAAAAATATTAATTAACTTGTTAAACATGGAATATTTACATATCTTTCACAAGACACTTTAGCCCTAGGCTAAAAAGGGTATCCGGATACTTACGCACAACTTCTCATACTTGGATCATCAATTCTGTCACACAAATTGAGTCCTAGGAGACAGCAATCTTCAGCCAAAGGCAGGAAAGATTCCTTCCCTAGTGAGTAGACCAGGACAGCAAGGGTTTCTGGGGTGGACACAAAGACACAATCACAAGAGAAGCAATAGATTTACTATAAAAAATATTTCTGTCATTTCTCTTTTACCCTTACCCAGACACTGAAGCTGTACAGGTCTCCCCTCGTCTCCTGTCTGCATTAAATGGACTTTGAGTACTTCCATTACAGGTGAGAAATACGGCCTAAGCAATTCTTCAGCACCACTGGCTAAGGAAGAGAAAATCATAAAAATATGCAAAGACTGAATAAAGGGTGTATAAGTAAAATTTTAAAATGAAGTAAACTAGAAAGGGGTAAAGTGACAGGCAATTACAAACCACCGCTGGTAAATAAAAACATAAGCAACACTCACTGGACAAAAACTATAATCTGTTTTAAGAGAATAGGTCTGTTAAAGGCTGACCCACTTAGGCCAGCCATAGATGGTTTGAATCTCGGTCGGTTCCACAGGGCGTGGCAGAGATTTGAATCATCTTTGGGCAGGGCTTAATGTACAACCAGCATTTCAGATTTCCAGCATGCATCTATTGTCAGCAGTTATAGTGGCTAGCAATAATCACTGTGTGACCACCCGCCGGGAGAACAATAGCTCCGTGGGAGGGATTTCCCCCATCAACATGACTGACAATTCACCCTTGCTGTGCTTCCTCAGTGCTGCACACTTTCTTGGAGCCCACACCTGTGTAAACCCTTTGTTGGATGATATCAGAGCTGCCACAGCATTGATAACATCATCCTTATGTAACAGTGTTCATCGCCTGGCTATTGACTGCTTAGGCCTGAGCACTGCATCCAGGGCCAGATTAAGAACATCATTGGCCTGGTGCTGAGGATTTTGATGGGGCCTTTTATAAATAAAAATACAAGAGAGGATGCGCATGAGCATGCGTGGGAATGACATCAAAGCAGCCCGGCCAAGGCAAGTGACCAAAGGCACAGAACCCAGAAGGAAGACCGGGTGAAGATCACAGATTGATCACAGCGCAGCACTGGAGGGCTCAGTCTGACAATTTAAGTGTACCCTAATGTGCCAATATGCTGTGCATACTTGTACATTGTGGCATAACCTACCTCAGGGCCTCTGAAAAGTAGTAATGTTAGCGAAGTTTACTACTGCTTTAATATCACAGGATCCCAGGAGCCTCTCATGGGGCCCTCTACTGACCCGGTGGCCCTTGGTCAGTGCCTAAGTGCATAGTTGCCAAGATTTCAAAAATATTTTCAGGGACACTTTTTTACAAGTGCTATATTTAGAGTTGCTGAGATCCCCTATGTTCCTCTATACATCACAGTAGTCACAAAATTAAATGAGTACGAATAATGGGGCAGAACAAATATGAGGACTGAAAAGATTTCTTTAATTGAACAAAAGCGTGCCCATTCTAGAGCTGGTAACATTGAGAATATTCAGTATAATTTTAAAGAACTATTTTTGTGGGTAAGAGGCATAGGGGAGGAGAATGGATGGTGCGGAGTGCATGGCAGAAGGCACTATGTACAGGAGAGGAGTTTGAAGGGTATGACAGTGGGCAGCATGCACAACAGAGGAGTATGGAGGGTATGCTAGTGGGCAGTATGTACAGGAGAGGAGTGCGGGGGGGGGGGGTATGACAGAGGGCAGTATGTACAGGAGAGGAGTGTGGGGGGTATCACAGTGGGCGGTATGTACAGGAGAGGAGTGTGGGTGGTATGATAGTGGGCAGTATGCACAGGAGAGGCATGTGGAGGGTATGACAGCCGGCACTATGTATAATAGAGGAGTTTATGAATGTGGGCAGTATGTACAGGAGAGGAGTGTGGACAGTATGATACTGAGCAGTATGTATATGAGATGAGTGACGAGGGTAAGACAGTGAGCAGTATGTACAGGAGAGGAGTGTGGAGGGTATGACAATAGGCAGTATTGTACAGGAGAGGAATGTGGAGGGTATGTCAGTGAGCAGTATGTACAGGATAGGAGTGTGGAGGGTATGTCAGTGAGCAGTATGTACAGGATAGGAGTGTGGAGGGTATGACAGCTGGCACTATGTACAATAGAGGAGTTTATGAAAGTGGGCAGTACAGGAGAGGAGTGTGGACGGTATGATACTGAGCAGTATGTACATGAGATGAGTGTGGAGGGTAAGACAGTGAGCAGTATGTACAGAAGAAGAAGAGTGGGGAGGATATGACAGTGGGCAGTATGTACAGGAGAGGAGTGTGGAGGGTATGACAGTGGGCACTATGTACAGGAGAGAAGTGTGGAGAGTAGTATGGTGAGCAGTATGTACAGGAGAGGAGTGTGGAGGGTATGATGGTGGGCACTATGTATAGAAGAGAAGTGTGGAGGTTATGACAGTGGGCACTATGTATAGGAGAGGAGTGTGTAGGGTATGACAGTGGGCGCTATGTATAGGAGAGGAGTGTGGAGGGTATGACAGTGAGCAGTATGTACAGGAGAGTATGACGGTGGGCACTATGTATAGGAGAGAATTGTGGGGGGTATGACAGTGGGCACTACGTATAGGAGAGGAGTGTGGAGGGTATGACAGTGAGCAGTATGTACAGGAGAGGAGTGTATGACGGTGGGAACTATGTATAGGAGAAAAGTGTGGAGGGTATGACAGTGGGCACTACGGAGAGGAGTATGTAGGGTATGACAGTGAGCAGTATGTACAGGAGAGGAGTGTGGAGGGTACGACAGTGGGCACTATGTACAGGAGAGAAGTGTATGTACAGAAGAGGAGTGTGTAGGGTATGACAGCGGGCACTATGTATAGGAGAGAAGTGTGGCGGTTATGACAGTGAGCAGTATGTACAGAGAGAAGTGTGGAGAGTATGTACAGGTGAGGAGGATGAAGGAATCTGGGAAGGAAAAATGTAAAAGTTTGTTGAAGGATGTTTAGGGACTGCGTAGTGGTTAAGCGGGACATGCATGGATTAAAATTACGCCAATTAAGCAGAGACTAGCCATAGTCGATGTATGTATGGGCTAGCTGGTTTTACACAAGTCAATCTATTAACCGACTTGAGTACAACCAGCCTGTCAGGTATTTCCCAAAACAATCAGTGCTGCCATCTATAGTTAGCAACACTAAAGCCCTGTACACACGATTGGTTTTACCGATAAAAACAGTCCGATGGACTTTTTTCATTGGACAAACCGATCACGTATGGGCCCGATCAGTCTTTTTTCCATCGGTGATTAAAAATAGAACATGTTTTAAATTTATCCGATGGAAAAAAAAAACGATTGCAAATTCCGATCGTCTGTGTGGAACTCCAACGGAGAAAAAAACCACGCATGCTCAGAATCAAGTCGACACATGCTCAGAAGCATCAAACTTAATTTTTCTCGGCTTGTCGGAGTGTTTTACGTCACGGTGTTTAGGACGGTCGGATTTTTGACTGATGGTGTGTAGGCAAGACTGATGGAAGTCAGCTTCATCGGAAATCCGATGGAAAAATCCATTGGATTTTATTCCATCAGAAATCCGATCGTGTGTACAGGGCTTGATCATTGTATTCACTGGCAGAACACAATAACACTGCAGGATTGATTCCCCCATCCACAGGTCAGCAGGTGAGAGGGTGTGTGGGGACAGGCTGGGGAGAGATACTAGTCAGTGGCTGGGTAGGCACTGGCTAGTATCAGAGCCAGATACACACAGGTTACGTACGCCACAATCGTTAGAGCGAGAGCAATAATTCTAGCACTTGTGGGATGTCCCTATCACACTTTTTTTTTTTTTATGAATGAAACAGTTTCTTTCCAAAAAAAAAAACCACGTTTAAAAAAATTGCTGCGCAAAGACCACCATTTTATTCCATAGGGTGCCTGCTAAAATAATATATATAATGTTTGGGGGTTCTGAGTAATTTTGTAGCAAAAAATAAATTAAAATGAATGATTTTTACATGTAGGAGAGACGTGTCAGAATTGGCCTGGGTGGCAAGGGGTTAACTACCAAAAGTAATATACAAATAATTATTATAAGAACTGTGACCTCCTCCTCTCAGTCTTCTGCAAACAGAGTGTGTCAGCTTGTATTTAAACTGGCCGTTCTGTATGTAGCTTCTAACAGGCTGCACAAGCAGCCCCCTATCTTTGGAAATGATAGGAGCCCCATATTTTGACCAGTGGCGGGGTAGGTCTTTAGCTACATACTCCCCAAATGTGGGGTCTCTGTGACCCCTGGTCGCCGAGCTACAACCCTCGAAGTCAAGCTTTTTTTTTTGTGATTTTTTTTTTTTTGTGGGGCAAATGGGCCTGGAGCTGTAGCTCAAATAGCCCCTGTGTTAATCCGGCCCTGACTGCATCCTGCGAGGAGATAGGCTCCACCATACAAGAAAGCACTGGGTAATTTGAAAAGACCATGGAAGAGCAACGTAGCAGTGAGGGAATACCATTTAAGAGGCACTAAACCGCTGAATGAATGGCCTCCCCCTGCCATCATTTTACTAAATCTGGTGTGCGTGCATATGTGTGGTCAGTGTCTTCCAGGTATCTGGAGAAACGCTGGCAGTTTCTGGCAGATTGCTACCGCACATGTGCCACACAGTTGCAGCTTAGTA
The DNA here is from genome assembly GCA_029206835.1 of Rana muscosa. Taxonomy (NCBI): domain Eukaryota; kingdom Metazoa; phylum Chordata; class Amphibia; order Anura; family Ranidae; genus Rana; species Rana muscosa. Next base: position 801,056,098 of record CM055116.1, on the reverse strand, counting down.
ACACACTGCCTCCTGGAATAGCTGTGATGTAGCATTGCCCGAGGGCTTTCACACTGGAGCGGTGCGCTGGCAGGAGGGTAAAAAAACTCCTGCAAGCCGCATCTTTGAGGCGCGATAGGAGCGGTAAAAATACCGCTCCTATAGCGCCCCTGCCCATTGAAATCAATGAGGTAGCGCCTCCAAAACGCCGCAAAGAGGCGTTATTGCGGGCCTTTTTAACCCTTTTTCGGCCGCTAGAGGGGGTTAAAATCACCCCGCTAGCGCCTGGAAAATCGCAGGAAAAAACAACGGTATAGCGCTGCTAAAAATAGCGGCGCTATACCGCCAGCGCATCCAGCGCTTCAGTGTGAAAGTAGCCTAAAAATATGTGCCTGGTCATAAGGGATCCATTCAGATTAAATGGTACTTTGGCCATGAGCAGGACATAACACACTGGTATTCACTACTGGCGAGTCAACAGTTTAGATGGAAATTACTCCACTGGTTGTGGACAGGGCCGGCCCTACCATGGGACCCGATGGTACCATTGTACCAGGCGGCACTTTTAGGGGGGCGGCAAATTGCCGCCTGCCCGCCATCCCATTCCGCCCGTTCCTCTCCCCCACTCCACCTTTCACTGTGAAACAGCAGCAGCGGCATTGTAAAGAATACACTGTGCCTGCGGCTGCGGTGTGTGTTCTGGATTTAAAAAACTCCTTTCTGTCTCTTCCCCCTCCCTCCAGTCTCGTGCAGTGTGGGGTCCCTGTTATCTCCGACTCAACCTCCCCCCCCCCCCCCAATCACCAGTGCGGAGTGTTGAGAGAACTGGGGGGCGGAGCTCACTGTCTCCTGTCAGGCTGGCCAGAGGAAGGGAGGAGGTGAGCTGATTTTTTCTGGGAGAAGTTTTCTAGGGTGGACAGTAGTTGCTTTCAAGGTGTTTTTTTCTTCAGGAGATGCAGTGAAGGGTTAACAGAAGTTGACAGAAGAATCGGAGGAGATAGTGAGTTTGAGTGTGGGGGGGGGGGGGGGTCTGCAGCAGCCCGATCACATTTGACAGATCACTTCTAAGCATGAAAAGTCTGTGCAAACATCCTCCAATCCAATTGTTCAGACTAGATAATGTGAAGTCATTTATAACCATTCATGTAACCTGTATATATGTGGTGAGTTCACACCTCTGATTGTACAGACTCAGAGCCTGGATACCACAGGGTTATATGAATGGTCATACATTACCTTCACATTATCTGGGTATACAGAGTGCTGGGAGCTCCATTACATAGATCTGTAGTACTGTTGTATGATTTATTGTTGTATGTTTTTAGTGGATGAGTTTTTTTTTTATTATATACATCGCTATCTGACCACTTCTCAGCCCCCAACTCCCCCCAGCTTGCATCACCCCCCCAGACCACTTCATACAGACGTCACTCAGAGCTGCTTCCTACCCCCCCCCCCCCCATCATTTCATGGTCACTTTCCTTCCCCTATCTTCCCAACATCACTCCCTGGTCACCCCATAGACACAGCAAGAAATCCCTCCCCATTCTGCCACCGCCATACCCTCCGAAGTCCTCTCCTGTACCAACTGCACCCATCATACCCTCCGAACTCCTCCCGTGTACTAACTGCACCCATCATACCCTCCGAACTCCTCTCCTGTACCAACTGCACCCATCATACCCCCTGAACCCCTCCCCTGTACTAACCGCACCCATCATACCCTCCGAACTCCTCCCCTGTACTAACTGCACCCATCATACCCTCCGAACTCCTCTCCTGTACTAACTGCACCTATCATACCCTTCACACTCCTCTCCTGTACATACTGCCCCCCTCATACCCTCCAAACTCCTCTCCTGTACATACCACCCCATCATACCCTCCACACTCCTCTCCTGTACAAACCGCCCCCCTCATACCCTCTCAACTCCTCTTCTATACATACTGCTCCATCATACCCTCCACACTTCTCTCTTATGCATACTGCCCCCATTATACCCTCTGCACTCCTCTCCTGTACATACTGCCCCCATCTTACCCTCTGCACTCCTCTTCTGCAGAACCCTGTGCATTCAGATGTAAAGGGGAACTCTGCAGATTCAGATCTAAAGGAGAACTCTGTTGACTCTGATATAAAGGGGGACTCTTGTGATTAACTCCATATGATTAGAAATTTTATTTAATCACAAAAATATATGTACAGGGTATACTAAATAAAATAAAAAATAGCTGTGCATTGCTTTGTACAGAGGTAATGAATTTAATGTACTACAAAAAAAAATATATATTGGCGTGTGCTGCTAATGTGTTCGGGTTTGGCTTGACGAAAAGGTGGCAACCCTACTCTGCACTGTGAGGCAAATTGTCGCTAACCCGTTCCGCCCGCTCCGCTGTGAGGCAAATTGACGCCCGCCCGCCAGCCAGCCCGCTCCGCTCCCCGCGCGCTCCATTCACCTGGGCGTTGGGCCAAGGTGAATGGAGCATGCGGGCAGAACAGAGGAACAGTCAGCGGGCGGGACAGTCAGCAAGTGAGCGGGCTTGCTGGCCAAACAGCGGGCGGGGGAGCAGAGAGATGACATCATCTCTCACTGCCCGCCCTGCATCACTGCAGTTCCGCCCCCACTGTGCGGGCAGCAGAGAGATTACATTAGCTCTCTGCTGCCTGCCTTTACTCTGGGACACAGCAAGTGACAATCTGCAACGTGTGGCAGGTGACGTTGTGGCAAGTGACAATCCGCAATGTGTGGCAGGTGACGTTGTGGCAAGTGACAATCTGCAACGTGTGGCAGGTGACGTTGTGACAAGTGACAATCCACTATGTGTGGCCGGTGACATCGCGGCCGCCGGCTACGCACAGGTCCTTTTATACTCCTATATACATGTATAGAGCCATGACAGGTCCTCTTTATACTCCTACATACATGTATAGAGCCATGGCAGGTCCTCTTTATACTTCTATATACATGTATATAGCCATGACAGGTCCTCTTTATACTCCTACATACATGTATAGAGCCATGACAGGTCCTCTTTATACTCCTACATACATGTATAGAGCCATGACAGGTCCTCTTTATATTTCTATAAACCGTATTTTTCCGTGGATAAGACGCTATTTTTTCCTAAAATAATAGCCTGTAAATCGAACAGCGTCTTATACACGGTTGGTCAGCCTGGGAGACATCCGCGAAGGTGCGTCGCGGCCCATAGCTTGTCAAGTGGCTTTCTCCAATCACGAGCCGTATGTTACTGACGTCAGCTAAAGCTGGGGGTGGAGGTGGAGAGTGAGCAGATGCGATCCTGTTGGAAGTGGAGATGCACAGATGCAACAGGGACCGGAGTGTTCTGGGACCAAGATGTCAGAAAATAATAAAAGTAAGTGATTGTCTTACTCTGCCAAGTCAAACCAAATGTAGCCAGCTATGCAAAAAAGAGCGTGGGAATAGAGCTGCAGAGAAACAGTTTGGACTTGCCTCCGCAGAGTGTATGATAGACAGTGGAGAAAACAGGAAGAACAACCCCTGCATAATATACTAGTATTTAAACGTTACCTGCGGTAATTACTAAATAAAAATGTGTTCTGTTTTACCTATGTGTAAAATATTGATTTCTTAATTTTGGGTTGGAAAAGTGGGGGGCGTCTTGTACATGGGGGCGTCTTATAGACGGGGAAAATACGGTACATGTATAGAGCCATGACAGGTCCTCATTATACTTCTATATACATGTATAGAGCCATGGAAGGTCCTCTTTATACTCCTATATACATGAATAGAGCCATAACAGGTCCTTTTTATAGAGCCATGACAGGTCCACTTTAGTTATCATGATATAAAATGATGGATGTGGGGGCATTTTGGTGGGCGTGATTTTTTTTTTTTTTTGGGGGGGGGGGGGGGGGGTGGCAGCATTTCATTCTTGGTACCAGGCAGCACAATGTCTTCGGCCGGCACTGGTTGTGGAGGTGGGTGAGAAGTGTTTTAAAGATTACTAGGTGAATTTCTCTCTCCCTTTCTTTCTTTCTTAACACAGTGTCCAATCGCTAGGCCTCTGGTTTGGCACATGGTGTGCGACTAGACAGACTTGAAGCACATACTTGTCTATTTCTCTTTGCTCCCATATGTGGGTAAAGTGGGGGAGTAGTGAAAAAAAAAGAAGAGTACAAGTGCTGGGGGCCAAATTAAAGCTATGAATCCAGAAGTGATCAGGGCTGAGCATTTGTGGGTACATGGTGTGTAAAAGAGATCAGTAAGCTGGAATTTTTGTGTGGGCCAGTTGAAGAGATTTTCATTGCATTTTATCCCCCAAAAAAAGGGGAAAATCTCCCCAATAGGGGCAAAGATGGCAATACAAATCTGATAGGGGCTCAAACCCTGTCCTATAAAAAAAAAAAACAAAAAAAAAAATACTTTGGCTGATTTTGGACTTTGAAGCCGCGTACATACGATCGGTTTTACCGATGAAAACAGTCCGATGGATTTTTTTCATCGGACAAACCAATCGTGTATGGGCCCCATCGGTCTTTTTTCCCCATCGGTGTCAAAAAATAGAACGTTTTAAATTTTTCCGATGGATAAAAAACCGATAGCAAATTCCGAACGTCTATGAGCAAGACCATCGGTTAAAAAACCCACGCATGCTCAGAATCAAGTCGACGCATGCTCAGAAGCATTGAACTTAATTTTTCTCGGCTCATCTGAGTGTTTTACGTCACCGCGTTTGGAACGGTAGTTTTTTGGACTGATGGTGTGTAGGTAAGACTGATGGAAGTCAGCTTCATCGGTTTTCCGATGGAAAAATCCATCGGTTTAAAAACCATACAGGGCTTAAGACTAAAAATGTCCATGGCAGCGCTGCACTACAAACTAACAAAAAAGAAAAAACGCCCAAAAAAAAAATACCTGCATTTTGCTTGTTATCATTAATTTTTATGTGTCGGTTTCATGTGCAAACACTGCAGCAAACAATACTATCTATATAATGTACTTCTATACTCTCTAATGATGTAAAAAGTCTCCATTAAAGCACATTTATCCTCTGAAAATGTTGAAGCTTTTCCTTGTGACAAATGTTGTTGTGGTCATGTTTTACAATGCAAAAACACACATTTGAATGCATCCCAAGAATGGGAGATTTTGCTATGCGAGATAATCAGCTCATATTAGACTGGTAACCCCCTGTGCTCCCAAACATACATGTTTTCATGTATGTTTGGCAGCACTGTCCTTTCTAAAAATCCTAGTTGCCTAGAAATCTATATTTTCTGGCTCACTGACCCAGGCACAAGTGCTTTAATTAAGAATTCTGACTTTACTAGCAGCTTACTTGTGATGTACTTATACAGTCATGTGAAAAATTACGTACCGTACATGTCATGAAAACTATTGACTTGTTTTCAACATGATTGAACAGGCAAACATTAGACATTTGCCTGTTCACACAACAGGTGATATACTTGAATAAGACACAGGAAAAAATGTACCTTTTGAATCATTTATTTATGAAAAATATCAATAGATGTAATGGTGTACCACACCCCTCCTATGCAGGCTGAATTGCTGCAATCTCCTCCTGATTGCAGATGCATGCACTTTGACCCCAACTGTTACCTGAACCCTGCCATGACATTCTGGAGTTTTTGCAGTATTGTTTTAGCATCAAACAGCTCTTGAGGTGATTATTATGGTCTTGCCAGTACTGGAAAAATTATCCGTTGTTTGAAATCTATGCCAATTGTAGATGGTTTTCCTTAAAGGCGAAGTCCATCATTTGCAGAAAATAAAATGCAACCACACTTGCAGAAAAAATAGGATTTCTTGTTCATACATCACGGGACACAGAGCAGCATAGTCATTACTATGTGGGTTATATAGAATTACCTTCAGGTGCTGGCACTGGCAACTTCCAAAACAGGAAGTACCCTCCCCTATATAAGCCCCTCCCATCCGGGAGTACCTCAGTTTTTTTGCCAGTGTCTAAGGTGTTGGCCAAGGTTAACATGTATTCATCTGGGCTTGTGTACAGGTTCTCTGGGCCTTAGCAAGCTATTCCAGATCCGACCAAAAAAGCTTCATAGCTAAACGGTCGGTACCCGGGCCTTGCAGAGAAGAGCAAGGTTTTGCCTGTAATGCCTCTCTTAGGAGGGCTGGACCCTGGGATCCAGAGCTCTGGTCATACCCAAAACCAAGAGGCTATCTGTGCAGGGTGCTATACAGGTCCAGGGGAGTGGAATCCTTGGGAACCCGGTCCCTGAAGGTCTAGTACAATGCCTGCCGTGAGAGGTGAAGTTTGGGCTTCTGTGGACCAAACAAAGTCCTGCGGCGGGGAAAAAGGTAAGTGGGGGCCCCTCAGGAACTTGGTTCTATTGAGGGGACCCCCAAGCCTAATATGTCTTTCTGCCTGTTACCTAAAAGGTATTCCCGCTAATAGCTGTATATGCCTAAGAAATCCTAGAAATGTTTTTTCATAAAGGAAGTTTTAAAAATTGTAAACCTGGAAATGTTTTTCATAAAGGAGGTTTTAAAAAAAAAAAAAAAAAAAAGACAAAAGTGCGGTACCTTTGTTTGGCCACTAGAGGCCGCTGTGGAACGTCTTTTTTCTTGGGACTATTTCCTTCCATGGTGAAAGTCCAGGCAGATGAGTGAGCTCTCTATCAGGGAAGCTGCATTCCTCTGTCATGCTGCCAAGTAGTTTCCTTCCATCCCCGAGTCCTGGTGAAACAGGGACCCTGGCTCCTCTCCCTACATGGCGCCAAGAGCGCACACGTGCACGCGCGCGCGCACACACGCTTTCTTTTTAAAAGATTTAGCTTCAAAAAAGGGGGCGGAGCCTGGCGGATGACGCGCTCTGTGCGCCCAGCGCTTCTGCGCATGTGCGGGCGTCCCAGCAAGATAAAAGGACTCAGTCCACGCTGCTTGCTATGGACACAGAGCATGAAAAGGAGCTGGTAGCATGGTATAGGGGCTTACAGCGGGCGGTTGATACAGGCATCCCCAGAAAGACGCATTAGTAGACACCCACTGATGTACATAGCAGCAAAATTGCATTAGACTATTTCAGTAAGGGGTGTATTGCGGCTGGAATACCTCAGCTTTGAACTAAGGAATATGCCGCCTAAAAAACTCCGAGATATACCTCTCAGGAAGTGTAGGGGGTCTCCATCGGGCTCTGAGGATCTGGAGCAGTCATCTGCACCCTCCTCCCCTGAGAAATCAGAGGTTAATACCCATAAGGAACCCCCGGGAGTGCCAGGTACTGCGGCTGTCCTCAGTCCACCTGCTCCTGCATATATAACAGAGGAGGTTTTTTCCTCAACTCTGGAGGGATTGGAGCAGAGATTGGCAGCATTGATCGCTTCTTCTCTACAGGAAAGAAAGCACGCCAGATCTCCATCACCTCCATTAGAGTGCCTGTTGGCAGAGCAACAGTCCCAGGAAGGGACCGACCTACCTGAAGGGGATCAGGAGGAGGTTAACTCTGTTTTTGAGGAATCGACAGTAGATGAACCATTTTCAGCATCACAGACTGAAAGATTGTGGGTCCAGACCCTAACTGACATGGTTCGATCTGCATTTAAAATGCCTCTTGTTGAACCATCAACTACTGCTGTCTCCTCATTGGGGTCGCTAAAAGCTCCCCAGGTTAATTGCTCCTTTCCAATACATCCATTACTGGAAGGACTTATATACCAGGACTGGGAACATCCTGATAAACTATTTGTTCCGCCTAAAAAATTTCCGGTGATCTATCCCATGGAGGAAAAGTTCACCCAGAGATGGAATGTTCCTACGGTGGATGCAGCCATCTCTTCTGTGAACAAATCACTGACATGTCCAGTAGATAATGTTCAAATGTTCAAAGATCCAGTGGATAAAAAATTGGAATCTTTATTAAAATCTGCTTTTTCCACAGCAGGGGCTGTTACACAGCCAGCAGTGGCAGCTATTGGGGTCTGCCAAGCTTTAAAGGATCAAATGAAAATGGTCCTGAGGGATTTGCCAGACCAGCAGGCCCAGGCTCTGGCTGATCTGCCTAGAGCATTATGCTTTGCGGTTGACGCCATCAAGGATTCTATCCATCAGGCCTCCCGCCTCACGCCGTCTTTGGTACATATGCGTAGGCTTCTGTGGCTCAAAAACTGGTCTGCTGAAGCTCCCTGTAAGAAGCTCTTAGTTAGCTTCCCATTTCATGGGGAACGCCTTTTTGGCGAGGACCTGGATAAGTATATCCAGAAGATTTCCAGTGGTAAAAGTACTCTCTTACCGAGTAAGAAGAGGTCTAGGGGTCCATCTTTTAAGAGGACTACCTCTCCTATCCCTGCGACGTCGGCTACTAAGCAGTTCCGACGGCCTCCTCGGTCAAACTCAGGGGGTAAAAATCAGGGACAGTCACAGGGTAATAAGAAACCCTGGATCCGAAGGGGTACTAAACCAGCCTCCAAGTCAAGCCTATGAAGGGCTGCCCCCACTCAAACGGGTGGGGGGAAGACTTCAGTTGTTCGCAGAGACCTGGCGGGAGACGATCAAAGACAGATGGGTGCTCTCCGCAGTAACTCTGGGATACAAGTTGGAGTTAAAAGAGTCTCCTCCTTCCCATTTTATGTGGTCAGGCATGCCAAGAGACCCTCTGAAAAGAGGGTCTCTCCTATTGGCGTTAGAACAACTATTGCTCCAAGGAGTAATTATGGAGGTTCCTATGGAAGAGTGGGGGTTGGGTTTCTACTCAAACCTTTTCACAGTCCCGAAGCCAAACGGGGACATACGACCCATATTGGACCTAAAGAGTCTAAACAAATTTCTAAACGTCCGGTCTTTCCGGATGGAGTCGATCCGATCGGTCACCGCTGCCCTACAAGGGGAGGAATGGTTAGCCTCGATCGACATCAAAGATGCTTACTTGCATGTTCCCATCTTTCCAGGTCATCAAAAATTTCTACGCTTTGCAGTAGAAGGGCGCCATTTTCAGTTCAGAGCCTTACCATTCGGTCTGGCCACAGCACCACGAGTGTTCACAAAAATTCTGGCCCCACTGTTGGCCGATCTAAGAACACGAGGTGTAACGATAATGGCATACCTAGACGACCTGTTGTTGATGGACCACTCAGTTGCCAAGCTAGAAGTGGTAATTGTCGATACAATCAAGTATCTAGAATCTCACGGTTGGGTCATCAACCTGGACAAGTCAGCCCTACAGCCAGTGAAAAACCTGGTATATCTAGGGCTACGGCTGGATTCAGACCAGAGGAAGATTTTCTTACCTCTAGACAAGGTATCCTCTTTGAGGGGCTTGTTCCTTCTGCTTTGTGCAAAAAGACAGCCGTCCATACGCCTGTGCATGAGGCTGCTAGGAAAGATGGTAGCATCATTCGAAGCTGTGCCATACGCCCAATTCCACTCAAGGAATTTACAGAGGGCCATATTGTCAGCCTGGAACGGAAAAGTTCAGGCTCTAGACTTCCCGATGGCTTTGTCCCCTTCCGTTCGGAAGAGTCTCTGCTGGTGGTTGATCCCCCAGAATCTCCAGAAGGGAAAACCCTTCAGCCCGATATCTTGGACGGTGGTCACTACAGATGCCAGCCTTATAGGCTGGGGGGCAGTACTGGAGCAATGGTCTCTCCAGGGCAGATGGTCAAATGTAGTAAAAACCCTGCCCATCAATCTCTTAGAGATACGAGCAGCCCGGTACGCCCTAGTAGCCTGGACATCCAGACTCCAAGGGTCCCCTGTCAGAATTCAATCAGACAATGCCACAGCAGTGGCATATATCAATCATCAGGGAGGCACCAGGAGTCGTGCAGCCCAGAGGGAAGTAAGTCACATCCTGGAATGGGCAGAAAAGCATGTCCCATGTATATCAGCTATCTTCATTCCAGGGGTGGAGAATTGGAAGGCGGACTTTCTGAGTCGCCAACAGTTATGCCCAGGGGAATGGTCCCTTCATCCCGAGGTCTTCCGAGCAATATGTCAGCGGTGGGGAACACCGGATGTAGATCTGCTAGCATCCAGATTCAACGCAAAGGTGGACAGATTTGTCTCCCGGACAAGGGATCCCCTCGCTTGCGGCTCGGATGCTCTGGTGTTCCCTTGGGATCAGTTCAGACTGATATATGCATTCCCTCCGCTACAATTGTTGCCTCGACTCCTTCGCAGAGTCAGGTTGGAGAAGAAGCCGGTGATCCTGGTGGCTCCAGCGTGGCCCCGAAGGGCCTGGTACGCGGAGATCATCAAAATGTCTGTGGGGAGTCCTTGGACCCTTCCACGTCGTCCGGACCTGCTTTCGCAAGGACCGATATACCACCCTTCCTTACTAACTCTAAGTTTAACGGCCTGGCTATTGAATCCCACATCCTAAAGAAGAGAGGTCTCTCTAACTCTGTGGTATCAACTATAATCAATGCCAGGAAGCCTGTATCCAGGCAGATCTACTATAGAATTTGGAAGGCGTACATTACTTGGTGCGAGGCCAGAAAATGGCATCCACGTAAGTACGTTATAGGCAGAATTCTGGACTTCCTGCAGTGGGCTGTAGACAGGAAGTTTGCCTTAAGTACTATCAAGGGCCAGGTTTCGGCCTTATCAATACTATTTCAAAGGCCCCTGGCTATGCATTCACTTGTCAAATCCTTTATGCAAGGGGTGACTCGTATTATTCCACAGATTAAAGCTCCCATATGCCCATGGGATCTAAATTTGGTTCTGTCGGTTCTGCAGAAGCAGCCATTTGAACCTTTGCGGCACATTTCCTTGGTTCTACTCACCAGAAAATTGATATTTTTAGTAGCCATATGCTCGGCTAGAAGAGTGTCGGAATTAGCCGCCATGTCCTGTAAGGAGCCATATCTGGTTATTCATAAGGACAGAGTAGTATTACGCCCTCACCCAGCCTTTCTTCCTAAGGTGGTATCGAGGTTTCACTTGAACCAGGATGTGGTTCTTCCTTCTTTTTTCCCCAAACCAAGCTCGGTAGAGGAAAAGTTATTGCATTCTTTGGATGTAGTAAGAGCAGTTAAAGCTTATCTAAAAGCCACTGCTCAGATTCGTAGAACGGATTCTTTGTTTGTTCTGCCGGAAGGCCCCAGAAGGGGTCAGGCAGCATCAAAATCTACTTTAGCCAAGTGGATTTGACAGGTCATAATACAAGCCTATGGCTTGAGAAGTAGACCGCCTCCGTTCAAAGTTAGGGCGCACTCCACGAGAGCAGTTGGAACTTCATGGGCAGTGCATCACCAGGCCTCCCTGGCTCAAATTTGTAAGGCCGCAACATGGTCTTCAGTACACACGTTTACTAGGTTCTACCAGGTGGACGTTAGAAGTCAGGAGGATGTCGCCTTTGGGCGCAGTGTGTTGCAGGCCGCAAAAGATCCTCATGCCTGATGGCGCCCAGCTTATGTATGGTGTATCCCCCCCCTCATTTGGCATTGCTTTGGGACGTCCCACATAGTAATGACTATGCTGCTCTGTGTCCCGTGATGTATGAACAAGAAAGTAGGATTTTTAAAACAGCTTACCTGTAAAATCCTTTTCTTGGAGTACATCACAGGACACAGAGCTCCCACCCCTCTTTTGGGGACACGTATTTCTTTGCTACAAAACTGTGGTACTCCCGGATGGGAGGGGCTTATATAGGGGAGGGTACTTCCTGTTTTGGAAGTTGCCAGTGCCAGCACCTGAAGGTAATTCTATATAACCCACATAGTAATGACTATGCTGCTCTGTGTCCCGTGATGTACTCCAAGAAAAGGATTTTACAGGTAAGCTGTTTTAAAAATCCTACTTTTTTACTCACCGTAAAATCCTTTTTTCTGAGTCCATGGACCGACACAGCTTCTCTATTGACAAAGTGGGTATTATCCGTTAATTAGGAGTGACTAGGCAGAAAAACTTGTAAAAAGTGTTGCATCACACCTTCTACAGTACCGCCCAGGGGGCGGACCCTCTGGGTATACCCTCTCAGTCTGCACATCGCAGATCAGTTTGTCAAAAAGCAGTACAAACTTAAAAGGAGGGGTGGGTGCTGTGTCGTCCATGGACTCAGAGAAAAGGATTTTACGGTGAGTAAAAAATCCTATTTACTCTTTCGTCCATGGACCGACACAGCTTCTCTATTGACAAAGTGGGACGTCCCAAAGCAGTGTCAGAGAAAAAACGAGGGGTGGTAACAGCATAAAAACAAACTTCACCCCAAAACACAAAACAGCACTCCTCCAACGGAGGAGTTGCAACTCTAAACAGCCGCCTGCATAACCTTGCGGCCGAAAGAGGCATCAGAAGATGCACCTACATCAACTTTGTAGAATTTTGTGAAAGTGTGAGCGGACGACCAAGTCGCCGCTTTACATAGTTGGGAAACAGACGCTTGATGTCGGAAAGCCGAAGAGGCACCTATTGCCCTGGTCGAATGCGCCGTGACAGGAAAGGGGGGCGCCTGACCCTTTAAGGCGTAAGCCTGGATTACTATCTGTCGGATCCACCTAGAGATGGTGGCCGATGAGACTGCTTGGCCCTTCTTGGGACCAGCCACTGAAACAAACAGTGAGTCTGACTTCCGGAACAGGGAAGTAGCAGATATGTATACTCTCAAATCTCGGACAACGTCCAAGGAATGCAACGCCGACTCCTTAGGATTCGACGGCTGAGGACACAAGGATGGAAGTACAATGTCTTCGTTGAGATGAAAAGCCGAAACGACTTTCGGAAGAAAGGAAGGCTGCGGCCGCAGCACCACCTTCTCCTTGTGGAAAATCTAATAGGGAGCCTTGCAGGACAGGGCTGCCAGCTCAGAGACTCGTCTAACTGACGTAACAGCCACCAAAAAGACCACCTTCTGAGAAAGTGTCAACAGGGGAATATCTCTAATATTCTCAAACGGTGCCGTCTGAAGCACCGAGAGGACCAGGTTCAAGTCCCACGGAGGTAACGGGGGGCGGCCTGGAGGGGCCACATGTCGAACCCCCTGCACAAATGTACTCACGAGAGAGTGAGTCGCCAGAGGTCGCTGAAAAAAGACAGCCAGGGCAGATATCTGTCCCTTAATCGTACTTAGGGCAAGCCTTTGGTCTACCCCATGCTGTAAAAACAGCAGGATTCTGGAAACCAAATAGGTACGCGGATGCCATTTCATTTCCTCACACATGGAGATGTAGGCCCTCCAAGTGCGGTGATAGGCCTTCCTAGAGGACGGTTTCCGAGCACTTCTCATAGTAGAGATTACTGAATCTGACAGGCCCCGATCTCTCAGTACCTGGTTCTCAACAGCCATGCCGTTAAAGCCAATGACTGTAAAGCAGGACGGAATATGGGACCTTGCGATAGCAAGTCCTTCCGTAGTGGTAGGCGCCAGGGGACGTCTGCTACCAGACGTACTAGATCGGCGTACCAAGGACGCTGAGGCCAATCTGGAGCGATTAGGATCATTGGAATTCCCTCTGCCTCCACTCTGCGGAGCAGAAGAGGAAGAAGCCTTAAGGGAGGTAAGGCATAGATTAGCCGATACTGACCCCACGATGCTACCAACGCGTCCGTTGCGTCTGCCCATGGGTCTCTTGACCGGGCCACAAACCTCAATACCTTCCGATTGAGTCGGGAAGCCAGAAGATCTGCGTCTGGTGTGCCCCATCTTTGGCAGAGGAGTTGGAACACCTCTGGGTGTAAGGACCATTCTCCCCGGTCCAGCATCTGGCGGCTCAGGTAGTCCGCCTGCCAGTTTTCCACACCCGGAATGTACACGGCCGACAGTGCCGGTACGCTCCTCTCTGCCCACTTCAGGATGCGAGCGATCTCCGATGCTGCAGCTGAGCTTCTTGTTCCTCCTTGATGATTGACATATGCCACTGCTGTGGCGTTGTCTGACTGGATCCTGACTGGACGCCCTTGCAGTCTCTGAGACCATTTGAAGAGGCACAGCTTGATCGCCCGGATCTCCAGGACATTGATCGGCAGGAGGGCTTCCTCTGGGGTCCAGCGACCTTGCGCCGACTGGACACCCCAGACTCCCCCCCAACCTGTAAGGCTGGCGTCCGTCGTGATCACTATCCAGTAAACCAGAAGAAATGACTTCCCGGCCATTAGAGCCGGTGCTGTCAGCCACCATACCAGGGATCTCCTGACTAGGTGGCTCACTCGGATTTGATAATCCAGAGATGAAGGGCATCTGTTCCATCTGGACAGAACTTCCTTCTGTAACACTCGAGTGTGGTATTGAGCATATGGGACCGCCTCGAAGGAGGCTACCATGAGGCCCAACACTCGCATGCAAAAACGGAGTGACGACCAATTCCTGGAAGTCAGCTGCCGTACTGCAGCCCGGAGGGTCTGCAACTTCTCCACAGGGAGGAATACCTTTGCCTCTGAGGAATCCAGAATCAACCCCAGGTACACTAGGCGTTGAGTGGGCACCAATACTGACTTTTGCGTGTTTAGTATCCAACCACAGTCTCGAAGAGTCTGACAGGTAATGGACACGCTTACCTCTAATTCTGAGCTTGAAGGGGCCTTCAGCAGAAGGTCGTCCAAGTAACCTGTGATAGCGATACCCCGCTGTCTTAGAAGTGCCAGAATCGGAGAGAGCACCTTGGTGAACGTCCTGGGTGCTGAGGCAAGGCCAAATGGGAGGGCCACAAACTGGTAGTGGTTCTTCCCGATAGCAAATCGCAGAAACCTCTGGTGTCTGGAGTATATGGGGACATGCAGGTATGCGTCCTTGATGTCCAAGGAGGCCAGAAAGTCCCCCGGATGGGGAGCCGTGACTACGGATCGAACCGACTCCATCCGAAATCTTTGTACCTTCACAAAGCAATTGAGGGCTCTGAGATCCAAGATTGGACGAACCCCCTCCTTCTTTGGCACAATGAACAGATTTGAGTAAAAACCCTGACCCCGTTCCTGTTCTGGAACTGGAATAACTACCCCGCGTTCCAGTAGACCCTGGACCGCCCCATACAGGGCCTCCCGACGGGTCGGTAGTAGCTGGAGATTGGAGGTGATGAATCTGTCTGGTGGACAAGAGAGAAATTCTATCTTGTAGCCTGAGGAGATTACTTCGCAAACCCACCTGTCGGAGACTAGAGCAGTCCACTGAGTCGCGAATTTGCGAAGTCGTCCCCCCACCCGAGAGCTGGGTGGGGGCGGACCTTCATGTGGACACAGATTTGTCCGCAGGCTTGTTGGGTCTGCAGGACCAAGGACGCTTTTGTCCTTGGGCAGGCGCTTTATCGGCCTGGGGTCTTTTCCCTGTCGCCTTAAGGGGGCGAAAAAAACCGCTTACGTGCAGTAAAGGAGGGCCCTTGCCCTTGGCGTGGTCCCCTACCCTTGCTAGTTTGGGGAAGCAAAGTGCTTTTACCTCCTGTGGCATCCTTGATGATGTCATCCAGAGAAGCCCCAAAAAGTCTGTCGCCCTTAAAAGGCAGATCCAATAGGGCTTTCTTGGAAGTCTGGTCAGCAGACCAGCCCTTTAGCCAGATCAGGCGGCGTATTGCTACTGCATAAACCGAAGCTCTTGACAGCAGGGGAATAGTATCCATGTCTGACTCGCAGACAAACTTAAGGCCCTGGACCAACTGGTCGGCCAAAGTTATCTCATTAGGAGGAGCATCTCGCTCCTTTAACCCCTGGAGTAGCAATTTTGCCCATTCAGTAAGTGTCTGAGACACTAGGGCCCCCGCCAATGCCGGGCGTACTGCCGAGCCTACCACTGAGTATAGGTAGCGAGCGAGTGCTTCAGCCTTCTTATCCACAGGGTCCTTGAAAACAGGAGCCCCTTCTACTGGAATAGTGGTGGCTCTATTAAGTCTGGACACCGAAGGGTCCACTATAGGGGGAGAGGTCCATATCTTCAGAAAACTCTCCTCAAAGGGGTACCGTACTGCAAACCTCTTTGGGGCTGTAAAGACCCTCAGTGGGTTCTCCCATTCCTTGTATAAGAGTTTGTCAAAATAAGACACACAAGGGAACACCTTAGCAGTGCGGGCAGGTTTACGAAACCCAAAGGGGACTGGAGTATCTGCTACTTCTTCAGTCCTTTCCAACTTTAGCGTATCCCGCACTGCAGTAATAAGGTCAGATACCAAAGCCGTCTTGCGTACTGACCTGGACTTGGAGTCCTCCTCACTGTCCGATCGGTCACGGTCTGCAGTCTCTGATGCATCAGAATCTGGGCCATGAGCCGTAGCTGGACCTGGTTCTGCATCAGAAATATCCCCAGAAGATTGCAGGGGACGGGGGCGTTTATTACCCCCTGTATTCCCGTGTGCTGCTTCCACCCTGGCAGCAAACGCCTCTAGGATTGCCGACATAGCGTCCATAGACACCTCAGGGACACCAGCTGCTAAATCTGGTGTTTCAGGGGAGAAGACATCTGGCTCAGATGCCATGCTGACCACACGCTGACACTCACAGGGCTCCAGGCAAGATATCAATAGGCCACCCTCCTGCGCTGCAGAGATGCTGGGTTACCCAGAGGACTCACCACCCTGGATAGGTACTGCTATGCTGCGCCTGTGATGCTGTCCCCTTGCTGCTGGTCAGTCTGCTTCTTTTATCATCACTTCCTGTGTGAATTTTCGTGCCAGTGTAATGCACCCTAGAGGCCGGAGGCTCTCGCAAAATGGTTGCCAAAACGTCTGTATGGAAGATAATGTGGGCTCTAAGAAAATGGCCGCCGACAGAAGATAGAGGTCAGGCAGCCATAGCCCACAAAAAGATGGCCGCCGAACGGCAATATCTGCATACAGGGTGGACCAACATGGCCGCCGATCACCTGATAGGGGCCAGTGGGTGTGGCCGAACCACAGGAAGATGGCCGCCAGGCAGTTACAAGAGGCCAAACTTGGCATGGACCACCTCAAAATGGCCGCCGACAGCATGGAGACACAGAAACACAGGTAAGCAAAAATGACATTTCTTTTAAATGTTAGTTACAGCCAGCCCCGCTCCAGTGGGACCCCCTAGGTGACAACCAGCACCCAGCAACCTTTAGCTAGAAGCCCAGGGAGGAGGGAAAGGCAGGGAGAGAGGGAAGAAAGGGGCCACAACCACTTATTTGATCTCTCCAGGAATGTCCAGCTAAATCACCCAGCCGAGGCAGGGGAGTTTTACTTACCTATCCTGCATGTATTCTGCTGGAAGACATTCCAAACAGATCATCGTCCGCGCACGGAAGGTGACTGTTGGCCAGGCATGCTGTGATTGGACCCAGAAGGGACGATCATATGTATGCCCTGGAGCATGACGCTCACCGGACAGGCTGCTGCGACTCGGCCGTAAGGTCAGCCGAAGCTGAGCGGACTGATGCAAGCCTTGGAGCGTAAGCTCACCGGCCAGGCTGCTGCGACTCGGCCGTAAGGTCAGCCGAAGCTGAGCGGTCCGATGCAGGCCCTGGAGCGTAGGCTCACCAGCCACCCGTGGAGCGACGGGCATGTCGTGGAAAACCCAGCGCGTAGCTAGGGTCGGCACACGCTCGATGGCCGAAACTGGGGAGACTACAAGGATCGAGGATCCAGCCTGTCACCCAGTCGGCAGTTGATCGAAGATCGTAGGAAACAAATGTAGCAAAAAAATAAATAAAAAAATATATATATCTTTTTTCCCCGGACCAATGGGCCCGAAGGGAGCCATGTCCTACTCCTTGCTAGACAGAAAAAAACTGATCTGCGATGTGCAGACTGAGAGGGTATACCCAGAGGGTCCGCCCCCTGGGCGGTACTGTAGAAGGTGTGATGCAACACTTTTTACAAGTTTTTCTGCCTAGTCACTCCTAATTAACGGATAATACCCACTTTGTCAATAGAGAAGCTGTGTCGGTCCATGGACGAAAGAGTAAAGTGCATTTTTTATTTTTTGCATATGAGCCTGCAAAGCATGTTGGATCATGGGAGAAGACCCTTCATCCAGCTCCATATCTGTACCAAAGTACTGACTTTCAGTTACGGAACTGGAGCAAGTATTATCACAATATGTGGTTGATTTACTAAAGGCAAATCCACTCTGAACTACAAGTGCACTTGGAAGTGCAGTCGCTGTAGATCTGAGGGGAAGATCTGAAATGAGGGGAGTCTTTGCTGATTTTATCATCCAATCATGTGCAAGCAAAAATGCTGTTTTTTATTTTCCTTGCATGTCCCCCCTCAGATCTACAGCGACTGCACTTGCAGTGCACTTGGAAGTGCACAGTGGATTTGCCTTTAGTAAATAAACCCCCCCCCCCCAGTGCAGTAATCACTGCACGTGTTCTACAAGTTCCTCTTCTACGATAGTAGATGGTAGTTTATGAATTCACAGACCCCTATGAATTAGGCCTCATGCACACTGGTTTATCAAAAAAAAGCGGTTTATCCTGACAGGAGAAAATCAGCGTTATAGGCTCGAGAATATGGGAGTGGAGACAGTTCCCCAAAACAGTCTCCAGTAAAGAAATGGAAATGGACTAACCTGGGTACCAGAAAAATAACATATTTTGTATAAAAAATAGGATTTTTTGTACTCACCGTAAAATCCTTTTCTCTGTCGTCCATGGACAGACAAAGCTCCTTCAAATCTTGACAGTTGGGTATGTTCCGTCTATTAGGAGATGACTAGGCAGAACATGTTAGATATGCATACATGTTATTTAAACAGAGTTCAAACAGCCCCGCCCAGGGGGCGGTCCCTCTGAAAATAACCCTCCACCCTGCAGCCAGCAGCCTCAGTTCGTAGAAAACCAGTACAAACCAAAAAAGGAGGGGTGGGTGCTGTGTCCGTCCATGGACGACAGAGAAAAGGATTTTACGGCGAATACAAAAAATCCTATTTTCTCTTCTCGTCCATGGACAGACACAGCTCCTTCAAAACTTGACAGTTGGGACGTCCCAAAGCAGTGTCAAAAAACTAGGGCACAGCAATCAAAAAAGAAACCAGTTTCACCCCAAACAGGCAGAGCTCCTCAACGGAGGAGTTGCAACCTCAAACAGCCGCCTGCAAAACTTTGCGGCCGAAGCTAGCATCCAAAGATGCACTCACATCAACCTTGTAAAATTTTGAAAAGGTGTGAACGGACGACCAGGTCGCTGCCTTACACACTTGAGATACAGATGCTTGATGTCGGAAAGCCCAAGAGGCACCAATAGCCCTGGTCAAATGCGCCGTAACGGGAAAAGGAGGCACCCGCCCTTTAAGGGCATAGGCCTGAACGTCAGTCTGCCTGATCCACGAGAAATGGTGGTCGACGAGACCGCCAGGCCCTTCTGCGGACCAGACACCGACACAAACAGTGAGTCAGACCTCCGGAACGGAGCCGTAGCAGACAGGTACACCCGCAGGGCATGTACCACGTCCAAGGAGTGTAGCGCAACCTCCTTGGAATGCGATGGCCGAGGACACAAGGATGGAAGCACAATGTCCTCATTCAGGTGAAAAGCCAAAACCACTTTCGGAAGAAAAGAAGGCTGCGGGCGGAGCACCGCTTTGTCCTTATGGACAACCAAATACGGGGACTTGCAAGACAAGACCGCCAATTCAGAAACCCTCCTGACGAATGTGATGGCTACCAGGAAGTCCACCTTCTGAGAGAGTGTCAAAAGAGGAATTTCTCTAATGTCCTCAAACGGAGGTTTCTGAAGCGCCGAGAGCACCAGATTCAAATCCCACGGAGGTAGTGGTGGGCGCACCGGAGGAGCAATATGTCGAACCCCTTGCACAAACGTACTTACTAGTGAATGAGTCGCCAGGGGTCGCTGAAAGAAAACAGCTAAGGCTGAAATCTGCCCCTTAATGGTGCTTAAGGCAAGTTTCTGATCTACTCCGCGCTGTAAAAACAGCAGGATCCTGGAAACCGAATAAGTTTGTGGATGCCATTCCATCTCCTCACACATAGAGATGTATGCTCTCCATGTGCGATGGTAGATCTTCCTAAGAAGAAGATTTCTGTGCTCTCAACATGGTTGAAATGACCGAATCCGACAGGCTTTGGTCCCTCAGTACCTGGCTTTCAATAGCCACGCCGTTAAAGCCAGCGACTGTAAAGCAGGATGAAGAATGGGACCTTGCAAGAGAAGGTCCTCCCTCATTGGTAGTCGCCAGGGCACGTCCGCCACTAACCGCACGAGGTCGGCGTACCAGGGACGCCTGGGCCAATTAGAAATCACCAGAATTCCCTCGGTCTCTACCCTGCGGAGTAGACGAGGAAGTAACTTCAGTGGGGGAAAGGCATAAATTAGCCGATACTGACCTCACGGGGCCACCAACGCGTCTGCCCAGGGATCTTGAGTTGAAAAACCTCCGGATGTAACGACCAATCCCCGTGGTCCAGCATCTGGCGACTCAGATAGTCCACCTGCCAGTTTTCCACACCTGGGATGTAAACTGCCGATAGGGCCGGCACGCTCCTTTCCGCCCACCGTAGGATGTAAGTGACTTCCAACGCTGCAGCTGAACTTCTTGTTCCTCCTTGATGGTTGACGTACGCCACAGCCGTGGTGTTGTCTGACTGGATTCTGACTGGATGCCCCTGCAGCCTCAGAGACCACTTGGAGAGGCACAGCCTGATCGCCCGGAGTTCCAGAACATTGATCGACAGTTGGGATTCGGTCGGGAACCAGCAGCCCTGGGCCGCTTGAACCCCCCACACTCCCCCCCCCCCCAAGCCGGTCAGGCTGGCGTCTGTCGTGATCACAGTCCAATGAAAAGGGAGGAAAGACTTCCCCGGACCGAAGAGCCGGGGATCTCAACCACCAACTCAGAGAGGACCTGACAAGGTGACTTAACCGAATCTGACGATCCAGAGACAATTGCGATTTGTTCCATTTGGAGAGAATCTCCTTCTGCAAGACCCGAGTGTGGAATTGGGCATACGGTACTGCCTCGAAAGAGGCTACCATGAGGCCCAGGACTCGCATGCAAAAACGGAGAGACGACCATTTGCGGGATGTCAACAACCTGACTGCCGACTGGAGTGTCTGCAATTTCTCTAAGGGAAGAAAGACTCTGGCCTCTGAGGAGTCCAGAATCAACCCCAGGTACTCTAGGCGCTGGGTCGATATCAACACCGACTTCTGGAGGTTCAGTATCCACCCAAACTCCTGGAGGGTATGACTGACTATAGACACGTCCTCCTCTAATTCTGAGCTTGAAGCAGCTCTCAGAAGAAGGTCGTCCAAGTAGCCTAAGATAGCAATGCCGTGCTGTCTCAGCAAAGCTAGAATCGGGGCGAGCACCTTGGTAAAAACTTTTGGTGCCGATGCTAGGCCAAAGGGAAGAGCCACAAATTGATAGTGGTCTTCGCCGATCGCAAAGCGCAGGAACCTCTGACGCAGATGGGGACATGCAAGTATGCGTCCTTGATATCCAAGGAAGCCAGGAAGTCCCCCGGATGAAGCGCAGCCACCACCGAACGAATCGATTCCATCCGGAATTTTCGAATCCTTATGAAGGCATTGAGGGCCTTGAGGGCCTTGAGGTCCAAGATTGGACGAACTCCGTCCTTCTTTGGGACCACAAACAGATTTAAGTAAAAACCCTGAAACCTGTCCTGTGGTGGTACGGGTATGATCACCCCGCACCTCAACAAGTCTTGCACTGCCCCCTGGAGGGCAGCCCGACAAGCCGCAAGGGGAGGCAGATTTGAGGGAAAAAATCTGTTGTTTGGTGGACAAGAAAGGAACTCTATCTTGTACCCCGAGGTGACCACCTCGCAGACCCACTGGTCGGAGAGCAGGGAGGTCCACCGAGCTGCAAACCCGCGAAGCCGTCCCCCCCCACCCTGAAGTCGGGCGGGGGCAAAACTTCATGCGGTAGCAGGCTTGTTTGCTGGCTTGGCAGGCTTACGCACCCAGGGACGCTTCTGTCCCCCAGCTGGACCTTTGTCCGCACGGGAGGGTCTGCCGGCAGATCCTGACTGACGAAAATACCGCTTCTGTGTGGGAAAAGAGGGCCCCAGATTACGGCGCGGCTCCTTCCTTTTATTGGACCGATGGAGAAGTGTGCTCTTACCTCCTTAATGTCGTCGTCCAGTGAGGCACCAAAAAGCCTCCCACCCTTGCGAGTTTTCTTAGAAGCTTGGTCAGCGGACCAGCATTTTAGCCATATTAGGCGGCGCAGGACCACCGCAGATGCTGAGGCTCTGAAGACCAAAGGGGCAGCATCCAGGGTAGCATCACAGACGTACACAAGTCCTTGTACCAACTGTTCGGCCAGGGACACGCATACTGGAGGGAGCTGATGCTCCTCCACAGTCTGGTGCAATATCTTTGCCCACTCCGTGAGTGTCTGGGACACTAAGGTAGCCGCCAAAATAGGCCGCGATGCTGACCCCAGCATGGTGAACATAGAGCGGCTTACCGCTTCGGACCTCCTATCAGTAGGGTCCTTAAAAGCAGGGGTCCCCTCCACCGGAATAATGGTTACTTTATTCAACCGAGAGACCGGGGGATCAACAACCAGAGGAGAAGCCCATTTTTTCAAAAGGCTCTCTTCAAATGGGTAACAGACCGCCATGCACTGAGGGGCCGCGAAGGGCCTCTGCGGCCGTTCCCATTCCTTATCTATGAACTTGTCAAAGAAATCAACATAAGGAAAAACCTTAGCAGAGCGGGTCGGTTTGTGCGCCCCAAAAGGGACAGACCCTGCAGTGGAAGTCCCAGCTGTATCTTCCAGCTTGAGAGTGTCCCTCACAGCATTGATAAGTGCACTGACAAGTGCCTTGTCTTGAGCTGACCCGGACGATGGGTCCTCCTCACAGGGAAGGTCCTGGTCCACGTCTTCCGACATACCAGAACTGGAGTCCTGAACCGCAGCCAGGCCCGAGTCTGAGTCAGAACATTCCCCAGGCGATGGCGTGGGAAGGGGGCGCTTAGTACCCCCTTTACGCTCGCACGCCGCTTCCACCCCGGCAACAAATGACTTCAGGGCTGCCGACAAAGCGTCCAGGGGAATAGCAGGTGCTGGGGCACCGGTTGCTGCCTCTGGAATGTCTAGGGTAAAAAAAAAACTGTGGCTTCTGACTCCATGTTGCCCACTGACAGCCCTTAGGGACCCAGTCAAGATACCTGACAAAAATTATTGTCCACCCTCCTTGCTGCACTGACCAGGGGGGGGGGGGAATACCCAGGGGACTCACCGCTCAGCACAGCTGCCCGCTCTCTATCCGCACACCGCATGTGCCTGGGGAACTGTGTGAGGTAAATCGTGCCGTTCAGGAAGCCAGCCAGCACTAGAGGCCAAAACCCACTCCAAAATGGCCGCCGAGTGCCTCAGAGAAAGCGCGGACCACAAGAAAATGGCCGCCCGCAATTGCAGACCTGCATCCTAGCGTGGCCACGGCAAAATGGCCACCAATGGAAATTGCAATGCAATGGCCCCAAAAAAATGGCACCAGTGCTTCAAAAAATGGCGCCCAGCAAGCGAGGTGAACGAGAAGGCCAGGCACGGAGGATTCCAACAATTTACACCCCCCCCACACAAAGAGTGGGCCTGGACATCCCCACAGCCCCCCGCCGGGACCTGGAGCCCCCCAAGGTATTCCCCGGTCGCAGCGAGCCCCGCAAGGGGAGGAGGAAAAAGGGGTGACAGAGGGAAAGAGGGGAGGGCAATAGAACCCCCTAACGACCCCCTTAGGAATGCCCAGCTGTTCCATCCCACCAAAGCAGAAGGAACCGTACTTACCCGTCCTGCGAGGACCTGCTGGTGCGTTCCTGACAGACCTACAACCAAGCAGTATGGAGTAGCTGTCGGCCCGGTCCACTGGGATTGAGACAGCAAGCCGCTCGGTCATATGTGAACCCTGGAGCATAGCTCACCGGCCACCCCTAAAGCCATGGGGCATGCCGTGGCCAACCCCGCTCGTAGCTAAGGTCTGCTCACGCTCGATGGCCGGACTGGGGGGACTACAAGGATCTATATTATCCAGCCTGTCATGCCCAGCCGGCAGTTGATGGAAGATTCTAAAAAAAAAAAAAAAAAAGTAAAAATTTCTTCAGGACTCTGGGCCCAAAAGGGAGCCAGGTCCTTCTCCTATACTAGGCAGAAAAAAACGGAGGCTGCTGGCTGCAGGGTGGAGGGTTAGGTTCAGAGGGACTGCCCCCTGGGCGGGGCTGTTTCAACTCTGTTTAAATAACATATATGCATATCTAACATGTTCTGCCTAGTCCTCTCCTAATAGACGGAACATACCCAACTGTCAAGATTTGAAGGAGCTGTGTCCGTCCATGGACGAGAAGAGAAATTATAATTTTATTATATATACACACACACACACACACACACACGTAAAAAGATCAAGCATAGACAAAAACATAATTTTCAATAAACAGAAATAAAATTAGGGGTGTCTTATGTAGATATATTGAAACTTAATGTGCTCCAGAAAAGGTATAATGGGTCCCCATAGGGCATAGGTCCTCTACATGTTTTGCTGTATATTACCACTTCGTCAGAAGGAGGTCTATAACGGAAATAGCACATTATATATAAGAATCAAACAATAAAGAGAGATACAAAAATATACAAAAATTATACTTATTTTTACTAATTGTACAGTATACTTTTTGTATGTCCTTATTGCTTGATTCTTATATATAATGTGCGATTTCCATTTTAGACATCCTCCTGACAAAGTGGTTATATACAGGGAAACATGTAGAGGACCTATGGGGACCCATTAGTCATTGTCCCGATTCTGGAGCACATTATGGATCAGCATATCTACCTAAGACACCCCTAATTTTAATTGTTCTGTTTATTGAAAAATATGTTTTTGTCTATACTTGATCATTGTACCTTTTACTTGTGTTTATAATAAAATTATAATTTTTATACAAAATATATGTAATTTTTCTGGTACAGAGAATTCCATTTCTTTACTGGAGATTGTTTTGGGGAACTGTCTCCGCTCCCATTCTCTCAATTCAATAGGATGATGCTCCTCTTGCCCCCTTATCTGAATTTCTAAACTCTTTTCTTTTGAGGCCTCCCCCTTTTGTTAGCGCTAAAGGCTCGGTTTACACTGGTGCGATGTGGGAAACCCTGCGATTCAGTGCCGGTTCCCGCATGGCACCATAATTGCACAGTGGTTCACACTGTGATCTGTGAAACGCTGGGGGTGTCAATGTAAAGTTAATGATACCCTCAGATCGGTTTGCAGATTGCAGTGCAAACTGTGAAATGGTACAGGAATCAGATCGCATAGGTGTGAATACCCATGCGATCCGATTCCAGTGCAGACCAAAAAGTGTCCTGCACATATTTTGGTGCGATGGCGATGCGATTTCAGCCAGTTTGTATGGCTGAAATTGCATCGCACGGACATTGCATGTGATCTGCACAGCAATGCAGTGAGCATTGCATGCAATGTCTGGTATCACCTAGTGTGAACCGGCACTCAAACTCACATAAGCTGCATTTTTTTTTAAAAACAGTTCAGGTGAGTTTAGGAGTTTATTTCATTGGCTCAAATTTAAATTATTCTGGTCATTGAAATAAACGCTGAGGTGTTAAATGTGCCTAGGGTTTTTGCCCGCTTAGCCTTTTTTTGTGATCAGAATTCCCACACCTGAACGCGATTTTAGGGCATTCTAAACTCCTCTGCTGATAAATTGCTAAAAACACCAATGTGTGCATGGACACATAGGATAACATAAAGGGGAGTTTAAGGGCATGAAAAAAAAATCTGCCCAAACTCACAAAAACTCGAGTTTAACACCAGCAGTGTGCATTAGGAGTAAATGGCATAGCTGTATGAGTTTAAAAATGCACATCTGCACAAAATGTAAAAAGGTGACAGGAGCCGCTGGGAGAGGAACCCTACACTCTAAGGCAGTGATTCTCAACCAGGGTTCCGTGGAACCCTAGGGTTCCTCCAGAGGTTGCTAGGGGTTCCTTCAGCATTGGGCATTTTCTGCCTCTCAGATAAGTTTACACTGACCCCATTGATCTTTTTAGCTATCTGTAAGGAGGTAATTCTTCTCAATTGCCACAAGTGTAAGGACCATTCTTCCAACTGACCGTCACACTAATGTATCATGAGTTGTAGATTTCTCAATTTTAGCAGGGGTTCCCCGAGACCGGAGAACTATTTCAAGGGTTCCTCTGTGTTGAAAAGGTTGAGAAAGGCTGCTCTAAGGAGTGGGGGTTGGTTTGAGGGCAGGAGACTTGGCACCATGCTATTTGTTACACCCCAAATATGGGTGTAACATACAACATGGTATAAAAGATGGATTTAGCCTTAGTAAAGAAAAATTATTGGGCAATCTTTTTAGATCCCTTGTCATACTCCTAAGCATCCACAACTTTCTTTTTTGAGGACTTTAGAAAGCTCTATTGATTATGGCACGATGACACCACACGTCAATAGCAAAGAGAACATCAGATTCTAAGATGTCTTTTTAACCACTTGACTCTAAAGCCAATTATGAAATTTTTATGCCACACAGTCTTTGAGCA
Organism: Rana muscosa; assembly: GCA_029206835.1. Lineage (NCBI taxonomy): Eukaryota > Metazoa > Chordata > Amphibia > Anura > Ranidae > Rana > Rana muscosa. Next base: position 801,029,714 of record CM055116.1, on the reverse strand, counting down.
ATGGTTTTTCAAATGCAAATTTTTAGGGAAAAAACACTTTACTGAACTTCAGCGAACACAAACACAATACAATACCTAATTTTTGTGGTAAAATATAAAAGTTACGCTGACCAGATACCAAAGATGTCATGTTTAAAATTGCGCACGCCAGTGGAATGGCGACAAACTACAGTACATTAAATTATCTAAAGCGCAATGCTCTAAAAGCCTTTACAGGTTTAGCGTTACACAGGAGGTCTGGTGCTAGAATTATTGCTCTCGCTTTACTGTTCCCGGCGATACCTCACGTGTGGCACGATCACCATTTACATATGCGTGCGGGAGCTACATGGCGCATTTCCGCGTGAGCACAAGGAGACAAGGGAGCTTAAATGTTTTTTTTTATTTTTTATATGTAATCTTTATTTGTAAAACATAGAAAACAAATAAAATACGCCATAACAAACAATGGCATAATTATGAATATTTGAGGATACTAGGGCAAAGGCAGATGTACCAGCATTAAAAAAAGGGAAGGAAAGAAAGAAAAGAAAATAAAGGAAAAGGTAAACATTGTAAATGGTGAGCTTACCACCAGTTAAACTTAGTTTTTTTCTTTTTTTTTTAAGGGAAGCCTTGGCCCAAGTAAAGGGGAAAGCCTTGTTTTTCTTGTGGGGAAAAAAAAAAGGGGGGGGAAAGCCTTGCGCAAGTTAGCTAGTGTCTCGGGTAAGGTGATGGGTAAAACCTCGGACTTAGCCTAGTTAATCTTGAAATTTGATAACCTCCCAAAGAGCTGAAGTTTCCTCATTAGGTTTGGCAACAAGACAAGGGGATTTGTGAGATGAAAGAGGACATCAGCATAGGCTGATTGCTTATTGCTTGTGTTCAGTTGTCCCTATTTTCATCCCCTTAATATCTGGACTTGTCCGGACAGTCCAGAGAAATGACTCCAGAATCAGAGCAAAGAGAAGGGGTGAGAGAGGGCACACTGTCTTATGCCATTTCGTATGGGGAACACAGGGTAGAAAAGGCCATTAACCTGAACCCTCACACTGAGAGTCGTATACAAGGCCATAATCCACTGTAGCAAAGGTATGACCAGTCAGCGTGGTCAATTGCCTTTACGGCGTCCATGGATAAAATAAGGTAGGGTATAGGGTCCTGGTGAGAGCGGGCCCACTGGATAAGCTGTGTGGCCTGGATGGCATTATCCCTAGCTTCCCGACCAGAAATAAATCCGGTCTAGTCCAAATGCACTTAAAGTGATTCGCCAGAATTTGCAAAAATCTTGATATCCACATTAAGCAACAATATCGGGCGATAACCTTGGGGTAGGGTAGGATCTTTACCCTCTTTGGGAAGTACCATAATATGAGCCAGCAGAGCTTCGGAGGGGATCAGTCTTCCATTGGTATAAGAATGGAAGTACCTGCATAAAGGGCTTAGCAATAGCGGGAAAAATTTGACACAGTATGCTTTGGTCTAACCATCCGGGACAGGGCTTTTCCCACTGGGCAAAGACTTTATTGTAGCAGAGATCGCAAGGTGAGAGATAGGGTCCAACTGCTGTTCCAATTTCAATGAAAGAAGACCCACCGAAGTTAGATATGCGCTAATAGCGTGTAGTTTAGAGGTCCTAGCCGCCGGAGAGGTCAACTTCCAGATTATAGAGGTCCGCGCAGTAGTCACAAAATAAGCAAGGCAATCCGCTGCCTGTCAAAAAAGGGATTTTTATAACAGCTTACCTGTAAAATCCTTTTCTTGGAGTACATCACGGGACACAGAGCGACTTAGTCATTACTAATGGGTTATATAGATTACCTTCAGGTGTTGGCACTGGCCAATTCCAAACCGGAAGTACCCTCCCCTATATAAGCCCCTCCCACCCGGGAGCACCTCAGTTTTGTAGCCAAGCAATAAGTGTCCCAAAAAGAGGGGTGGGAGCTCTGTGTCCCGTGATGTACTCCAAGAAAAGGATTTTACAGGTAAGCTGTTATAAAAATCCCTTTTTCTTTTTCGTACATCACGGGACACAGAGCGACTTAGTCATTACTAATGGGACGTCCCAAAGCAATGCCAAATGAGGGGAGGGATACATAAGCTGGGCGCCATCAGGCATGAGGCTCTTTTGCGGCCTGCAACACACTGCGCCCAAAGGCGACATCCTCCTGACTTCTGACGTCTACCTGGTAGAATCTAGTAAACGTGTGTACTAAGGACCATGTTGTGGCCTTACAGTACTTGAGCCAGGGAGGCTTGGTGATGCACTGCCCATGAAGTTCCAACTGCTCTTGTGGAGTGCGCCCTAACTTTGAACGGAGGCGGTCTCCTTTTCAAGCCATAGGCTTGTATTATGACCTGTCGAATCCACTTGGCTAAAGTAGATTTTTGATGCTGCCTGACCCTTTCTGGGGCCTTCCGGCAGAACAAACAAAGTATCCGTTCTACGAATCTGAGCAGTGGCTTTTAGATAAGCTTTAACTGCTCTTACTACATCCAAAGAATGCAATAACTTTTCCTCTACCGAACTAGGTTTGGGGAAAAAGGAAGGAAGAACCACATCTTGGTTCAAATGGAACCTCGATACCACCTTAGGAAGAAAGGCTGGATGAGGACGTAATACTACTCTGTCCTTATGGACAACCAGATATGGCTCCTTACAGGACAAGGCGGCTAATTCCGATACTCTTTTAGCCGAACAAATGGCTACTAAGAAAATCAATTTCCTGGTGAAAAGAACCAAGAAAATGTGCCGCAATGGTTCAAATGGTTGTTTCTGTAGAACCGACAGAACCAGGTTTAAGTCCCATGGACATATGGGAATACTAACCGGAGGGCTAATACGCATCACTCCTTGTATGAAAGCTTTGACTAATGAATGCAAAGCCAAGGGCCTTTGGAAAAAAAAATATTGACAAGGCCGTCTGACCCTTGATAGTACTCAAGGCAAGCTTCCTATGTACAGCCCACTGTAGGAAGTCCAGAATCCTACCTATTACGTACTTACGTGGATGCCATTTCCTGGCCTCACCCCACGTGATGTACGCCTTCTAGATCCTATAATAGATCTGCCTGGATACCGGCTTCCTGGCATTGATCATGGTAGATACCACAGGATTAGAGAGCCCTCTCTTTTTTAGAATGTGGGCTTCTATAGCCAGGCCGTCAAACCTAGGGCTGGTAAGGAAGGGTAGTATATCGGTCCTTGCGAAAGCAGGTCCGGACGATGTGGGAGGGTCCAAGGACTTCCCACTGACATTTTTACAATCTCCGCGTACCATGCCCTTCGGGGCCACGCTGGAGCCACTAGAATCACTGGTTTCTTTTCTACCCTGATTCTGCGGATTAATCGCGATGGGAATGCATATATCAGCTTGAACTGATTCCAAGGGAACACTAGGGCATCCGAACCGCAAGCTAGGAGATCCTTTGTGCGAGACACAAATCTGTCCACCTTTGCGTTGAATCTGGATGCTAGCAGATCTACATCCGGTGTTCCCCACCGCTGGCATATTGCCTGGAAAACCTCGGGGTGAAGAGACCATTCCCCCGGGCATAATTGCTGGCGACTTAAAAAAGTCCGCTCTCCAATTTTCCACTCCTGGGATGAAAACCGCGGATATGGCTGTGACATACCTTTCTGCCCACTCCAGGATGCATTTCGCTGCCCTCTGGGCTGCACGACTCCTGGTGCCACCCTGGTGATTGATATATGCCACTGCTGTGGCATTGTCTGATTGAATTCTGACAGGTGACCCTTGGAGTTTGGATGTCCATGCTACTAGGGCATACCGGGCTGCTCGTATCTCTAAGAGATTGGTGGGCAGGGCCTTCTCTGCTTCTGACCACTTGCCCTGGAGAGACCATTGCTCCAGTACTGCCCCCCAGCCTATGAGGCTGGCAACTGTAGTGACCACCTTCCAAGAAACCGAACTGAAGGGTTTCCCTTCCCAGATTCTGGGGCACCAACCACCAATGGAGGCTCTTGCGAACGGAAGGGGACAGGGACATTGGTAAGTCTAAAGCCTGAACTTTTTTGTTCCAGGCTGACAGTATGGCCCTCTGCAAGTTCCTTGAATGGAATTGACCGTAGGGTACCGCTTCGAATGAAGCCACCATTTTTCCCAGCAGCCTTATACACAGGCGTATGGATGGTTTTTCTTTTTTGTACCCACTAAGTGGGTCAAATCTTTCAAAGACGACATCTTCTCTGGAGGTAAGAAAATCTTTCTCTGCTTTGAATCCAGTCTTAGCCCCCAAGTATTCCAGGCTTTTGACTGGTTTTAGGGCTGACTTGTCTCGGTTGATAATGCAACCGTGAGATTCCAGATACTTGATTATCTTGTGAACGACCACTTCTAGTTTTTTCCACTGAGTGGTCTATCAGCAACAAGTCGTCTAGATATGCCATTATCGTTACACCTTGTGTTCCTAGTTTGGCCAATCGTAGGGCCAGAATTTTTGTGAACACTCGTGGTGCCGTGGCCAGACCGAAAGGTAAGGCTCTGAACTGAAAATGGCGCCCTTCTACTGCAAAGCGTAGAAATTTCTGATGGGCCGGAAAGATGGGAACATGCAAATAAGCATCCCTTATGTCGATCGAGGCTAACCATTCCTGCCCTTGTAGGGCGGTGGCCACCGATCGGATCGACTCCATCCGAAAAAAGTCCTGATATGTAGGAACTTGTTTAGCCCTTTTATATTCAATATGGGCCTCATGTCCCCATTTGGTTTGGGGACTGTGACAAGGTTCGAGTAAAACCCGAACCCGTTTTCTTTCAAGGGAACCTTCATGATTACCCTTGGGGCAATAGTTGCTCTAGTGCCAGAAGGAGGGATCCACTCTTCTGGGGATCGCTTGGCACGTTTGACCTTATAAAATGGGCAGGAGGAATGTCTTTTAACTCCAGCCTGTATCCCAGACTTACTGCGGGGATCACCCATCTCTGATGGTGTCCCGCCAGGTCTCTGTGAACAACTGAAGTCTTCCCCTCACCCGACTGAGTGGGGGCAACCCTTCATGACTTAGGGGGAGGTTTTGTACCTCTCTTGACCCAGGGTTTCTTGATACCCTGTGATTGTCCCTGATTTCTGCCCCCTGGATTTGACCGCGGAGGCCGTCGGAACTGTTTCACAGCCGATGTGCCAGGGACTGGAGAAGTAGGCCTCTTAAAAGAAGGACTTCTACCCTTGTTCTTAACCGGTAAGAGTGAACTTTTACCGGCAGAAATTTTCTGGATATATTTGTCCAGATCTTCTCCAAATAAGCGTTCTCCATGAAATGGGAAGCTAACCAGCAGATTTTTACAGGGAGCTTCAGCAGACCAGTTTTTGAGCCACAGAAGCCTACGCATATGTCTATAGACAGCGTAAAGCGGGAGGCCTGTTGGATTGTATCCTTTATGGCGTCCACCGCAAAACACAAGGCTCTAGGCAGGTCAGCTAGGGCAAGAGCCTGCTGATCTGGTAAGTCCCTTAAGACTTGTTTCAACTGATCTTTCACTGCTTGGCAGACTCCAATCGCTGCTACCGCAGGTTGTGTCACCATGCTTGCTGTAGAGAAAGCAGATTTTAGTAAAGACTCCAATTTTTTATCTATTGGGTCTTTGAACATTGGAACATTATCTACTGGACATGTCAGTGATTTGTTAACAGAAGAGATGGCTGCGTCCACTATAGGGACCCTCCATTTTCTTATGAACTTATCCTCCATGGGATAGATCACCGGAAATCTCTTGGGGGGAGCAAATATTTTATCAGGATGCTCCCAATCCTGGTAAATAAGCCCTTCTAATAAAGGGTGGATTGGGAAGGAACAGACCGCCTGGGGAGCTTTTAGCGACCCCAGCGAGGAAACCGTAGTGGATGGTGGTTCCGCCAGAGGCATTTTAAATGCTGATCGGACCATGTTAGTCAGAGACTGAACCCATAATCTTTCAGCCTGAGAAGCTGAGAAAGGTTCTTCCACTGTTGATTCCTCTATAAGTGAATCAACCTCATCCTGATCCCCTTCAGGTAGGTCGATCTCTGTGTGGGGCTGTTCCTCCACTAACAGGCACTCTGAAGGAGGAGACGGAGATCGGACGCGCTTTTCCTGTGACAGGGAAGCAGCGATCAATGCTGTTAATCTCTCTTCCAATCCTCCCAGAGTTGAGGATAAAACCTCCTCTGTTATATATACAGGAGCTGGTGGACTGGGGACAGCCGCAGCACCAGGCATTCCTGCGGGGTTTCTACGGCTACTGACCTCTGCATTCTCAGGGGAGATTGGTGCAGTGCAAGCATGCCCAATATCCTCAGAGCCCGATGGAGACCCCTTTGGCTTCCTGGAAGATTATTTCCGGAGCGTCTGGACGACATATCCTTTAAGCACAAAGCTGAGGTATTCCCGTCGTCATACACCAATTTTTGCTGGTAATAGTCTAACACAGGTGCTGCTATATACCAGCTGGTGTCCACTAAAGTGCCTTTCTATGGGGATGCCTGCATCAACCGCCTCTGTGTGCCACTGTTTGTTGCTAGCTCTGTTTGCATGCAGCTGACACTTGTACTGTGTCTTTTAACCATGCTGGGACGCCCGCACATGCGCAGAAGCGCCGCGGCGCGCATCGAGCGTCATCCACCCGCCCCGCCCCTTTTCTTTCATAGGAGGCGCGTGCACGCGCCCGCGCGCGCGCCCGTGCGCCAATGGCGCCCTTTTCGAAAACCAACAGAGGACTAGGAGCCAGGGCCCTTTTTGCCGGAGGGCCTGTGCGGTGGATGAACGCAGCAACAGGGCAGAGGAAGTGGATTCCCTCAGAGAAACTTACCAGCTGCCTGGATCTTTTGAGTTGAGAAAACCAAAGATCCACATTTACAAGAAAAATGGACTACAGCGGCCTCTAGTGGTTTAACACAGGTACCGCGGTCCCTGTTTTTTTTTTTTTTTTTTTTCTTGACTACTATTAAAATTTTACATTTTCAGTAGTTATAGGCAAACACAGATATTTAGCGGGAATACCGTTAGGTAACAGACAGAAAGACAAATTAGGCTTGGGGGTCCCCCAATAGAACCAAGTTCCTGAGGGCCCCCACTTACCTGATCCCCGCCGCAGGACTTTGTTTGGTCCACAAAAGTCCAAACTTCACCTATCACGGCAGGCATTGTAATTAAACCTTCAGGGACCGGGTTCCCAAGGATTCCACTCCCCTGGACCTGTATAGCACCCTGCACAGACAGCGTCTTGGTCGTGGGTATGACCAGAGCTCTGGATCCCAGGGTCCAGCCCTCCTAAGAGAAGCATTACAGGCAAAACCTTGCTCTTCTGCTGCAAGGCCCGGGTACCGACCGTTTAGCTATGAAGCTTTTTTGGTGGGATCCGGAACAGCTTACTAAGGCCCAAAAGAACCTGTACGCAAGCCCAGTGAAAACACATGTTACTCTTTGGCCAACACCTTAGACACTGGCAAAAAACTGAGGTGCTCCCGGGTGGGAGGGGCTTATATAGGGGAGGGTACTTCCGGTTTGGAATTGGCCAGTGCCAACACCTGAAGGTAATCTATATAACCCATTAGTAATGACTAAGTCGCTCTGTGTCCCGTGATGTACGAAAAAGAAATAAGTTGTGTAGCTGCTCTAATCGCTTTTCCAAAAAAGAGAATCGCTGGCTAAAAAAAAATATATACCAGGATCATGACTGTAGCTGAAGCCCTGATCCTGGTGTAACTACTTCAACCCGAGGCCGTATACATGCGGACTATGGGCAGGAAGGGGCTAAATAAGACAGTTTCACTTGCATACTTCCTAAGGAGGTTCTTTAATCATTGGCACCTGATCCAGATACTCAAATATAATGGATCTGAAGCGGTTATAAACATAGGGGTGTCCTTCTTCCATATAACAAACTGTTTTTATTAATACAGATCATGAAAACAAATATATTGTGTCAATTTTGTGTGTCATTTATTCAAGTATAATTTTACAAGAAATCGAAGCACATCACTGCCAAGAGGTCCAGATACAACTTTATTCCAATAGAAGTGGTAAGATCCAAAAAAGTAGCCAAACGTGTTTCGGGGGTGCAAGGGTTTTTCCAGTGTGAAAAACAAGCACAGTCCTCATCAGCAGCTTGTTTGGCAGCACTGAAGCATTGGCTAGTTTTTTGGATTGTACCCCTGACTTCCAATGGAATAAAGTTGTATCTGGGCCTCTTAGCAGTGGTGTGGCGTTTCAATTGCATTTCTCGTTACATTACACTACATGCCAAAGTAGACTGTGGAGATCCTCTGGGCTGTAGAAGCTGTCTGCCAAGGAACCAGATAATTTACACCAACAATAATATCTTGTTGACTTTTAATATATGGACACTTACCTGTCCAGGGTTCCCGTGATGTTGGCAGCCGAAGCCGATCAGTCGCTCGGCGGCTGCCGCCGCCATCCTTGGTGAGGGCATCAGGAAGTGAAGCCTTATGGCTTCACAGCCTGGTTCCCTACTGAGCATGCGCGTCCTTACTGGTCCTTGCTGTCTCCTGGGACCTGTGTGTCTCCTAGAAGACAGCAGGGGAGGACAGTGTAGGTGCAGGAAGTGGCGTAGGTCACTGCAGTGATCTATGCCAGGAAGTGGGAGAAAATACCTGGGGGGGGGGGGGATTCCAAAAAGTGGAAGTTCCATTTTTGGGTGGAACTCCACTTTAAGATAACAATACCAGTAAGATAACCCTACAGGTCCAGCACTATCTTTCCACTTTCCTCATTTGTTCAAGTATATCACCTTTATCTGTAGGCACGGTTTTCCTTTTCAAATATGTTGAAAAAGTCAACAATTTCAATGGGGTAGATTTACTTATTCACATGAGTGTACCGTTTCTGTAACATCTAGGTTTAGGTAGTCTAAACCTAGATGTAGCCTTCCAATTCTCATTCTTGATCATTGAGGATGCCCATCACAGGTAAAAGAAAACATGGAGACATGGGAAAGAGAGTGGGGCTAAATAGTTGGTATTTGGTTAATGTACTGCAGATTGCCCCAGGTTTAGGGGTATCTGGTGAGCTCTAAAAGGAAGCTAAAGCTGGTATTAATATATGATCACTACAGGTTTTCTTTAAAAGGCAATGTTCCTTACCAATAGCTCCTAGAGCACTTATTGATAACTCCTTTAACTTGGGGCTACTGGAGTTGCTCATACTCCCCAATATTCGCTCCATTAGAGTGGGAAGGTATGGTTCAATCTTACTTCCTGTAAAAGAAAACAAATCTCATTCTAAAAGTTGTATGCCAGATAAACATTTAAGAACTCAAATAGTTAAAACACTACATTTTTCTTATGCAACAACCAACCAATGTATCAAACCATAACCCCTGTTCTACAAAGTAATCAGCGGTTGCATTTAAATATGCTCTAAAGAGCAATTCCAGAGCCTCATATGGTGCAACATCATACATTCAAAATTACCTTGATCATCTGGAGTACCTAGAAGTGCCTATGTCAAATTTAGGCTTTATAAAATTTGCCACTTGCATAGATCAGCATGCCCCTCATATAGACCAAGTAAGAAAAATTAGCTGCACACTACAGGTTTATTTAAATACTGCCATTGGGACTAAAACAACTGACAAAAGGGGTGATGATGTTTCACACATACACTGTGCTTGTCCGAAACCCCTTTTTTGAAGAAGCACAATGTATGTGTGAAACATTGTTACCCCTTGGTCCGTTGTTTTAGAACTTAGGGTTAGGGTCAGAGTCAGGGTTTCCTCTTGAACAAGGTTAGGACTCAGGGATTGGAATAGGGACCTCCTCCAAAAGGTCAAAGGTTAGCAGACGGGTCCCTCCAAACTGAGGGAATCCTGGGGTGTCACCAGAACTAGTGTCCCCATTGGAAGATTCCCAGTGTACCTCTTTCGCCTTCAATGATAACGGCAAACAGGACAAATGGAGAGGATGAATTTCACCTAATGGGTGCACAGACCGCAATAAAACCTGACAGGTGTTCTAATCCTCCTCTGCTCTACCAAAAAAAAAATAAAAAAATAAAAAAAAAATAATGTTTTGCCTTTAGTGACACTTTAAAGTGCACCAGTCCTTAGGATGTGGTGGCTGCATTCGTTTTCCTTTTAAAGGCTTTTTTTACCTTTAATTTTTACCCGGTAAACCAAGAAATAAAAACACTTCCTGTCCTAGGGTGGCACTGTCAACCCAGGCTGTGCCTCTGAGTTGAACTACAAACACCCCATTCTCCCTCCTCATCTTGATTACATAGAGCAGTGTTTCTCAACTCCAGTCCTCAAGGCGTCCCAACAGGTCATGTTTTCAGGCTCTCCATTATTTTGCACAGGTGATTTTATCAGTTTCACTGCCTTAGTAATTACCACAGCTGTTTCATCTAAAGGAAATCCTGAAAACATGACCTGTTGGGGTGCCTTGAGGACTGGAGTTGAGAAACACTGACATATAGGGTAGGTGTTCTGTAGCTGGCAGGGAAGGCTTATAACACTGTTTGAGATTTCAGTTCAGTCGACAAATATTGCAAAGACACTGGATTCCTGGCAGGATCAACAAGTTTTTTTCTGTACTTGCAGGAACGTTACTTAGCCTGTAGGCAGTCACCACATCTAAGGACTGGTATGCTGCAATATATTATATTTTTTGTTCTTGGTTCACATATATTTTCTGATTTTCCACTCTACTTTATCTACTCCCCCTGTATCTAGAAGCATTTATTAAATTACAATTTAAAATATCACGTCATATAAAAATACTAAAGGGTTAAAAATTAGGTGTTCTTGAACACACAGAAAATTCTATGGAGCCATTCACTCAAAAAGGGGAAAGATACAGAATCATATCACAGAAAAGTCCATAAACTATGACAAATTCCTTGTGTGTGCATATGCTCAATACCTTGTGTACATATGCATCATTTGCAATCCTAGCATACTATGCACAGCAGTACCATTATACATGCAAGTTGTAGCCTCAGCTCTCACCAAGATTCTCCACGAAGTTCTCAAGTGCAAAATAAGCCTTGGTGAGGTGAGACGTATGAGAAGGATCCACACGGGACAAATACTCCAGGAGAAGTGGGAGTACAGAATCTGCATAGCTACTGATATCCGGCTACAAAAGAGAAAGGGAAGAGGCTATAATAGGTAGTGAAAACAGCTAGAAAAAAAGAAAATATATCAGAATGATTAACACAAGTCAGGGAAAGAACAACCACTAGGTGAAGATTATAAGACATGGTTTCTTCATCTAACTACTGCTGTATATAAAGCAACTCATTGCCTTGACAGAAGCCTTCATGGTGCAATTTGCTGACTAAAGCATAAAAGTTCAAGAAGTGCTCTGCAGCCATCTTCAAAGTCCTTAGCCTAAGAGCAGCTGGATTGTGCCTGCACATTTGACGACCCATGGAAATGTCAAGGTGCTAGTCTGCAATTCTACTATGAAAGTGTGAAACACAGCAATAGAAAGTGGAAATGGATAATCTGAAATGGAACAAAAATATCTCTCTTACTTGTGATAGTCACATGTATATCAGCTGAAACTAAAGCTGAACTCCATTATCTACAATCTAGCACAGGGGAGCAGAGAGAGAGGGGAGCAGAGAGAGAGGGGAGCAGAGATAGAGAGAGAGAGAACGAGAGAACCAGAGAGAACGAGAGAGAACCAGAGAGAACAAGAGAGAACAAGAGAGAACCGACCTCCACGGAAAAAAAAGTAGGCTTCTCTCACAGCAGAGGTCTATCACTTAAGGACACTATCAGAAAACTACAGCTAGGTGGGACATAAAACACTTTACCTGTAGATGTTCAGAAAACTGTCCCAAGGCATATAGGGCTGCATTCCTGACAACATGGCTATCATCTGAGATGGCCTGGCAAACCAATTGCAGCATAGACTGGAGGTGCCTACAAAAGAAAGGCATTTTAAAAATGGAGTACAAATAAAATGAACGTAAAGTACCTTTTACCAGCATAAGAGTCTGCGTTCCCAGTCCACAGGCAAGTACATACTACAGAAAAACTACAGTTTTATCCATTGCATGGTATACTGTAAAGCGGGGTCAGCAACCGTAGATCGCAGTCTGGGCTTGCTGACCTGCCATTCCAGAGCATCAAACAGAGTGCAATGCAGAGGGACTACTTGTAAAGTTGGAGCAAGAGCTGCAGATGCCTCCTTTGTAGTGCTGGCTCCTGTCCCATGTGGAGTAATACCAACTGCACTCCACCTCTTATCCCGACTAGCGGTCTCCAGAGAAGTACCAGCAGCAGGGATCTCTTCAGGTCAGTGTGAAGCAATACACTGGGCATAATAGTATAGAGCTGCTTTCACACTGATGTGCTGCTGTTTACCCACACATCGTTTCCCCACAAGGCTGTTGCAGGGCAGAGTACCTGTGACTTTCCTGGGTTAGCTGCGCTTAGCCATAGACTTGCATTATATCCTGCGGGTTTGGTGCACTTTCTGAATGCAGGCGTTTTGTTGCACTTTAAGTGTACCACACCTGCAGGATATAATAGAAGTCTATGGCTAAGCGCAGCTAAACCCAGGAAAGTCGCAGATGCACTGCGCTGCACCCACAGTAAAGGTAAACATCAGCACATCAGTGTGAAAGCAGCCTTATGGGGGCTCAGAACAGTAAAGGTTCATTTACATTTGAATTTTGGGGATGGTAAAACCCCTTTTAGCTGCAGTGGCCAGGGGTAAACACACATCGCAGCCGGAGTTATACGCCTTGTCATGGTTGCTGGGTGTAGCACCTGCCAAGCATGACCCATTCAAGTCAATGAGGCCCCTCTGAAAGTGACCTGCAACCTTGTGCAGTACAGCAAACAAGGGTTAAAGCAGGCAGCGTTGTGTTGCTTTCTCACCACCTGCTTTAACCCCTTGGACCCCGCAGAAGCATGCAAGTACAGGTCACTTGCAGAGTGGCCCTATTTACTTGAATAGGTCCTGATTGGCAGGTGGTAGCATCCACCAAAAGCAACAGGTTTAATTTCTGCTGCTGCATATGTACACCTCTGACTCCTGCCTCAGCAGCTAAAGGAGGTAGGGATTGGCGTTGGTAAAACCGTATTACAGCCGCAGGGTTTTACCAACCCAAGTAAGAATTTACAAGTGTAGCAGCCACTGCTGCTCCTCTGAAAAGCATTTTGAGTGTGTTTAACAGATGGTCCTGTCCGGTCAGGTTCTCACCACCTGATATAAACCCATGATTGCCAGACACAGTAGTATTGCAATTAGAGGCTTAAATCAGGTGTGAGGAGGCGACACTGGGCGACACTGTGCCCAGTGATCTTTGACTTCTCCCATGCCGTTCAGGTAGATCTCCACCTCTTTAAGGTTGCCTACCCCTGCTGTAAAGAACATAATTAACCCTGCACCTCACAAATAGACGTCTTTATTCATACTTCGGGTCAGTGCAGCATGATCTGTCAAATATTTGCCTTACTAACAAACAACTTCATAGCTAACCCCTCCTTCATGCCAACTATCATTTTAGTCTAACTACAAAGCCCCTTATTAGCCAACAGAACACGCTCCTTAGGCAAAGAGCTCAGCCATAGTCAGCTATTGTACCAAAGTGAAACTAGTTTCAGAGAGGCACAAGAATAACTTTTTTTTTTGTCTAGCAAAGGGAATTGCAGGCACCTTGTGTTGTCCACTTCCAGACTTTTTGCTTGACATTTTTTTACATGGTTGACTGGTGTATCTTAATTTATGAAAGTATATTTTTTTGGTTTAGATTACCTTCTTTTGAAAATACTGTCTGCTTGTGTCAATCTAAAAGCTTAAATGATTATGGAATCAATGATTCAAACAAGAACTAAGATTATGGGTTCTGACATTCCCCGGCTTCACTAGCGGCTAGCTTTTGCTAAATTAGTGACAGAGTATTGAGGCCAGGAAACTGGACAAAGACCCGTAACTGCAGCTTCCATTATTCTCTCATTAAAGGTTTCCCTTAGGTCCTACAAACAAGCATTTATTCAGACTTTCATTTAAACATTTAATTTATGTTTGGGTGCCACTATAGCAGCCCCAGGCTACTCTTCAGTCCCACAATGTTGCATTGATTGGGTGACACTAATTTCAGGCACCCATTGATCATGCAGCACTAGAAAAATAAGTCTCTTTTACTGAAGGCATGTCTTTTTTTCATTTTTCAGTATTTTGAAACAAACATAACAGGACAGATTGTCATAATTCACAAGTTGGGGCAAATGTGGAAAAATGTGTTTTTATAAATAGGATGCAGGTTCATGGACCTTTCTGCATCCTAGGTTTCTGTTTTAAAGATTCCATAATAGGAATATTATTCAGAATACGCACAGTCAGTATACATACTTGTTTCGAATGTGATCCGCACAGCCCTCACTGAGAACAGCAAGGCACATTAGACCAGCTTTCCGCTCATAGGGATTTTTGCTAAGGAGACATGGCTCCATTAATGGGCTCTATAAAAAAAAAAAAAAAAAAGATTTATTTAAAACAATGGAGGGAAAGTCTAGTTAGACATGTAAAGAGTAAATCATAAAAAAAAGGTGAAATTCTTATAACTCCCCAATACAGTGCCTTGAAAATTTCCACATTTTGTCATGTTACAAACAAAAACGTAAATGTATTTTAGTGGGATTTTATGTGATAGACCAACACAAGTGGCACATAATTGTGAAGTGGAAGCAAAATGATAAATGGTTTTCAATTTTTTGTTTACAAATAAATATCTGAAAAGTGTGGCGTGCATTTGTATTCAGCCCCCTTTACTGTGATACCCCCAACTAAAATCTAGTGGAACCAATTGCCTTCAGAAGACACCTAATTAGTAAATAGCGTGCACCTGTGTGTAATTTAAAGTGGATGTAAACCCCTTACAGACCACTTTAACCTACAGGTAAGTCTAGATTAAGGCCTGGTTCACACTGGGGCGACAAACGCTCCGACATTGGGAGCTCATGTCGCATGACGTGGGAAAATCAATGTTTCCCTATGGAAGCCGTCTTAACTGGTCCGACACATGTCGGTCCGACTTTGAAAATGCTCCCTGTACTACTTTGGTCCGACTTTGATCCGACTTCAGCCCATTGACTATCATTGAAGTCGGATCAAAGTCGTACCGCAGTCTTGCATGATCCGACTTTGGCATGCGACTTGTGCTGTACTGCTCTTGAGGGGGAACTCCACGCCAAATTTTTAATTAAAAACCGGCATGGGTTCCCCCTCCAGAGGCATACCAAGCCCTTGGGTCTGGTCTGGATTTGAAGGAGAACCCCCTACGCCGAAAAACCGGCGTGGGGGTCCCCCCACAATCCAAACCAGACCCTTATCCGAGCACACAACCTGGCAGGCCGCAGGGGAAGAGGGGGGGACGAGAGAGCGGCCCCCCTCCCTCCTGAACCGTACCAGGCCGCATGCCCTCAACATGGGGGGTTTGGTGCTCTGGGGCAGGGGGGCGACCTGCGGCCCCCCCCACCCCAGAGCACCCTGCCCCCATGTTGATGAGGACAGGGCCTCTTCCCGACAACCCTGGCCGTTGGTTGTCGGGGTCTTCGGGCGGGGGGCTTATCGGAATCCGGGAGCCCCCTTTAATAAAGGGGCCCCTGGATCCCGGCCCCCCCACCCTATGTGAATGAGTATGGGGTACATCGTACCCCTACCCATTCACCTGGTGGAAAAAAAATGCAATAAAAAACCACACAGCTTTTTAAAGTATTTTATTGCACAGCTCCGGAGGTCTTCTTCCGACTTCGGGGGTCTCCGGTTCTTCTCCCGCCGGGCCTCCGCTAACTTCTTTTTAGCTCTTTTGCTAACAGAGGCCCGGACTTCTCCGTCTTCTCGTCCGGCTCTCCGTTGTCCTTCTGCCGGCCCCTCCACTAACTTCTTGGTAGCTCTTTCGCTAGTGGAGGGGCGCGGTCTTCCCGTCGGCGTCTTCTTCCCTCTTCTCCTCCTCGATGTTGACGCGTCGCTTCCTCCCGCTGTAATACTGGCTGTCCGCTCCGCATTAATATAGGCTTCTCATGACGTCACAGTCACATGTTCCCATGACGTCACAGTCACATGCTCCGGGGCCATGTGCCCCGGAACATGTGACTGTGACGTCATGAGAAGCCTATATTAATGCGGAGCGGAGAGCCAGTATTACAGCGGGAGGAAGCGACGCGTCAACATCGAGGAGGAGAAGAGGGAAGAAGACGCCGACGGGAAGACCGGCTCCTCCACTAGCAAGAGAGCTAAAGAAGTTAGTGGAGGGGCCGGCAGAAGGACAACGGAGAGCCGGACGAGAAGACGGAGAAGTCCGGGCCTCCGTTAGCAAAAGAGCTAAAAAGAAGTTAGCGGAGGCCCGGCAGAAGAAAGAACCGGAGAGCGGGAGAAGAACCGGAGACCCCCGAAGTCGGAAGAAGACCCCCGGAGCTGTGCAATAAAATTCTTTAAAAAGCTGTGTGTTTTTTTTATTGCATTTTTTTTCCACCAGGTGAATGGGTAGGGGTACGATGTACTCCATACTCATTCACATAGGGTGGGGGGACCGGGATCCGGGGGCCCCTTTATTAAAGGAGGCTCCCGGATTCCGATAAGCCCCCCGCCCGCAGACCCCGACAACCAACGGCCAGGGTTGTCGGGAAGAGGCCCTGTCCTCATCAACATGGGGGCAGGGTGCTCTGGGGTGGGGGGGCCGCAGGTCGCCCCCCTGCCCCAGAGCACCAAACCCCCCATGTTGAGGGCATGCGGCCTGGTACGGTTCAGGAGGGAGGGGGGGCCGCTCTCTCGTCCCCCCCTCTTCCCCTGCGGCCTGCCAGGTTGTGTGCTCGGATAACGGTCTGGTTTGGATTGTGGGGGGAACCCCACGCCGTCTTTTCGGCGTAGGGGCACCCCTTCAAATCCAGACCAGACCCAAGGGCCTGGTATGCTCCTGGAGGGGGAACCCATGCCGGCTTTTTATTTAAAATTTGGCCTGGAGTTCCCCCTCAAGATTCATACCAAACACAGTGCCTGCTATTGGCGGGGATCCAAGTCGGATCCCCGTTCATTGAAAGTCGGACATATGTCGGCTTCATGTCGCAGGGCAAAGTCGGATCCAAAGTAGGACAGATGTCGTGTCGCACTAGTGTGAACCCAGCCTAAGCCCAGGTTCACACTGGGGCTGCAGGAGTGAAGCCGTGCGAGTTCAGCTTTACTCGCACTATTTCACTCCTGCCTGTCAGTCCTGATTTCAGCTCGATTACAGAGACATCTGACACAGATGTCAATGTAAATCGCGGCTGAAATCGCAAAAAGTAGTACAGAAACTACTTTTTGTAATCGGTGCAGTGCGGCAGATGCGGCGTTGCCCGCAATTTGCGGCAAATTTCGCCGATTTGACATGCGATTTGACATATCAAATCGCATGTCAAATCGCACCAGTGTGAACCAGGGCTAAGGCTTACCTGTAGGTGCAAGAAAAATCTCCTTAACATAAACGGTTAAGGAGATATTTTCTAAAAACTGGGCCCCGATGTCTACGGCGCATACGCGCCATAGACAATGGCGCAGGCGCACTGAGCGTGCCAGTAGTGAAGGCGATCATACCGTCACTGCCGGCTGCCGTGCGCATGTGCGGGAGTGACGTCATCGCTCCCCTGGCCAGTCACAGCGTCCGAGCAGCGATACCCGGAAGTCACTCCGGGTATCATGGCGGCTACGGAGGAGGTGAACGAGGGTCGCTGCGGGGGCTTTGCTCTCAGGTAAGAACTTCATAATGAGCTAATATGCTATGCATACTAGCTCATTACGCCTTTGTCTTGCAGGGAGTTTTTTTATTATTATTATTTTTTTTTTAGAGAGGGTTTACTTGCTCTTTAATCTCTGTATAAATACAACTGTTCTGTGAAGCCCTCAGAGCTTTGTTAGAGAACCTTGGTGAACAAACAGCATCATGAAGGCCAAGGGACACACCAGACAGGTCAGGTATAAAGTTGTGGAGAAGTTTAAAGCAGGGTTAGGTTAAAAATATATATATATATCCCAAGCTTTGAACATCTCACAGAGCACTGTTCAATGCATCGTCCGAAAATGAATGAGTATGGCACAACTGCAAACCTACCAAGACATGGCCGTCCACCTAAACTGACAGGTTGGGCAAGGAGAGCAATAAATCAGAGACGCAGGCAAAAGGTCCATAGTAACTCTGGAGGAGCTGCAGAGATCCACAGGTCAGGCGGGAGAATCTGTCCACAGGATAACTATTTGTGCACTCCAGACCTGTGGCAAGAAGAAAGTGGCAAGAAGAAAGCCATTGTTGAAAGAAAGCCATAAGAAGTCCCATTTTCAGTTTGCGAGAAGCCATGTAGGGAACACAGCAAACATGTGGAAGAAGGTGCTCTGGTCAGAAGAGACCAAAATTGAACTTTTTGGCCTAAAAGCGAAACGCTGTGTGGCGGAAAACTAACACCGCACATCACCCTGAACACACCATCCCCACCATGAAACATGTTGTGGGGATGCTTTTCTTCAGCAGGGAAAGGGAAGCTGGTCAGAGTTGATGGGAAGATGGATGGAGCTAAATACAGGGAAATCTTAGAAAAAAACCTGTTAAGAGTCTGCAAAAGGACTTGAGACTGGGGCGGAGGTTCAACTTTCAGCAGGACAACGACCCTAAACATACAGCCAGAGCTACAATGGAATGGTTTAGATCAAAGCATATTCAAATCTGTTAGAATGGCCCAGTCAAAGTCCAGACCTAAATCCAATTGAGAATCTGTGGCAAGACTTGAAAATTGCTGTTCAGACGCTCTCCATCCATACTGACAGAGCTTAAGCTATTTTTCCAAAGAAGAACGGGCAAAAATCTCACTAGAGCTGCACGATTCTGCCTAAAATGAGAATCATGATTTTTTTTGCTTAGAATAAAGATCACGATTCTCTCGCAATTCTTGCGGTGTAACATCTTCTTTCACATTATACAAAAAGAATTGGGCTAACTTTACGGTTTAGTTTTTTTAAATTAATTAAAGTGTATTTTTTTTTTTTTATTGTGTTTGAAAAACTGCTGCGCTAATACGGTGCGACATAAAATATTGCAACAGCCACCATTTTATTCTCTAGGGTCTCTGCTAAAAAACAAAAAATATATCATGTTTGGGTGATCCAAGTAATTTTCTAGCAGAAAAATAGGATTTTTATAACAGCTTACCTGTAAAATAGGATTTTTTACTCAGCGTAAAATCCTTTTCTCTGAGTCCATGGACAGACACAGCCTCTCTATTGACCAAGTGGATATTATCCGTTAATTAGGAGTGACTAGGCAGAAAACTTGTAAAAAGTGTTGCATCACACCCTCTACAGTACCGCCCAGGGGGCGGACCCTCTGGGTATATCACCTCAGTCTGCATCTCGCAGATCAGTTCGTCAAAAAGCAGTACAAACTTAAAAGGAGGGGTGGGTGCTGTGTCGGTCCATGGACTCAGAGAAAAGGATTTTACGGTGAGTAAAAAAATAGGATTTAGATATATAGAATAGGCTTCTATTCGGAAGTCTGACTCTGTTTGACTGTCTCTGGTCAGAAACAGGGCCAAGCGGCTTCGTCCGCCACCATTTTCTAGGTGGATCGGACAAACCGTCTTTCAAGCCTATGCTCTCATGGGGCGGGCACCTCCCTTCCCGGTTACGGCGCATTCCACCAGGGCAATTGGTGCTCCTGGGTTTTCCGACATCAAGCGTCGGTTGCACAAGTGTGCAAGGCGGCGAACTGGTCGTCTGTTCATACCTTTTCTAAGTTTTATAGGGTTGATGTGGCTGCATCTCCGGATGCTTCCTTCGGCCGCAAGGTGTTGCAGGCCGCTGTTTAAAGTGGCAACTCCTCCGTTGAGGAGCTCTGCCTTGTTTGGAGTGAAGTTTTTTGGTTTTTTCCATTTATACTGCTCCCATCCCTCTTGACACTGCTTTGGGACGTCCCACACGTTCAGTGATAAGAGCCGCTGTGTCGGTCCATGGATGATAAGAGAAAATAGGATTTTTTTTACTCACCGTAAAATCCATTTCTTTGACATCCATGGACCGACATGGCACCCACCCTTCCTTTTAAGTTTGTGCTGCTTTGTTACGAACTGAGGTCTGCTAGCTGCAGGTGGGAGGGTAATGTCCGGAGGGACCGCCCCCCTGGGCGGGGCTGTTCAGCTCTGGTTTGTTCTAGAATGTTTTAACATTTAACATTCTGCCTAGGTCTTCTCCTGCAAGCAGGGACATATACCCGCACGTTCAGTGATAAGAGCCACCGTGTCGGTCCATGGATGTCAGAGAAATGGATTTTACGGTGAGTAAAAAAAATCCTATTTTCTCTTATCATCCATGGACCGACACAGCGGCTCTTATCACTGAACGTGTGGGACGTCCCAAAGCAGTGTCAAGAGGGATGGGAGCAGTATAAATGGAAAAAACCAAAAAACTTCACTCCAAACAAGGCAGAGCTCCTCAACGGAGGAGTTGCCACTTTAAACAGCGGCCTGCAACACCTTGCGGCCGAAGGAAGCATCCGGAGATGCAGCCACATCAACCCTATAAAACTTAGAAAAGGTATGAACAGACGACCAGTTCGCCGCCTTGCACACTTGTGCAACCGACGCTTGATGTCGGAAAACCCAGGAGCACCAATTGCCCTGGTGGAATGCGCCGTAACCGGGAAGGGAGGTGCCCGCCCCATGAGAGCATAGGCTTGAAAGACGGTTTGTCCGATCCACCTAGAAAATGGTGGCGGACGAAGCCGCTTGGCCCGGTTTCTGACCAGAGACAGTCAAACAGAGAGTCAGACTTCCGAATAGAAGCAGCAGACAGGCACACCCGCAAGGTTCGTACCACATTCAAAGTGTGCCGCGCACACTCTGGGATGCGATGGCCAAGGACACTAGGACGGAAGGACAATGTCCTCATTTTTGGTGAAAGGTCGAGATCGCCCTTGACAAAAGAGAAAGTCACGGATGCAACACCGCCCTATCCTTATGGATGACTAAATATGGCGACTTGCAGTACAAGGTCGCCAATTCAGGTACTCGTCTAACAGAAGTGATTGCCACTAAAAGGGCCACCCTCTGAGACAAAGTGAAGAGGGGAATATCCCTGATATTCTCAAAAAGGAGGTTCCTAAAGAACCAAGAGTACCAATTCCGATCCCACGGGGGGAGAGGAGACTTGACAGGAGGGAGCCCATGGCGAACCCCCTGCACAAGGGTGCCAACCAAGGAATGACCCGCTAGTGGTCGCCGAAAGAAGACGGCCAAGGCCGAAATCTGACCCTTAATGATACTCAAGCGAGCCTTTGGGCCACTCCATGCTGTAGGAAAACGCAGGGTTCTAGGGATGGAATACGTCCGAGGATGTCAGTCCAGCTCTTCGCACATGGCGATGTAAGCTTTCCAGGTACAGAGATAGTTGTGGAGGAAGACTTCCGTGTCCTGAATATGGACAAAATGACCGAGTCCGAGAGACCTCGGTCTCTCAACACCTGGCTTTTAACAGCCATGCCGTTAAGGCCAGAGACTGTAAAGGCAGGATGAAATATATGACTTTGAGACAGAAAGTCCTCCCTTATTGGCAACCATCAGGGAACGGCCGCGACGAGACGTACTAGATCGGTGTACCAGTGAAGCCGAGGTCAATCCGGAGCAATGAGGATCACCGGAATTCCCTCGGTCGCCACCCTGCGCAGCAGGCGAGGGAGCAACTGCAGCGGAGGATAAACGTATATCAGGTGATAATGACCCCATGGGCCACTGACGCCTCTGAGGCATCCGCCCAAGGATCCCTGGATCTGGCCACAAATCTCGACAACTTGCGATTGAGTCGAGAGGCCATCGGGTCCACCTCCGGCGTGCCCCACCGTTTGTGTGGCAAAGGAGTTGAAATACCTCCGGGTGCAAGGACCACTCTCCCTGGTCCAACGTCCGCCAGTTCTATGCCCGGAATGTAAACGGCCGACAGAGCCGGCACGCTTCCTTTAGCCCACTTCAGGGTACGCTTCTTTTAGCCCACTTCAGGGTACGGGGGACCTCGGAAGCCGCAGCTGAGCTCTGAGTCCCCCCTTGACGGTCGACATATGCCACCACCGTGACTTTGTCCGACTGGATCCTAATGGAGCGATTCTGCAATCTCTCAGACCACGAGGAGAGACACAGTCTGATGGCCTGTATTTACAGAACATTGATCGGCAAACGGGCTTCGTCCGGAGTCCAAACCCTTGGGCCACAGTACTCCCCAGACTACACTCCAGCCCTTCAGGCTGGCGTCCGTAGTGAACACCGTCCATTGGACGGGGAGGAACGACTTCCCGGACCGAAGAGCCGGGGACCCAAACCACCATGTCAGGGACGCCCTGACCAGGTGGCTCACCTGGATCGGAAAATCCAAAGACAACGGGGAATTGTCCCAAGGGAACAATATCTCCTTCTGCAATGCCCTGGTGTGTGATTGGGCATACGGAATGGCCTCGAAAGAGGTCACCATGAGTCCCAGGACTCCCATGCAAAAACGGATTGACGACCATTTTTTGGGATGTCAGCATCCGCACTGCAGACTGAAGTGTCAGTTGCTTCCCCGGAGGTAGGAATACCTTTGCCTCCAAGGAGTCCAGAATCAGACCGAGATACTCCAGATCTCGAGTCGGGACCCGGACTGACTCCTGAATGTTTAGGAGCCCCCCGAAGTCCCTGAGGGTCTGACTAACGATAATCACACTGTCTTCTAATTCTGAGCCATTTCCTGCTCTGAGAAGAAGATCGTCCAGATAGCCCACGACAGCAATGCCTTGCTGTCTCAGCAAACTAGAACCAGCACAAGCACCTCGGTGAACACCCTCGGTGCCGAGGCTAGGCCGAAAGGAAGAGCCACAAATTGATAGTGGACTTCACCGATCGCAAGCGCAGATCGGAACATGCAAGTAGGCGTCCTTGATGTCCAAGGTCGCCAGAAAATCCCCTTGACGGAGTGTACTGACCACCGTGCGAATGGATTCCATTCGGAACTTTTGCACCTTCACGAATGCATTCAGGACCTGGAGGTCCAAGATAGGCCGAACCCCGTCCCCTTTTTGTGACGGCAAATCAATTTGAGAAGAATCCCTGAAACCTCTCCTGTGACGGAACCGGCACAATCACTCCGGACCTCAAACCTGAATAGGCCCCATAGGGCCGCCCGACGGGCAGGAAGGAGAGGAAGATTCGAGGGAAGAATCTGTCTGGTATTAGGAACGGAACCTATCCTGTAACCTGAGGTGATCACCTTGCACACCCACCGGTAGAAGATCTGGGAGGTCCATTGATCCGTGGACCTGCAAAGGCGTCCCCCCTACCCCAGAGTCGGGTGGGGGCAAGACTTCACGCGGAGGCGGGCTAGGGAGCTGGCTTGTTCGGCATACGCACCCAGGGGCGCTCGTGTCCACCAGCCGTACCGCTGTCAGTCTGGGAGGGCCTCCCTGTTGACTGACGAAAAAAACCCCTCTTTGCTGGAAAGGAAGGACCCTGCTCACGGCGGCCTCCTTACCCTTGCTAGCCTGAGGAAGAACAGTGCTTTTACCTCCCGAGACATCCTTGATGATGTCATCCAGCGCAGCACCGAAAAGCCTACCACCTTTAAATGGTAAATCCTTCATAGGCTTTTTAGAAGCTAGGTCAGCAGACCAGCATTTCAACCAGATCAGACAACGCAATACCACCGCCAAGACAGAGGCCCCGAGTTATAAGGGGCCGCGTCAAACGTGGCGTCGCCACATAAACCAGGCCCTGCACCTTTGTGGGCCAGAGCAATAGTGTCTGGAGGAGGATTATGCTCCTGAACAGTTTTGGTGCAAAAAAAATTTCCCATCCCGTAAGTGTTGGAGACACAAGGGTCGCCGCTACCACAAGCCATAGGGCAGACCCCCAACAAGGCAAACATGGCTCTACTCACCACTTCTGACCTCCTGTGAGTGGGGTCCTTAAATGCAGGAGTCCCCTCCACCGGGAGAATGGTGGCCTTGTTCAACCGGGCGACTGGAGGGTCGACCACTGGGGGAGAAGCCCACGTTTTAAGTAGGGCATCTTCAAAGGGGTATCTGATAGACAAACGCCAGAGCTAGGGTCCTGAGTGGTAGTGGCTAGGCCCATATCTGAATCAGCGCACACCCCCTTTATTTTTTTTTATTTTTTCTAGAAAAAAAGTGGGGAGAGGGGCTTTTTTGCTCCCTTGCGCTCACATACTGCTTCCTCCTGGTCAGATTAATGATTCCAGGACTGCTGACAACTGGTCCCTAAGGACCGCAGGTGCAGGAGCACTGCCAGTTGTCTCTAACAATGTGAAGAAACAGGTGAACCAGACTCCAATATTGCCACCCTCTGAGACCTTATTCACCATTACAGTGAATAATACAGCCCACCCACAGGCCGTGCTGGGGCTGAGGAGGGGATACCCGGAGTACTCACCACCCCTAGGGACCGCTCGGTACTGCTGTAAGAGCCGCGCTGTATGAGTCGCACTGTAGTGCGGGTGCAGCCTGAGGTGAAGAATCTGTGAGGATGTGTGTAATTTGCGCCGTTCAGCAGCGCTGCTAGAGGCCGAAAACTAAACTGAAGCGCCGCGGCTACAAGAAAATGGCCGCCGGGCACCAGTATAAACTGTGTATTGAGCCCCAGCAAAATGTCCGCCAATGGCGCACTTTTTAAAATTAAAACACCGCGCCAATGGCGCACAGAAAAAAACACAGCAAGTCCCCCAGAACACTTCCCAAGCAAAATAACAGTCATATAACAATAATGGAGCGGCCCCCCCCAGGGCAGAGTGACCCCCCAAGCATCCCCACACAGCACAACAGCACAACAGGGTTCAGAGAGCAGCATAACAGGGGGGAGACAGGGAGAACCCCCCACACACAGAAACACAGCCAGCATGTACTGAACTTGCAGCAGGAGAGACTACTTATCCGTCCCGCAAGCACCTTGGAGAACACCCCCGGTGCCAATAGAGGGACTCACTGGCTTGTTTCAGACAGACCTATCACAGAGTCGTACTGCGTAGCTGTCGGCCCGGTCCACCGCAAAAGATACAGTAGGTACTGTTCGATCTTGAGAGGACCGCGGGAGTATGAAAGCAACCCGGCCACCCCTGGAGCCATGGGGTATGTCGTGAACTGAGTCTCACGCACACAAGGCAAGGATCAGCACGCTCGATGGTCGGACAGGGAAGACTACGAGGATACCAGTGTACCCAACCTGTTGCCCAGCCGACAGTTGATTGAAGGT
The DNA here is from genome assembly GCA_029206835.1 of Rana muscosa. NCBI lineage: Eukaryota > Metazoa > Chordata > Amphibia > Anura > Ranidae > Rana > Rana muscosa. Next base: position 801,004,512 of record CM055116.1, on the reverse strand, counting down.
CTCAAAAATAAAATAATAAAATTCCCAAAGGAATAAAATTTAAAAGTAAAATCTTCCAGGAGACTGGCTTCTGAGAGAGCCACGTCTTCTCCTTCTGCTAGGCAGAAAAAAACTGAGGTCTGCTAGCTGCAGGTGGGAGGGTAATGTCCGGAGGGACCGCCCCCCTGGGCGGGGCTGTTCAGCTCTGGTTTGTTCTAGAATGTTTTAACATTTAACATTCTGCCTAGGTCTTCTCCTGCAAGCAGGGACATATACCCGCACGTTCAGTGATAAGAGCCGCCGTGTCGGTCCATGGATAAGAGAAATCCTATTTACTCTTTCATCCATGGACCGAGACAGCCTCTCTATTGACAAAGTGGGACGTCCCAAAGCAGTGTCAGAGAAAAAACGAGGGGTGGTAACAGCCTAAAAATAAACTTCACCCCAAACACAAAACAGCACTCCTCCAACGGAGGAGTTGCAACGCTAAAGAGCCGCTTGCAAAACCTTGCGGCCGAAAGAGGCATCCGAAGATGCACCTACATCAACTTTGTAGAATTTTGTGAAAGTGTGAGCAGACGACCAAGTCGCCGCTTTACATAATTGGGAAACAGACGCTTGATGTCGGAAAGCCCAAGAGGCACCTATTGCCCTGGTTGAATGCGCCGTGACCGGTAAAGGGGGCGCTTGACCCTTTAAGGCGTAAGCCTGGATTACTATGTCGGATCCACCTAGAGATGGTGGCCGACGAGACTGCTTGGCCCTTCTTGGGACCAGCCACCGAAACAAACAGTGAGTCTGACTTCCGGAACAGGGAAGTAGCAGATAGGTATACTCTCAAAGCTCGGACAACGTCCAAGGAATGCAACGCCGACTCCTTAGGATTCGAAGGGTGAGGACACAAGGATGGAAGTACAATGTCTTAGTTGAGATGAAAAGCCGAAACGACCTTCGGAAGAAAGGAAGGCTGCGGCCGCAGCACCACCTTATCCTTGTGGAAAATCAAATAGGGAGCCTTGCAGGACAAGGCTGCCAGCTCAGAGACTCGTCTAACTGATGTAACAGCCACCAGAAAGACTACTTTCTGAGAAAGTGTCAACAGGGGAATATCTCTAATATTCTCAAACGGTGCCTTCTGAAGCACCGAGAGGACCAGGTTCAAGTCCCACGGAGGTAGTGGGGGACGGACCGGAGGGGCCACATATCGAACCCCCTGCACAAATGTACTCACGAGAGAGTGAGTCGCCAGGGGTCGCTGAAAAAAGACAGCCAGGGCAGATATCTGTCCCTTAATCGTACTTAAGGCAAGCCTTTGGTCCACCCCATGCTGTAAAAACAGCAGGATTCTGGAAACCAAATAAGTACGCGGATGCCATTTCATTTCCTCACATATGGAGATGTAGGCCTTCCAAGTGCGGGGATAAACCTTCCTAGAGGACGGTTTCCGAGCACTTCTCATAGTAGAGATTACTGAATCTGATAGGCCCCGGTCTCTCAGTACCTGGTTCTCAACAGCCATGCCGTTAAAGCCAGTGACTGTAAAACAGGATGGAGTATGGGACCTTGCGATAGCAGGTCCTTCCGTAGTGGTAGGCGCCAGGGGACGTCTGCTACCAGACGTACTAGATCGGCGTACCAAGGACGCTGAGGCCAATCTGGAGTGATTAGGATCATTGGAATTCCCTCTGCCTCCACTCTGCGGAGCAGAAGAGGAAGAAGCCTTAAGGGAGGGAAGGCATAGATTAGCCGATACTGACCCCACAATGCCACCAACGCGTCCGTTGCGTCTGCCCATGGGTCTCTTGACCAGGCCACAAACCTCAATACCTTCCGATTGAGTCGGGAAGCCAGAAGATCTACGTCTGGTGTGCCCCATCTTTGGCAGAGGAGTTGGAACACCTCCGGGTGTAAGGACCATTCTCCCTGGTCCAGCATCTGGCGGCTCAGGAAGTTCCACACCCGGAATGTACACGGCCGACAGTGCCGGTACGCTCCTCTCTGCCCACTTCAGGATGAGAGCGACCTCCGATGCTGCAGCTGAGCTTCTTGTTCCTCCTTGATGATTAACATATGCCACTGCTGTGGCGTTGTCTGACTGGATCCTGACTGGATGCCCTTGCAGCCTCTGAGACCATTTGAAGAGGCACAGCCTGATCGCCTGGATTTCCAGGACATTGATCGGCAGGAGGGCTTCCTCTGGGGTCCAGCGACCTTGCGCTGACTGAACACCCAAGACTCCCCCCCAACCTGTAAGGCTGGCGTCCGTCGTGATCACTATCCAGTAAACCGGAAGAAATGACTTCCCGGCCATTAGAGCCGGTGCTGTCAGCCACCATACCAGGGATCTCCTGACTAGGTGGCTCACTCGGATCTGATAATCCAGAGATGAAGGGCATCTGTTCCATCTGGACAGAACTTCCTTCTGTAACACTCGAGTGTGGTATTGAGCATATGGGACCGCCTCGAAGGAGGCTACCATGAGGCCCAACACTCGCATGCAAAAACGGAGTGACGACCAATTCCTGGAAGTCAGCTGCCGTACTGCAGCCCGGAGGGTCTGCAACTTCTCCACAGGGAGGAATACCTTTCCCTCTGAGGAATCCAGAATCAACCCCAGGTACACTAGGCGTTGAGTGGGCACCAATACTGACTTTTGCGTGTTTAGTATCCAACCACAGTCTCGAAGAGTCTGACAGGTAATAGACACGCTTACCTCTAATTCTGAGCTTGAAGGGGCCTTCAGTAGAAGGTTGTCCAAGTAGCCCATGATAGCGATACCCCGCTATCTTAGAAGTGCCAGAATCGGAGCGAGCACCTTGGTGAACGTCCTGGGTGCTGAGGCAAGGCCAAACGGGAGGGCCACAAACTGGTAGTGGTTCTTCCGGATAGCAAATCGTAGAAACCTCTGGTGTCTGGAGTATATGGGGACATGCAGGTATGCGTCCTTGATGTCCAAGGAGGTCAGAAAGTCCCCCGGATGGAGAGCCGTGACTACAGATCGAACCGACTCCATCCGAAATCTTTGTACTTTCACAAAGCAATTGAGGGCTCTGAGATCCAAGATTGGACGAACCCCCTCTTTCTTCGGCACAATGAACAGGTTTGAGTAAAAACCCTGACCTCGTTCCTGTTCTGGAACTGGAATAACTACCCCGCGTTCCAGTAGACCCTGGACCGCCCCATACAGGGCCTCCCGACGGGTCGGTAGTAGCTGGAGATCGGAGGTGATGAACCTGTCCGGTGGACAAGAGAGAAATGCTATCTTGTAGCCTGAGGAGATTACTTCGCAAACCCACCTGTCGGAGACTAGAGCTGTCCACCGAGTCACGAATTTGCGAAGACGTCCCCCCACCCGAGAGCTGGGTGGGGGCGGACCTTCATGCGGACGCAGATTTGTCCGCAGGCTTGTTGGGTTTGTGGGACCAAGGACGCTTTTGTCCTTGGGCAGGCGCCTTGTCGGCCTGGGGTCTTTTCCCTGTCGCCCTAGGGGGACGAAAAAAACCGCCTGCGTGCAGTAAAGGAGGGCCCTTGCCCTTGGCGTGGCCCCCTACTCTTGCTAGTTTGGGGAAGCAAAGTGCTTTTACCTCCTGTGGCATCCTTGATGATGTCATCCAGAGAAGCCCCAAAAAGTCTGTCGCCCTTAAAAGGCAGATCCAACAGCGCTTTCTTGAAAGTCTGGTCCGCAGACCAGCCCTTTAGCCAGATCAGGCGGCGTATTGCTACTTCATAAACCAAAGCTTTTGACAGCAGGGGAATAGTATCCATGTCTGACTCGCAGAAGAACTTCAGGCCCTGGACCAACTGGTCGGCCAAAGTTATCTCATTAGGAGGAGCATCTCGCTCCTTAACGCCTGGAGTAGCAATTTTGCCCATTCAGTAAGTGTCTGAGACACTAGGGCCCCCGCCAATGCCGGGCGTACTGCCGAGCCTACCACTGAATATAGGTAGCGAGCGAGTGCTTCAGCCTTCTTATCCACAGGGTCCTTGAAAACAGGAGCCCCTTCTACTGGAATAGTGGTGGCTCTTCTAAGTCTGGACACCGGAGGGTCCACTATAGGAGGAGAGGTCCATTTCTTCCGAAAACTCTCCTCAAAGGGGTACCGTACCGCAAACCTCTTTGGGGCTGTAAAGACCCTCAGTGGGTTCTCCCATTCCTTGTATAAGAGTTTGTCAAAATAAGACACACAAGGGAACACCTTAGCAGTGCGGGCAGGTTTACGAAACCCAAAAGGGGACTGGAGTTTCTGCTGCTTCTGCAGTATTTTCCAACTTTAGCGTATCTCGCACTGCAGTAATAAGGTCGGATACCAAAGCCGTCTCGCGTACTAACCTGGACTTGGAGTCATCCTCACTGTCCGATCGGTCACGGTCTGCAGTCTCTGATGCGTCCGAATCTGGGCCATGAGCCGTAGCTGGACCTGGATCTGCATCAGAATTATCCCCGGAAGATTGCAGGGGACAGGGGGGGGTTACTACCCCCTGTATTCCTGTGTGCTGCTTCCACCCTGGCAGCAAACGCCTCTAGGATTGCCGACATAGCGTTCATAGACACCTCAGGGGCACCAGCTGCTAAATCTGGTGCTTCAGGGGAGAAGACATCTGGCTCAGATGCCATGCTGACCACACGCTGACACCCACAGGGCTCCAGGCAAGATATCAATAGGCCACCCTCTTGCGCTGCAGAGATGCTGGGTTACCCAGAGGACTCACCACCCTGGACCAGTACTGCTATGCTGCCGTGTGCTTCGCCTGTGATGCTGTCCCACTGCTGCTGTGTCAGTCTGCTTCTTTTATCAGCGCTTCCTGTGTGAATTTTCGCGCCAGTGTAATGCACCCTAGAGGCCGGAGACTCTCGCAAAATGGCCGCCAAAAACGTCTGTATGGAAGATAATGTGGGCTCTAAGAAAGTGGCCGCCGAGCCGAAGATAGAGGCCAAGCAGTCGTAGCCCACAAAAAGATGGCCGCCGAACGACAATATATACATACAGGGTGGACAAACATGGCCGCCGATCAGTTGATAGAGGCCAGTGGGTGTGGACTACAAGAAAATGGCGCCGAAAACCACAGGAAGATGGCCGCCGGACAGTCACTAGAGGCCAAACCCGGCATGGACCACCACAAAATGGCCGCCGACAGCATGGAGGAGGAAGCACACACAGGTAATCAGAAATGACATTTCTTTTAAATGTTAGTTACAGCCAGCCCCACTCCAGTGGAACCCCTTAGGTGACCCCCAGCACCCAGCAACCTTTGGCTAGAAGCCCAGGGAGGAGGGAAAAGGCAGGGAGAGAGGGAAGAAAGGGGCCACAACCACTTACTTGGTCTCTCCAGGAATGTCCAGCCAAAATCACCCAGCCGAGGCAGGGGAGTTTACTTACCTATCCTGCGTGTATTATGCTGGAAGACATTCCAAACAGATCATCGTCCGTGCACGGAAGGTGACTGTTGGCCAGGCATGCAGTGATTGGACCCAAAAGGGACGATCATATGTATGCCCTGGAGCGTGACGCTCACCGGACAGGCTGCTGCGACCCGGCCGTAAGGTCAGCCGCAGCTGAGCGGTCCGTTGCAAGCCTTGGAGCGTAAGCTCACCGGCCACCTGTGGAGCAACGGGCATGTCGTGGAAAACCCAGCGCGTAGCTAGGGTCGGCACACGTTCGATGGCCGAACTGGGGAGACTACAAGGATCGAGGATCCAGCCTGTCACCCAGTCGGCAGTTGATCGAAGACCGCAGGAAACCAAAAAATGTAGCAAAAAAATATATATCTTTTTCCCCCGGACCAATGGGCCCCGAAGGGAGCCATGTCCTACTCCTGGCTAGACAGAAAAAAACTGATCTGCGAGATGCAGATTGAGGTGATATACCCAGAGGGTCCGCCCCCTGGGCGGTACTGTAGAGGGTGTGATGCAACACTTTTTACAAGTTTTCTGCCTAGTCACTCCTAATTAACGGATAATACCCACTTTGTCAATAGAGAGGCTGTGTCGGTCCATGGACGAAAGAGTAAATCCTTTTCTTGGAGTACATCACGGGACACAGAGCCTCATAGTAATTACTAAGTGGTTATATTCCACCTTCAGGTACTGGACACTGGTGTAATCAATTAGACAGAAAGTTTCCTCCCTATATAACCCCTTCCATACTGTGAGCACCTCAGTTTTTGCAGCAAAGCAATAAGTGTCCCAATATCCCCAAACAAGAGGGGCGGGAGCTCTGTGTCCCGTGATGTACTCCAAGAAAAGGATTTTTACAGGTAGGCTGTTATAAAAATCCTATTTTCTTTATCGTACATCACGGGACACAGAGCCTCCTAGTAATTACTAATTGTGACGTCCAAAAACAATACCTACTGAGGGAAGGGAGACACAAATAACGCAGACCGCCATATTGCTGCCTGCAGCATACTATGCCAAAAAGCAGCATCCTCTTGCCATCCTACATTCACCTGATAGAAATTAGTGAACGTATGCACCGATGACCAAGTTGCGGCCTTGCAAATCTGAGTCATATAGGCTTGGTAATGCACCGCGCATGAAGCGCTTACTGTCCTGGTAGGGTGCACTCTAAAAGCAACAGGGGAAACCCTCTCTTTAAACCACAAGCCTGAATAATAACCTGATGAATCCACATAGAAACAGTTGATTTAGATGCTGCCTGCCCTTTCCCTCCTGATAGCGCAACAAACATCAGCTTTCTGTATCTGAGCAGCCGCTTCACTATAACTAGAGAGTGTAATCATTTTAATAGCTGATTTGAACGCTGCCTGCCCATTTCTAGGGTCTTCTGGCAGCACAAAACATCAGTTTCCTGTATCTGAAACCTTCAGATAGATTTTTAACTGCTCTCATCTATATTGAGAGAAAAGGAATAACTTTCCTTCCGTAGAACAAGGTTCTAGAAAAAAAAAGGAAGGCAAGAAACATTTTGATTCAAAAGAAAACTAGATCCTTTTATGAAATAAGGCTGGATGAGGATTTAACATCACCCTATCCTTAAGAATAATTAAGTATGGCTCTATACAAAGAAAGCTGCCAATACTGAAAACTCTCTTGCGGAGGTTACCGCAACCAAGAACACCAATTCCCTTATTAGAAGGATGAAGGGAAATATGGTGCATCGGCCCAAGGTACTGACCTTGTAAGCTGACAAAACTAGACTCGATCCCCCCGACCACAAGGGCGACTTAACTGGCGGACTTATACACGTTAACCCCTGTATAAAGGCCCGGATCAAAGAGTGCGAAGCAAGCGGCCTTTGAAAATACTGACAAGGCCGAGATCGGATCCTTGATGGAACTTAAGGCTAGCTCCATCTCCTTTCCTAATGGAGGAAGGTAAGAATTTTATTCATGACATACTTCCAAGGATGCCACCCCATGGTTTCACACCAGGAACATGGACCTTCCAGATCCTATGATACATGGACCCGGAGGCTAGCTCTCCTGTATGAATCAAGGTAATTTGCCGCTGATCCTGAAAGCCCCGATCCTAAAAAAAAATGCAGGCTAAAAACACCCAGGCCATTAATTCCCATTTACAAGACAGGATGGAATACCCCCTTGCAAAGTAGGTCTGGACAAGATGCAAGGGACCCTGGGTCCTCTACTACCACCCTTACTATCCCTGCACAGTAAGGTTGTCTGGGTCATGCCGGAGCTATTAGGCTGGCTTCTGTTCCCCTCTGATGTTGCATAGAAGTTACGGTAGTCGCGCCCCTGGGGGGAGAAAACACAAACCAGTGACAACTGGTCCTACGGGATCACTAACGCATCTGTCCCGTATGCAAGTGAATCCTTTGTCACTGACACAAAGCTGTCCAACTTTTTGTTGAAGCTGGACACCAATAAAGACTGTCGATAGGCAAGGCACACGCTCCTCTGCCCAAGCCAGAACATGGCTCACTTCCCTCTGGCTGCGTGACTTCTAGTGCCTCCTTGGTAAACAAAATAAATCACTGTGTGGCATTGTCGGATTGTACTCTGACAGAACAATCCTGCAACCTAAACGCCCAGGCCCTTAAGCCAGACGTGCCATCCGTAGCTCTAGAATGTTGATGGATAAGGCTCACTTGGAGCTTGACCACTTCCCCTGGGCAGTGCTCTCTTCCAGGCCTGGCCTCCATCCCTAGAGACCAGCCTTCCTAGCCGCCACCTCCCAGGTAACCAGCATGAAGGATCTTCCTTTCTGCCAATCTTTTGGTTAAGAACCACCAACTGAGACTCCAGCGTATCCCTGGGATCAAACTCTTTGGTTAATGCCAGGTTAGGATCTACTCGTTCCAGGCCGACAGAATAATGTTTATAGCAGCCTGGAATGAAACGGAGCATAGGGAACCGCTTTGAATGAAGCCACCATCTTCCCTAGCACCTTAAGCAAAAAGGTAAATGTAAGGAACTTTTCCTTGCCTTGACCACATAGACCAGCTTTCTTATAGCGCTGACTTTGTCTGAGGCGAAAAACTCTCCTTTTTGGGCTGTGTCTCCAAACATTCCAAGCTTCTTACCGAACGCAAGAATGTACCTTTAGACTGGGCTCCTAACCCAGGAGTTCCAGATACTTGACCATGCTGGACACACTTAGGTCCAACCATGCTACTGACTGATCTATCAGCAGCAGATTGCCTCGGTATGCCATTTCTGCTATACCCTGGGCCTTTAGACCTGCTAGAGGGGGGCCCTAGCACCTTGTAAACCCGGGCACGGTGGCTAACCCAAAGGGTGAGACCACCAACTGGAAGAGGTGCTGTTCCCCTGCGAAACGCAGACAACCTCTGCAGTCCCATGTAAATAAACACATATGCAAATGGCTCCCCATATGTGTATGTGACAAGTATTAAAGCCATATGCCTCTATGGAAGCGTGTGTTCATGGAAGCATGAATTCATACAAATATGTTTTAGGCAAAACAGGAAGTGTGCGCTGTATACACGCATACATATAGCACGTGTGCCATGGAACGGGCATCTTGCAAGCAAGCATGCATTTATGAACGTGTTATGCAACATTGCGCAACATGTACCGATTCAGACACGTATTTCTATGTGAACACAAGGAATCCTGTAAAAATAGGATTTTTATAACAGCTTACCTGTAAAATCCTTTTCTTGGAGTACACCACGGGACACAGAGCTAGTCATTACATAATGGGTTAAGGGTCACCAGCGGTGATTGGACACTGGCACAACCAATGGAAGACAGTTCCCCTCCATATAACCCCTCCCATCAGGGAAGTACCTCAGTTTTGTAGCAAAGCAGTAAGGTTCCCATAAGAAGGGGGGGACCTCTGTGTCCCGTGGTGTACTCCAAGAAAAGGATTTTACAGGTAAGCTGTTATAAAAATCCTATTTTCTTTATCGTACACCACGGGACACAGAGCTAGTCATTACATAATGGGACGTCCCAGAGCAATGCTCATATGAAGGGGGGGAGACACAGATCAAAACAGGCCGCTTGCGGACCAGAAGCCCTATACTGCTGCCTGCAGCACACTTCGCCCAAAGGCGGAATCCTCATGTCCTTTCACATCTATTTGATAGAATTTGGAAAATGTATGGACTGAAGACCAAGTTGCAGCTTTACAGATCTGAGCCATCGAAGCCTGGTGGTGCACTGCCCATGAAGCACTTATCGCCCTGGTAGAGTGCGCCTTAACAGGAAAAGGAGGAGTCCTGTTCTTTAAACCATAAGCTTGAACAATTACTTGTCTAATCCACCTGGAAATGGTGGATTTTGATACCGCTTGGCCCTTCTTGGGCCCATCTGGTAAAATAAACAAAACATCTGTTTTACGTATCTGAGCGGTTGCTTGCAGATACACCCTTACCGCTCTCACTAGATCTAGAGAGTGTAATAATTTTTCCCCCGCCGTCCGCGGGTTTGGAAAAAAGGAAGGCAGAACAATGTCTTGATTCAAGTGAAAAGCCGACACCACCTTAGGTAGAAAAGCCGGATGGGGTCGTAGTACGATTTTGTCCTTGTGACAAATTAGATAAGGCTCTTTACAAGAAAGAGCTGCTAGCTCTGATACTCTCCTAGCAGAAGCTATAGCAATCAGAAAGGCCAACTTCCTACTCAATATAATTAAAGGAATATGGCGAATAGGTTCAAAAGGTTGCTTTTGCAACACTGACAATACCAAATTCAAATCCCATGGACACAAGGGAGTCCTAACTGGAGGATTTATCCTCAGTACCCCCTTAATGAATGTCTGAACTAGGGAGTGAGATGCCAATGGTCTCTGAAAGAAGACTGATAGAGCCGATATTTGCCCTTTGATGGTGCTAAGGGCTAAATTCATATCCACTCCTAACTGGCAAAAAGCAAGAATCCTACTTATTTCATATTTCTGAGGATTCCAACATCTGGATTCACACCAGGAAACGTATGCTCTCCAGACTCTCTGATAGATGAGTCTGGAGGCTGGCTTTCTAGCATTAATGAGCGTAGAAAGAGCCGGACCAGAGACCCCTCTCTTTTTCAAAATGTGGGTCTCAGCAGCCAGGCCGTCAACTTTAGCCTTTGTAAGGAAGGGTGGAATACTGGACCCTGTGACAGCAGGTCGTGTCGAAGTGGAAACTTCCAGGGCCTTCCTATCGCCATTTTTACAATCTCGGCGTACCAAGGCCTCCTGGGCCAGTTTGGGGCCACTAGGATTACTGGTATTCCCTCCTCCTTGATCCTGCGAAGCAGTCTTTGTAGAAGAGGGATCGGAGGGAATGCATAGATCAGTGAGAACTGATTCCATGGAGTTATTAGAGCGTCTGTATTATTAGAGCGTCTGTCCCGTAGGCTAGAGGATCTCTCGTTCTGGACACAAAGTTGTCCAATTTCTTGTTGAACCTGGCAGCTAGCAGGTCTACATCTGGGTTTCCCCATCTCAGACATATGGCCTGAAAGATCTCGGGGTGAAGAGACCACTCTCCTGGTAGCAGCTGCTGACGACTCAGGTAGTCTGCTTGCCAATTTTCTATCCCTGGAATGAAGATTGCAGAAAGGCAAGGTACATGCTCTTCTGCCCATGCCAGGATCCGGTTCACCTCTCTTTGGGCTGCCCGACTGCGGGTGCCTCCTTGGTGATTGATGTAAGCTACTGCAGTAGCATTGTCGGATTGAACCCGAACTGGGTAGCCCTGTAACCTGTATGTCCAGGTTTTGAGGGCTAGATATACCGCCCGGATCTCTAGCACATTGATGGGCAGGATCCCCTGAGTCTTGGCCCAGGTTCCCTGGGTAGAAGCCTCCTCGAATACTGCACCCCAGCCCGATAGGCTGGCATCCCTAGATACCACCTTCCAGGCCACTGGGAGGAAGGACTTTCCCTTCCGTAAATTCCTGGCTTCTAGCCACCAATCGAAGCTGTGGCGTACTTGTGAGGACAGGCGCATGGGTATATCCAGAGCTTGGCTCTTCCTGTTCCAGGAAGCTAAAATATTGCCTTGAAGTAGTCTCGAATGAAACTGGGCGTAAGGGACCGCCTCGAAGGAGGCTACCATCTTTCCCAATAGTCTCATGCAAAGGCGAATAGACGGCCTCTTGTTTGCTTTGACCTTGTGGATCAGGTCTTTCAGAGACTGTATGTTCGGTTCTGGCAGGTATACCCCGTTTTGGGCTGTATCTATGATCATGCCTAGGTACACTATCCTTCTTTGGGCCTGGAGAGAGGATTTTTGTAAATTTATAATCCATCCTAAATGCTCCAGGTATCCTACTGTAGTGTGTACAGCGTGACCCAATCCCTCCTTTGACTGATCTATTACTAGTAGATCGTCCAGATAGGCTGTTACCGCAATGCCCCGTGTTCTTAGGTTTGCTAACAGAGGAGCTAGCACCTTTGTGAATACTATGGGCGCGGTGGCTACACCAAACGGCAGAGCCACAAATTGAAAGTGGCGATCTTCTACCGCAAACCTTAGGAATCTTTGGTGAGCGGGGAGGATGGGTATGTGTAAATGTGCGTCCTTGATATCTATGGGCGCCATGAATTTTCCGCCCTTTAAAGTGGCGGCCACGGATCGGATCGTTTCCATTCGAAAATGGCGATCGTTCAGGAACCGATTTAGGGATTTTAGATCCAGGATGGGTCTGACATCTCCATTTGACTTTGGAATCACAAAGAGGTTTGAGTAAAAACCTGAACCTCGCTCTTTTTGGGGTACGTCTGTAACTACCCCTTGAGCCATTAAGTGATTCAAACCTTTGAAGAAGGATTCTCTTTTTTGTGGATCCTTGGAGAGTCTTGAACCTCGGAATTGAGAAGGTGGGATCTCTCGAAATTCCAGTTTGTACCCTGAGGATATTGTGGATACTACCCAATTGTCCTGGATTTCTGACCACCAAGTCGCTCAGAACTGATAAAGCCTTCCTCCCACTCGGCCGAGCGGGGGCGCCCCTTCACTGAGAGGCTTTGGGGGCTTACTTATTAGCTCTTGCACCCCACGGCTTCTTGTTCTTCTGAGCTTGCCCCTTGGCTTTTGTGGGCGGCTAAAACAGGCCGCCGCCACTGGTTGGAGTCAGATTTCCCGGGAGCTGGGGAGAGAGAGCGTTTAAAACAAGATCTCTTGTTTTTCTTTCTCTCAGGTAAAAGTCGTTTTACCACTTGATATCTTCTGTATATATTTTTCTAAATCTTCCCCAAATAGGCGTTCGCCATGGTACGGGAACTTGCCAACAGCTTTTTGCATGGGGTTTCCGCTGACCAATGCTTAAGCCAAAGTACTCTGCGCATCTGTACCAGCTGGAGTGTAAGGCGTGATGCCTGTATGATAGAATCTCTCATGGCATCCACTGTGAAGCATAAGGCTTTAGGCAAATTTTCCCAATTTCTAGCCTGCTCTGAAGGCAGTTCCTTCAGCCCCTGCTTTACCTGTTGGCTGATGACCTGACACATACCGACTGCTGCTACTGCAGGTTGGGTAATTGAGCCGGCCAAAAGGAAGGAGGATTTCAACTTCCTCTCAGAAGGATCTTTTAAACCCTTGTACATTATCCACCGGACATGTCAGGTTTTTATTTACACAAGAAATAGCCGCAACTACCGCAGGCAGGCTCTATTTCTTTAAAAAATTTTCCCCCATAGGATAAAGAATGTTAAACCTTTTTGGAGGTGAGAAACGCTTATCTGGATGTTGCCAGTTTGCGTATATTAGATCCTCTAGTAACGGATGAACCGGGAAGGAGCATGCACCTTGCAGGGATCTTAATGACCCTAGGGAGGAGACAGGTAATTCCGTTACCTCCGCAGAGGTTAACTTAAATGCACTGCTATAGCATTGTACCTGTGACCTTAAAATCTGGCTCCTCATCCTCTGCTGATGTAGCCTCCTCCTCCTCATCCTCCTCCCTCAGGTACTTCTGAAGGGAGGTCCAATACTGGAAGAGACCTGCTTCGCTTATTGTCCTTTTTAGAGGACTTAGCGATTAAGGTAGCAATTTTTTCCTCCAGATTATTTAGGGCAGCTGATAAAGTGTCCTCAGTGACATATACAGGCCCAGGCTTCACTGGGGAAGCCGCCATACCTGACAGAGGTAATGGCTCATCCTGTACAGGTGCATTTGGCAACACAGGAGAGGAAGGTACCGAGTCAGCACAGCTAGAGCCTCCTCTCAGGCGGTGGTGCTTTCTTATCTCTTTTTGTCCGTATTACTTCCCCTGGAAGGCTTACTGTTTAGACAAAATACAAGGTACCTAAATGCATATACTACCGTGTTCAGTTTAGCAAATACATTAAGTATGCAACTTTTAACACATAACTATGCATAACATGGATGTCTTCTAGGAAGTACCCAATCCAACCACATGGAGTCTTACGTCCCTGTATAGCTGCTGTGTTTCTCTGCCAGGAACAAGAGAACTAACAAGCTTGCTTGCTGCTGCAGTGCTTCTCACACTGACAGTCTTTTAAATTTGGCGCCGTTTCTGTGCCTGCGCGCGCCACGTGCCCGCGCACGCCTTCGCCCCCCCTCCGATAAAGCGCGCTCCCGCGCGCGGCCCTTAGCGCTATGGCGGTGGCCATAGTGAGAGAGGACTCTCATCAGCCCTTGTTCCCACTTACCTGCATCTGCAGGTGTCTGGTCGGCCACCGAAAGGAGGATCGGGGTGCCCCAGCAAGCTCAGCAGCGGAGGTGACGAGCAGTGTACTTCGCCGAAGCCGACACTGAACAGAGTGAGGTGAGTATATTCAGCTCTTTACTCCCCCCAGTGGTGAAAAAAAAGAAGACATCCATTTTTTGAAAAAGGTCCCAACCTAGTTATGGACCTTCTAATCTCACCTTATCCACGCCGCAGGTTTTTCTGCTGAAAGATTTCAGACAGATACCAAACTTCACCCTTCACGGTGGGCTATGTGTGCCAACCTTCAGGGATATGGGTTCCTATTTAAAGGATACCTCTCCCCTGGGCCTTGTACAAGACTCTTACCAGGACTTTATAGCAAAATAGCGAAAGTGCTGGATCTTAGAGCCCAGTCCTCCGAAGAGAGACATTACAGGCGACGCCTCATGGATGAGGCCCGGATCCCATCCAGATTCAGCTCATTTGTAGGCGTCTTGGATGGATCCGAAAGCATAGCTCTTTTACCCCCAGAGGGTCTCTTTGGTAGAGCTTTCCTTTAGCACCTCCTAACGCGTCCAACACCTTTCGACACTGGCGAAAAAACTGAGGTACTTCCCTGATGGGAGGGGTTATATGGAGGGGAACTGTCTTCCATTGGTTGTGCCAGTGTCCAATCACCGCTGGTGACCCTTGACCCATTATGTAATGACTAGCTCTGTGTCCCGTGGTGTACGATAAAGAAATCAACCTAAATTATCATGCCTCATTATGCAACCATGCAAAATCTAGGCGAACATGCAACTTTAGGCGATCATGCATCCTTATGTGATTCAGCATTTTTATGCGATCAAACATCTTATGCATTTTAAGCACTACTGTGCGGACAAGTACCCTTGTGTGACCAAGGACTCTTGTGTGATCAAGCACCCCTGTGCAATCCAGCATCTTTATGCAATCAAGCATTTTAATGCGATTTTAGGCATTTCTGTGAAAACAAGCCTCTCTGTGCGACTTAAGCACTTTAATGTGACCAAGCATCCTCATGCGACTATTTAAAAAAACATGTAAACCCATACAAACAGAAACATGTATCTTTATGTGATCAACAGTAAACACGTTCTGTTACTTGTTTTTACCCCACATGCATTTTGTAAATTCCAAACTCATGTATTTTATGCAAACGTGAACTGGTAAAGTTATCCTCCGCAGACGAGCGTTTCCGCAATCATGCAATATAGTTGCTGTGCGTTGAAGCCAGCACCACTATGAGGATCCTGTGGAGGTTTTCTAGCAACCTATACTCCTCGGCTAGAGGTTTTAGGAGGAGAAAAAAAAACAGCTTATGCGGGTGCCCAACCAGCAGAAATAAACTGTTGAAGTAATGGATGGCGTGGGAAGGTACAAGCAACCTATGGGAATTTTTTTAAAAACCCCAAGGAGGAGACAGAGGCTTTGGCCGTCTAGGCTGAGGGTAAGTTATATGCAGCATGAATCTTTGAAAAAGACTGCAGCTGCAACTTCAGAACTTGTGAGGCTTCCGATACCTCCGCCTCGTCAGACTGCACCTGTCCTCTGATGGTGAACTTTCATCCTCAGGCCTCGTACACACGACCGATTTTCTCGGCAAGAACCAGCAAGAAACTTGCTGGCAGAGATGTCTTGCCGAGTAAATCGGTCGTGTGTACGCGGCTATCGGGTTTTTCGTCGAGAAAACCGACAAGTAACCTTGACGAGAAAATAGAGAACCTGCTCTCTATTTTCTCGTCGAGATTCTCGTCAGCCTGTTTCTCGACAAGAAAAGTGAGTGTGTGTACACTTACCTGTCCGCCGGGAAGCCCGCGCATGTTCGAAATGAATTCGACGCATGCGCGTTAGCTTCCTAGGCATACGTAGGGTATACCAAGATGGCGGCGACGGCATCGAATGTGACGAGCGCATGCTCGTCGTAGTCGATGACGTCACCGCGTACGCTCCATTCAAAGAACCGCGGGTTCTTTGAAACGAGCGTGTGTACACTCGGCCGGGACAATTTTCTTGTCCAAGAATCTCGTCGAAAAAAACGGCATGTTTTTTTCGACGAGAATCTCGGCCGTGTGTACGAGGCCTCAGGACTTTAATCCTCTTGTTTGAGGATTTAGAGCAGGGGAAGGGGCACACCCTGGTTTCTGCTCCTTGTGAGGATGCTGCGATTATAGCAGTTAACCTCTCTTATAGCCTTAATACAATGATATCCGCGCTAAGTGAAAAGAGGCTGCTGCCCCCCTGAAGAATTCCTAAGAGGAAACGGTTTATAGGCAAGTGATGTAGGGGTAGTGGCGCTGCCTGTTTAGCCAAAGGCTAAACAGGCAGCACCACTACCCCTACATCACTTGCCTATAAACCTCTCTTATAGACCAACAAATGCAATGCAAAAAAGCATCCAAACTGACATATGCAGAGTGGCTGCAATGTTGGGGGAGGCTGCAATGCCTGACAGGGCCAATGGCTCAACCTGTGCAGCTGCCTCAACTCTCTACAGGGGAGGATTGTATCATGCAGGCATGATTAGGGCCACCAGATTCAGATGGTGATACCTTGGTGCCCTTTTATATCTTTTTTTTTTCCTGCCCCTGAACCTTTTCTACAGGGAGACATAGTCCTAAGCTAAACGCAGAGGAACTTAACACAGCTGCATCAACAGCTGAACTACGTCTAGCAATAAAAAAAACAATGCCTGCTAATCTGCACAGCATGCCCCAAGCTATTGTGTCCCTCTGGCTTTACAGAGCTCTGGCGTCTTTTTTTTTTTTTTAAGGGCCCGCCCTGCGCCTGCACTATGAGCCAGCGCGCTAGAGGCAACCACATCCCCTCCCCCCACCTACCGGCTTCAAAAGCACGCCCCCTCCGCGCGCGTAGGGAAATGGTGGGGACGAGAGAGTTCCCCAAAAGGAGCGCCGTGGACCTTAGACTACGAGGGACCCCCCCACAACTGTGGCAGAGCCTGAAGCAGGGAAAGTGAGCCGCACAACAGACCGGCTGACACTGAGTTTTCGTTCCTGGAGAGCATGGTAAGTGAAACACCAGGTATGTCTCTTTACTCCCTCTAGTGGCGGAAAACAGATAAGACATGCAGCTACTCATGGAAGATAATCCTTAAACAGCTCAGCGAAGCTGGCCCCCCTACAATCAGCACAAATAAAAACTCCAGTGTGTTTCTTTAGTGCTACGTTTGTGCTGTTTTGTGCCGTAAAAATTTACATTTGTGCTGCTTTTATTTTTAAGATACCAACAATTGTTTTTTCCAGACTATGACATCATCTAGCCCCCCTACAACAGCCAAATGGCACAAAACTGGTCTCGTTGGTTAGTGCTACGTTTGTGCTGTTTTGTGCTGCTAAAATTTCTGTTCTATCTTTTATCGTTTTTGCGTTATTAATGATTTATTAAAGGTCACCAAAGGTCACACAGCCCCCCTACAACACCCAAATGACACAAAACTGGTCTCTTTGGTTAGTGCTACGTTTGTGCTGGTTTGTGCTGCTAAAATTTTTAAGTTATAACAGTTTTTTTGTTTTTTTAAAACACCACTCACTTTGCCCCCCCCTACAATCAGCACAAATAAAAACGCAAGTGTGTTTCTTTAGTGCTACATTTGTGCTGTATTGTGCTGTTTAAATTTCCATTCTATCTTTTATCGTTTTTGCATTATTAATGATTTATTAAAGGTCACCAAAGGTCACTCATCCCCCTACAACACCCAAATGACACAAAACTGGTCGCATTGGTTAGTGCTACATTTGTGCTGTTTTGTGCTGCAAATATTTCCGTTCTATCTTTTATCGTTTTTGCGTTATTAATGATTTATTAAAGGTCACCAAAGGTCACTCAGCCCCCCTACAACACCCAAATGAGACAAAACTGGTTTTGTTGGTTAGTGCTACGTTTGTGCTGTTTTGTGCTGTTTAATTTTCCTTTCTATCTTTTAGCATTTTTGCGTTATTAATGATTTATTAAAGGTCACCAAAGGTCACTCAGCCCCCCTACAACACCCAAATGACACAAAACTGGTCTCGTTGGTTAGTGCTACGTTTGTGCTGCTAAAATTTTTATTTGTGCTGTTATGGTTTTTAAGTTATAACAGTTTTTTGTTTTTTTTTCAAACCCCACTTACTTTGCCCCCCTACAATCAGCACAAATAAAAACTCAAGTGTGTTTCTTTAGTGCTATGTTTGTGCTGTTTTGTGCTGTTTAAATTTCCTTTCTATCTTTTATTGTTTTTGCGTTATTAATGATTTAATAAAGGTCACCAAAGGTCACTTAGCCCCCCTACAATGCCCAAATGACACGAAACTGGTCTCGTTGGTTAGTGCTACGTTTGTGCTGGTTTGTGCTGCTAAAATGTTTATTTGTGCTGTTATGGTTTTTAAGTTATAACAGTGTTTTTGGTTTTTTACAAACCCCACTACAATCAGCACCAATAAAAACTCAAGTGTGTTTTTTTAGTGCTACGTTTGTGCTGGTTTGTGCTGCTAATATTTTTATTTGTGCTGTTATGGTTTTTAAGATATAGCAGCTTGTTTTTTTTTTTTTTTATAACACGCCACTCACTTTGCACCCCATGTTATTAAATCTTAAAAACAAACATACTGACTGACAAAACACCAAGTCCCGTTCCCTGGCTTACTCGGCCGACACTTGAACATAGAGGTCCGGGAATTTTCCCACTGAATCCATCCGGGCCAGGCAAGCGCAGGGGTTGTCCTCCATCTCGGCCGCTGGAAGCTTTAATGTGACCGACCTTCCTTTTGGGCGCTGGGAGTAGGGAAGCTGTGGTGACCGAAGCAGCATCTTCGGATTTTGTATCCTCCATCCATTTGTTCGCGACTTCCACGGAAGTCTCTGCAGTGCGCGGGGGAATGGCTGTGCAAGCTCTGACTTCTCCTTGTAGAGTGGTGGCGCCTGTTAGGCAGTTGAGGTGGAAGGCTTGCGGCCTTTCTATTGGTTGCTCCACTTCAAATATGAACTCGCCCCAGGCCTCGCAGCGACCGAAGGGCTTCAGCTGTACCACCAGTCCCAAACAGCTGGGACAAATCATACCCAGGGCCTCAACGTCCTTGCATGTGTACAGGGCGAATCGTCCCTGAGGCTTGAGCCGAATCCCCGTATCCATAGCGGAGACAGCAACGGGGGTTGCCCTTGTGGTAGATGTGGGAGACCCATGATGCAGTAGAAAGCATGCTGACCGTTGACTGCTCCATCGGGCACTGAAGAACTGGCGCCAAAGTCTCCACGTGTATCCCCACACATGGCCAGACTCCTCCCCTTTGGTGCAACACTTCGCTGGCTTTTTCCTCGTCACCCCCATGAACTGAGCAGGGAGGGTGTGCCTCGTGGCGCGCCGACCAACATGGTCGACCTCCTCTGAACTTTTCTGGGGGGTAAAAGTCAAGTTTTGAGAGCTTCAGCTCCATTGACACGGAACACAAATCCCGGACTCAGAGCCCCCACGTGTAGCGGCCTCACCCGCTTTCTCCCTTCTTTTACGGCTGTCTGACTCGTCTAGGGGAACCAGGGAGAAGGGTGGGGTGTACCACCAGCTCACACCTTGTGTATGTGTAGAGGTTTGAGCTAAGATCTTTACCTTTGGGTCTGTGTCCCGGTCCAGAGCTTCCACTTCTCTGCTTGCAGGTGGATAGATGAATGTAGAACACTTTGCTCCCAGAAAAGTAATTCCACACCAGGTGACAGTACAACTTCTATATTTATTTCCGCAGAGATAAATATGCCTCTTTGCAAGCAGACAGGTTGATACAAACACAACTTGGTGGGGAGAGGGTTCAGGCACAATCCTTTCAGGTTAGAGAGGCTGTTAGGAGTTCACAACAACTTTTGGCGCACGGTCGCCGTGAGGTTGGTCCCTGCCACAGACCGGGTGAACGATGAGGTCCCTGCCACAGACCTTTGGATAGGTCTCTGCCACGACCTGATTGTAGTTGGGTCTCTGCAAAGACCATAGAACGTGGACTACCTTCTAATGACTGCCCCTGTTAGGGAGATGATCAATCCGGACGGTCCCCAGAGGCCTGCACTGTCACCAGCCAATGCTGTGCTGGATCTTCTGGCCAGGTCACCTCCCTGGTTCTCCTCGCCCAAGACTCGGGTCCCCTCACTCGGTGGGCCCCTAGGTATCGTCTTCATCGAAGGTACTGGGCCCCAGGCCTTTACTAGTACCTCACCCCAGGCTTAAGGTGCCTGGGATGGAACTCAAACTTCCCCCGCGCCCAGGCCGAGGGCACCCGGGCACAGACATACAGGACAGCAGCCCCCAGGCTGAAGGTGCCTGGGGCTCGGACCTCGTGAGCAAGATGTCCGCCCCTTCATACCCTCTCCCAGCAGGCACAGCAGGTTTCCTGCCCCGCTGTACTACTGCCACGAGAGGACACAAAGGGCACGGCCCTACAATGGGGGTTCAACCCCAGCCCAAGGCGACAGCGCCACCCAGGGGCCGCAGGGAACTGAACACCATTATTATCTTCCACGAACCAAAATGGCCATAAATCCCTAATAATTAGTGTATCTGGGCCAAGCTACCGCCCAGACACTCCCCCTAAATGTTGATACCCACTACACACAAAAAAATAACTGTTAAAGCGGAGCTCCGCCAAATTTTTTTTTATTAAAAGCCAGCAGCTACAGCAGCTGCTGACTTTTAATATTTGGACACTTACCTGTCCAATTTAGGGTGGAGCTCTGCTTTAATATATCAAAACCTGAGAGAATGGATGTTTAAGAGAGAATGGATGTTTAAGCAGCACAAAAGCAGCACTAACTAATCAGCCAGTTTCACGTCCCTATGCTTTTATAGTGGGGGGAGGTGGGGCTGGGTTTTGATGGGTGGGTGGGGTTTGATCAAATAAAACAAACTTTTGCAATAAAAAAATCAAAGCAGCACGCATAGTAATTTTAACAGCACAAACTGTCACAAACGCGGCCAACCAACCCAGTTTCATGTGTAGGGGGGCTGAGTGACCTTTGCTGACCTTTAATAAATAGTAAATAGCTGAAAAACAAAAAGCGGTGGAACTGATATTTAAACAGCACAAACCAGCACAAAGGAGGCACCAACCAGCCTGGTTTCATGTCTTTTGTCTCTTGTAGGGGGGCTGGGTGACCTTTATTAAATCAACAATAAATGAAAAACAAAAGGAGATAGAATGGAGAGTAAAATGGCACAAACCAACACAAACGTGGCACTAACCAACCAGCCTGTTTTCATTTTCTTTGGCTGTTGTAGGGGTTGTCAGGGAAGGCTTGCCCATATCACAAATGATGTCTCCCTGTGCATACATATGCGCATGCGCAGACTGGCAACTGGCCGGGCAGATGAGCGCGAGCCTGTCACCAATGCTTGTGACAGACAGACTATTTAAACAGGCTGTAGTTTGGTGTGCAGCTTCTGTGTTCGTTCCTGATTGCTGTGTTTGAATTCTGATCCTAACCCAGCTTACTCCTAACCTCTGTTTGACTGCTACCTGCCCTGACCATGGCTTGTCTCTGGATTCTGCTTCTGCCTTCTGTTCTTGCCTGATCTAACTCCCGTTGCTGACTTGGCTTGTGACCCGACTATCCTGTTGTCTGCCGTCTATGCCTGATCTGCCCGACCATTATGGACCCGGCTCATCTGACCCTGCATCCTGCTCATCCAGCCTGCTACAGCTCTTCAGTCCAGCAAGGTCTCACCTGTCTCCAGCTGCTTACCCACAGTCTGCCACCAGCCAAGCTCAGTGCCAGCTTATATGCCACATCCACCAGCTGACTGCTGCCACCACGCAGTCTACTGGACTGATCACAGGCACCTGTACCTCACTGTGCTCCCATGGCTGCTGTCTAGCCAGGAGATCACTAACCAGGTACGTGACAGGAGGGCAGGGTGATGTCATTTTCTAGGAAAAAACAAATTGCTATTATCTTAAAAATAAAAGCAGCACAAATTTGTATTTTTATGACACAAAAAAGCACAAACGTAGCACTAACAAATAGTATGTTTGTTTTTATGACTTAAAAACATGGGGTGCAAAGTGAGTGGAGTGTTATAAAAAAAAACAAAAAAAACAAGCTGCTATATCTTAACCACTTAACGACCGCCCACCGCCGATTTACGTCGGCAGAATGGCACAGACAGGCAGAATCACGTAGATCTACGTGATCGCCTTTGTGCAGTTGGGGGGTCCATCCGTTAAGTGTTCGGGAGCGATCAGGCATGAGGGGGCGGCCGCTCGATTCCGCCCCCCCCCTCGCGATCGCTCCCGGCGAATGAAATTGCTTCCTCCTGCCTGAAATGTAAACACAGGCTGGAGGAAGTGATGTCATCTCCCTCGCCGCGGTCTTTTCGTTCCCGGCGCCGAGAAGAGAAGAAGCAGGTTAGTGCACCAACAGTCCACTGACACGTAGGTACACATAGGCACACAAATCACCCCCCAGTCACCCCCAGATCACCCCCCAGGTCACCCCAAAGCCCCCAATCACAGTGTCACTGATTGCAGTGATCATTTATTTTACTGATCACTGCATTTAGTGTCATCTGTGATTGTAAAAAGTTGCAGGGCAGTTAGGATTAGGCCCCTTTAGGTCCAGGGTAGCCCCCTAACCCCCCCCCCAATAAAGGTTTAACCCCTTGATCACCCCCCAGGTAACCCTTTCACCCCCTAACTTCAGCGTCACTAAGCGATTGTTTTTCCGATCGCTGTATTCGTGTCGCTGGTGTTTTAGATAGGCAGTTATTTTTTTTTAGGTTCGCCGCAGGTTTTTATTAGTGTCAGGTACCCCCATATATTATTTTAACCCCCTGATTGCCCCTAGAGTTAACCCTTTCACCAGTGATCGCCGTATAAGCGTCACAGGTGTCACTGGTTAGCCAGTAAGTTATTTAGGTTACCCGTCAGGTTTTTATATAGTGTCAGGTACCCCCATATTTAACCTAATAAAGGTTTTAACCCCTGATTGCCCCTAGTTAACCCTTTCACCAGTGATCACCATATAAAGGTTACGGGTGACGCTGGTTGATTAGTTTGCTTTTTATAGCATCAGGGCACCCGCCGTATATAACCCAATAAAGGTTTAACCCCCCTGATCGCCCGGCGGGTGAGATCAATTAGGTTTTAGTGCCAGAGAGGGTCTGCGTCGCCCCAGGCAGTGTTAGGTTAGTGCCAGTAACGCTAACACCCACGCGCAAAGCATACACCCCCCTTAGTGGTATAGTATCTGATCAGATCTATACTAGCATCCCCAGCGGTTTAGGGTTCCCAAAAACGCAGTGTTAGCGGGATCAGCCCAGATACCTGCTAGCGCCTGCGTTTAGCCCCTCCGCCCAGCCCAGCCCAGCCCACCCAAGTGCAGTATCGATCGATCACTGTCACTTACCAAACACAGCACACATAACTGCAGCGTTCGCAGAGACAGGCCTGATCCCTGCGATCGCTAACAGGTTTTTTGTAGCGTTTGATATATTTGCTGACGACAGTCAGGTGCTTTTTTTCCTGTGAATCTTACTAGTGTACCCCTAAATTTAGAGCCCAAAATGGCAAGACGAAGGTACACTAGTAAAGAGGCCTACGAGATTCTGAGCATGACAGATAGTGAAGAGGAGGTCACGTATCTGTCAGATTCAGGCTCAGAATATCTTCCCGTAGAAGACAGTGACGTCAGCGGCCCCACGTCAGATAGCTCTGACGACGAAGTTGAGGTCCCTGCTAAGGTCAGGTGTACCCGATCCCGATCTTCTGAGGTTGTTGAGGAGCAAGAACCGCAGGTCTCTCGTATCATGGAGCAGAGTAGTACTAGCGCCGCTATTCCTTCTGGTGAACTGGCAAGCACCAGCGGCCTAGTACAGCCTGGACGTACATCCAGCACTGCAGTAACACTTGGTGACGTGGCGAGTCCCATAAGTGCAGTTCAAGCTGGCGAGGTGGCAAGCACAAGTAGTGTCCCGCTGCCACCAAGAAGACAAAGGCAGGCCCGTCGTGCCCATACTGCCCTTCCTGCAGAATTCGCCTATCCTGATTGGGTCCCCACCACTTCTGCAGAACCCGTACTTCCCCCATTCACTGCCCAACCCGGTATTCAGGTGGAAACAGCTGATTTTATTCCAATTGATTTTTATTCGCTGTTTTTCACGGAAGATCTCTATAGATCTATTGTGGACCAGAGTAATTTATATGCTGGTCAATTTATCGCCGCTAACCCCCAGTTGCCTAAAATTGCCAGAAATTGGAAACCAATTACGGTTTCCGAATTTAAGACCTTTCTGGGCCTTTCCCTCAACATGGGCACACATAAATTTCCGTCATTGCGTGCTTATTGGTCCACGCACCCAATTGACCACATGCCCGTGTTCTCTGCCGCCATGTCCAGGGCACGATACGAGCAGATTTTGCGGTTCATGCACTTCAACGACAATGAACTTTGTCGTCCACGTGGGGACCCTGAATACGACCGGCTCTATAAAATTCGGCCCCTCAAACCACTTCAACGAACGTTTTGCAGCCTTGTTTACTCCCGATCAAGTTGTCTGCGTTTATGAGTCCCTGATTAAATTTTCTGGCCGCTTGTCTTTCAAGCAGTACCTTCCCAGCAAGCGTGCCAGATACGGGGTCAAGCTCTACAAGTTCTGTGACAGGGCAACAGGCTATGTAGTGAACTTTACGGTTTATGAGGGAAAAGATAGTCAGATTGAGTCGGTCAACTGCCCGGATTACATAGGGAGCGCTGGCAAGATAGTGTGGAACTCGGTGTCACCCTTATTCGGAAAGGGGTACCACTTGTATGTGGACAATTATTACACGAGCGTGCCACTGTTTAGTCACTTGTTTGATCATCAGATTGGAGCATGTGGCACCGTGCGACCTAATCGCCGGGGCTTTCCCCAGCGGCTTGTAGATGCCCGTCTTAGGCTGGGGGAGAGAGCCTGCTTGAAGTGTAATAACTTGCTCGCTATGAAGTGGAGGGACAATAAGAATGTTTTCCTTCTTACCTCCCTTCATGCAGACACGACAGTCCAAATTCGTACGGCGACTGGTGTTGTGGAGAAACCCCTCTGTGTCCACGAATATAACCAAAATATGGGAGGGGTGGACCTCAACGACCAGTTGATGGCGCCGTATCTAATTGACCGTAAGGCGAGACGCTGGTACAAAAAAGTGTCTCTATCATTATTCCAATTGGCTTTGCTGAACGCTCATGTGCTATACAGAGCTTCAGGCGGGACGTTATCTCTTCTAAAATTCCAGAATGAGATAGTCACAGAACTCCTGTATCCAGGCGGTTCTGCACCTCACCATCCCCAACCAAATGCAGTAAGCCGGCTGCATGAGAGGCATTATTCGTATGTCCTCCCGAGTACCCCTACCCAACGAACCCCCCAAAAAAGATGTCGTGTCTGTAGCAAGCGCGGATTTAGGCGTGACACCCGTAGTTTTTGTCCACTCTGTCCTGACAAGCCTGGTCTTTGCCAAGGTGAATGTTTTGAACGCTACCACTCAAAAGTGAAGTTTTAGCGTAGGGTACAGCATTTCACAGACAAGGACACACTTACACAGGGTCTCCCAAGATGCCATTACATTTTGAGAGACCCGAACCATTACAGTTGTAAAGTTACAAAAAAAAGTGTAAAAAACAAAACACAAAAAAAATATAAAATAAAAAAACCAAAAATAGTTGTCGTTTTATTGTTCTCTCTCTCTCTCTATTTTCTCTCTATTGTTCTGCTCTTTTTTACTGTATTCTATTCTGCAATGTTTTATCATGCTTGCTTTTCAGGTATGTAATTTTTTGTTTTCAGGT
This sequence comes from Rana muscosa, assembly GCA_029206835.1. Classification (NCBI taxonomy): domain Eukaryota; kingdom Metazoa; phylum Chordata; class Amphibia; order Anura; family Ranidae; genus Rana; species Rana muscosa. The sequence continues at coordinate 800,978,666 of CM055116.1, read as the reverse complement.
GCGCCATTCAACTGCAGCGCGGAATTATTTATCTTGACAGCAACAGCGTTTGCTCCCACGATACATAAAGCCGTGACTCCAGTGCTGTAGGAGGTGATTTCACCACCACAGTTAAAAAAAAGAGCATATATGCCGAAGCATGGGGGCAGCAGGGGCGGAGGAGCGATTTTGCTCCTAATGCCGCGTACATACGGTCGAAATTCCGACGGAGGCCTGCCCGTGGAAAATTCCGACCGTGTGTACGCGGCATAACTTTTTTGCGGGAGGATGCCCCCATGCTTCGGCATATATATATTTTAGGCACAGGTTGCGTTAAAACATTTTTTTATTTTTTACTAGGTTTTGTTTTGGTATTTGCTTTGCAGGTATGGCATGGTAAGGTCTTACTGTTGTACTGTAATGTTACTTTGTTTTAATGTTAACCACCATTTGCTTAGCAGGTACGCCATTCAGTTGCAGCGCGGATCTATTTATCTTGACAGCAACAGCGTTTGCTCCCACGATACATAAAGCCGTGACTCCAACGCTGTAGGAGGTGATTTCACCACCACAGTTAAAAAAAAGAGCATATATGCCGAAGCATGGGGGCAGCAGGGGCGGAGGAGCGATTTTGCTCCTAATGCCGCGTACATACGGTCGAAATTCCAACGGAGGCTTGCCCGTGGAAAAGTCCGACCGTGTGTACGCGGCATAACCTTTTATGCCGCGTACATACGGTCGAAATTCCGACGAAGGCTTGACCGTGTGTACGCGGCATAACTTTTTTGCGGGAGGATGCCCCCATGCTTCGGCATATATGCCCATCATTAGAAGTGGGTGGATGAAGGGAGGTATTCTAATGGTGGGCATACCCACCAATCAATCTCTTTTTTTCGTTCAGCCAATAGGCTGTATGAAAAAAAAGATTACAATACATGTCCAACAAGGACCAGCAACGTACTGGTATGTTGCTGGACTTTGAATGTTTATACCAGAATGATGCCTGCGGGTTTAGGTATCATCTTGGTATCATTCTTTTCAGCCAGCAGCCGGCTTTCATGTAAAAGCAATTCTAGCAGATAATTAGCCTCTAGACTGCTTTTACAAGCAGTGGGAGGGAATGTCCCCCCCCCCCGGATATAAAAAGCGCCATTGGGAAATTGGGAAAGCATTTTATCACACCGATCTTGGTGTGGTCAGATGCTTTGAGGGCAGAGGAAAGATCTAGGGTCTAACCCCCCAATTTTTTTCAAAAAAAGAGTACCTGTCACTACTTATTGCTATCATAGGGGATATTTACATTCCCTGAGATAACGATAAAAATGGTAAAAAAATAAAATATGGAAGGCACAGTTTAAAAAAAAAAAAAAAAAAAAGCCAAATAAATAATAAGAAAAAAAAAAAAAAAAAAAAAAAAAAAAGCACCGCTGTCCCCCCCTGCTCTTGCGCAAAGGCGAACGCAAGCGTCGGTCTAGCGTCATATGTAAACAGCAATTGCATCATGCATGTGAGGTATCACCGCGAAGGTCAGATCGAGGGCAGTCATTTTAGCAGTAGACCTCCTCTGTAAATCTAACGTGGTAACCTGTAAAGGCTTTTAAATGCTTTTAAAAATGAATGTAGTTTGTCGCCGCTGCGCGTTTGTGCGCAATTTTAAAGCATGTCGTGTTTGGTATCCATGTACTCGGCCTATGATCATCTTTTTTATTTCATCAAACATTTGGGCAATATAGTGTTTTTTAGTGCATTAAAAATAAAAAAAGTGTGTTTTTCCCCCAAAAAATGCGTTTGAAAAATCGCTGTGCAAATACTGTGTGGAAAAAAAAAATGCAACACCCACTATTTTAATCTGTAGGGCCTTTGCTTTAAAAAAATATATAATGTTTGGGGGTTCAACATCATTTTCTTGCAAAAAAAATTTTTTTTTCATGTAAACAAAAAGTGTCAGAAAGGGCTTTGTCTTCAAGTGGTTAGAAGAGTGGATGATGTGTGACATAAGCTTCCTAATGTTGTGCATAAAATGCCAGGACAGTTCAAAACCCCCCCAAATGACCCCATTTTGTAAAGTAGACACCTCAAGCTATTTGCTGAGAGGCATGTTGAGCCCATTGAATATTTTTTTTTTTTGTCCCAAGTGATTGAATAATGACCAAAAAAAAAAAATGTACAAAAAGTTGTCACTAAATTATATATTGCTCAAACATGCCATGGGCATATGTGGAATTACACCCCAAAATACATTCTGTTGCTTCTCCTGAGTACGGGGATACCACATGTGTGGGACTTTTTGGGAGCCTAGTCGCGTACGGGACCCCAAAAACCAAGCACCGCCTTCAGGATTTCTATGGGTGTAAATTTTTGATTTCACTTCTCACTGCCTATCACAGTTTCGGAGGCCATGGAATGCCCAGATGGCACAAAACCCCCCCAAATGACCCCATTTTGGAAAGTAGACACCCCAAGCTATTTGCTGAGAGGTATGTTGAGTATTTTGCAGATCTCGCTTTTTGTCACAAAGTTTTGAAAATGTAAAAAAAGAAAAAAAAAAAAAAAAATGTCTTTCTTAATTTTCAAAAACAAATGAGAGCTGTAAAATACTCACCATGCCTCTCAGCAAATAGCTTGGGGTGTCTACTTTCCAAAATGGGGTCATTTGTGGGGGTTTTGGGCTATTTTGACATTTTATGGCCTTCAAAACTGTGATAGGTAGTGAGGAGTGAAATCAAAAATTTATGCCCTTAGAAACCTTGAAGACGGTGCTTGGTTTTTGGGGTCCCGTACGCGGCTAGGCTCCCAAAAAGTCCCACACATGTGGTATCCCCGTACTCAGGAGAAGCAGCAGAATGTATTTTGGGGTGCAATTCCACATATAACCATGGCATGTGTGAGCAATATATCATTTAGTGACAACTTTTTGTACATTTTATTTTTTTTTTCTTTTTGTCATTATTCAATCATTTGGGACAAAAAAAAAATATTCAATGGGCTCAACATGCCTCTCAGCAAATAGCTTGGGGTGTCTACTTTCCAAAATGGGGTCATTTGGGGGGGTTTTGTGCCATCTTGGCATTTTATGGCCTTCAAAACTGTGATAGGTAGTGAGGAGCGAAATCAAAAATTTATGCCCTTAGAAACCTTGAAGGCGGTGCTTGGTTTTTGGGGTCCCGTACGCAGCTAGGCTCCCAAAAAGTCCCACACATGTGGTATCCCCGTACTCAGGAGAAGCAGCAGAATGTATTTTGGGGTGTAATTTCACATATAACCATGGCATGTGTGAGCAATATATCATTTAGTGACAACTTTGTGCAAAAAAAAAAAGTTTGTCATATTCCCGCAACCTGTGGCAAAATATAAAATATTCCATGGACTCAACATGCCTCTCAGCAAATAGCTTGGGGTGTCTACTTTCCAAAATGGGGTAATTTGGGGGGTTTTGTGCTATTTTGGCATTTTATGGCCTTCGAAACTGTGATAGGTAGTGAGGCGTGAAATCAAAAATTTACGCCCTTAGAAAACCTGAAGGCGGTGCTTGGTTTTTGGGGCCCTGTACGCGGCTAGGCTCCCAAAAAGTCCCACACATGTGGTATCCCCGTACTCAGGAAAAGCAGCAGAATGTATTTTGGGGTGCAATTCCACATATAACCATGGCATGTGTGAGCAATATATCATTTAGTGACAACTTTTTGTACATTTTTTTTTTTTTTTTGTCATTATTCAATCACTTGGGACAAAAAAAAAAAATATTCAATGGGCTCAACATGCCTCTCAGCAATTTCCTTGGGGTGTCTACTTTCCAAAATGGGGTCATTTGGGGGGGTTTTGTACTGCCCTGCCATTTTAGCACCTCAAGAAATGAGATAGGCAGTCATAAATTTAAAGCTGTGTAAATTTCAGAAAATGTACCCTAGTTTGTAAACGCTATAACTTTTGCGCAAACCAATAAATATACGCTTATTGACATTTTTTTTACTAAAGACATGTGGCTGAATACATTTTGGCCTAAATGTATGACTAAAATTGAGTTTATTCGATTTTTCTTATAACAAAAAGTAGAAAATATCATTTTTTTTCAAAATTTTCGGTCTTTTTCTGTTTATATCGCAAAAAATAAAAATCGCAGAGGCAATCAAATACCATTAAAAGAAAGCTCTATTTGTGGGAAGAAAAGGACACAAATTTCATTTGGGTACAACATTGCATGTCCGCACAATTTACAGTTAAAGCAGCGCAGTGCCGAATCCCAAAAACAGGCCTGGTCCTAATGGCCCGAAATGGTCCGGGGCTTAAGTGGTTAAAAACCATAACAGCACAAATAAACATTTTAGCAGCACAAACGTAGCACTAACCAACGAGACCAGTTTCGTGTCATTTGGGCGTTGTAGGGGGGCTAAGTGACCTTTGGTGACCTTTAATAAATCATTATTAACGCAAAAACAATAAAAGATAGAAAGGAAATTTAAACAGCACAAAACAGCACAAAACAGCACAAACGTAGCACTAAAGAAACACACTTGAGTTTTTATTTGTGCTGATTGTAGGGGGGCAAAGTGAGTGGGGTTTGAAAAAAAAAAAAAAACTGTTATAACTTAAAAACCATAACAGCACAAATAAAAATTTTAGCAGCACAAACCAGCACAAACGTAGCACTAACCAACGAGACCAGTCTTGTGTCATTTGGGTGTTGTAGGGGGGCTGAGTGACCTTTAATAAATCATTAATAACGCAAAAACGATAAAAGATAGAAAGGAAAATTAAACAGCACAAAACAGCACAAATGTAGCACTAACCAACGAAACCAGTTTTGTCTCATTTGGGCGTTGTAGGGGGGCTGAGTGACCTTTGATAAATCATTAATAACGCAAAAATTATAAAAAGATAGAACGGAAATTTTTGCAGCACAAAACAGCACAAATGTAGCACTAACCAATGCGACCAGTTTTGTGTCATTTAGGTGTTGTGGGGGGATGAGTGACCTTTGGTGACCTTTAATAAATCATTAATAATGCAAAAACGATAAAAGATAGAATAGAAATTTAAACAGCACAATACAGCACAAATGTAGCACTAAAGAAACACACTTGCGTTTTTATTTGTGCTGATTGTAGGGGGGGCAAAGTAAGTGGTGTTTTAAAAAAACAAAAAAACTGTTATAACTTAAAAACCATAACAGCACAAACCTTTGGTGACCTTTAATAAATCATTAATAACGCAAAAACGATAAAAGATAGAACGGAAATTTTAGCAGCACAAACGTAGCACTAACCAACAAGACCAGTTTTGTGTCATTTAGATGTTGTAGGGGGGCTGAGTGACCTTTGATGACCTTTAATAAATCGCTAATAATGCAAAAACAATAAGAGATAGAACGGAAATTTTAGCAGCACAAAACAGCACAAACATAGCACTAAGGAAACACACTTGAGTTTTTATTTGTGCTGATTGTAGGGTGGGCAAAGTGAGTGGGGTTTGAAAAATAAAAAAACAGTTATAACTTAAAAACCATAACTGCACAAATAAAATTATTAGCAGCACAAACCAGCACAAACGTAGCACTAACCAACGAGACCAGTTTTGTGTCATTTGGGTGTTGTAGGGGGGCTGTGTGACCTTTGGTGACCTTTAATAAATCATTAATAACACAAAAACGATAAAAGATAGAACAAAAATTTTAGCAGCACAAAACAGCACAAACGTAGCACTAACCAACGAGGCCAGTTTTGTGCCATTTGGCTGTTTTAGGGGGGCTAGATGATGTCATAGTCTGAAAAAAACAATTGTTAATATCTTAAAAATAAAAGCAGCACAAATGTAAATTTTTACGGCACAAAACAGCACAAACGTAGCACTAAAGAAACACACTTGAGTTTTTATTTGTAGGGGGGCCAGCTTCGCTGAGCTTCCTTAAATTATTTACCTAGGATTGTGTTCACTTACTTTATCCCCGCCGCAGGATACTGCTGAGCACAGACAGACCCAATCTTCAACCATCACGGCGGGTTAAGTCAACAGACCTTTAGGGACCGGGTTCCTAGACAGGGTTTCCACTCCCCTGGTCATGTACCGCATCCTGCCAGAAAATCTTTGGTATGTGGTCATAACGAAAGTACTGGAAACTATGATCCAGCCCTCCAAAGAGAGGCATTACAGGCAAAACCTCGTGCTTCGGATACAAGGCCACAGGTACCATCCTTTTAGGCCTTAATGGCACTTTGGATGGATCTGGTCTTTATGGAGGCCATTTAAATCCAGCATGAATCCCTCCAGTGGAGCTCCTCAGAGCACATCTTCACTCGTGACCAACACCTTATACACTGGCGAAAAAACAGAGGTGCTTCCAGTATGGGAGGGGTTATATAGGGAGGAAACTTCCTGTCTAATTGATTACACCAGTGTCCAGCACCTGAAGGTGGAATATAACCACTTAATAATTACTATGAGGCTCTGTGTCCCATGATGTTCGATAAAGAAATAATGATTTTTACTTGTAAGAAACAAAAAGGTCAGAAAAGGTTTGGTCTTTAAATGGTTAAACTTCCTTCATCTACACGCCGGAGTTCTTTCGTTTGATAAAAGAACGAAAAGATACTTTGTTTCACATGTTGTAATAAAACGTGTCAGACTGCCTGGATTTTGTTTTTCCAGCTGTGAGAACTCTCTGCACTTGTAAGGCCCCATGCACACGAGACGCAGGTGCAAACTCTGCTGAACACACGTTTTTAAACGCTGAAACCGGCGTTTATAAACGCGCGTTTTGCCGCGTTTGCGGCCGCGTTTAGCGGCGTTTAACCGCGTTTGCGTTTATAAGCGTTTCATCATAGACCCTCCCTAAGCTCAAAAAACAGTAAATTTTAACCATTTCAGCCAGTTTGTGAGACCAGAGTGAGTAGCAGCAGCTGAGAGAGCAGCAGTGTACTTGTATTTAGCGTATCACTTGCCACATCATCTGCCACAAGTTGTGGATTGTCCACTTGCCACGTCACCTGCCACGTCACCTGGCCACATCACCTGGCCACGTCACCTGCCACAAGTTGTGGATTGTCCACTTGCCACGTCACCTTGCCACATCACCTGGCCACGTCACCTGCCACGTCACCTGCCACGTCACCTGGCCACGTCACCTGCCACAAGCTGTGGATTGTCCACTTGCCACGTCACCTGGCCACGTCACCTGGCCACGTCACCTGACACAAGTTGTTGATTGTCCACTTGCCACTTTACCTGCCACAAGTTGTGGATTGTCCACAATGCGATGCAAGCAATTACAGTTTTCTTTTATATTTTTTAATAGTTTTTCATCATTTGCCATCATTTTTGAGATTTCTAATGTTAAAAAATAGGTCACCTTTAAAAACGCTTATAAACGCAACAAAACGCCGGTACCCGCGTTTAGCCGCGTTTAGCAGCGTTTAGCGTCTGAAACGTGAAAACTTTTGCGTCTGAACCCATTTTTTTGCTTCTGGAAAAACGAGGTTAAACGCAACTGCTTGTAAACGCCAAAAAACGAGAGTGTGTGCATGGACACATAGGATAACATTTAATGGGTTCAGGAGCAGTTGAAAAAAGCGTCCAACTGCCTCTGAACGCGCGTTCAACAGCAAATAACAGCGTCTCGTGTGCATGGGGCCTTAGGCCCCATGCACACAGGACGCTATTAAACTTGTGTTCAGAGGCAGTTGGACACTTTTTTCAACTGCCCCTGAACTCATTCAATGTTATCCTATGTGACCATGTACACTGTCTCGTTTATTGCCGTTTATATGCAGTTGCGTTTAAACTCGTTTTTAAAAGGTGACCTATTTTTTTACATTAGAAATCTCAAAAATCATGGCAAATGATGAAAAACCATTAAAAAAAACAAATAAAAAAAACTGTAATTGCTTGCATTGCATTGTGGACAATCCACAACTTGTGGCAGGTGATGTGGCAAGTGGACAATCCACAACTTGTGGCAAGTGGACAATGCACAACTTGTGGCAGGTGACGTGGCCAGGTGATGTGGCAGGTGAAGTGGCCAGGTGACATGGCAAGTGGACAATCCACAACTTGTGGCAGGTGATGTGGCCAGGTGACGTGGCCAGTGGACAATCCACAACTTGTGGCAGGCGACGTGGCCAGGTGACGTGGCCAGTGGACAATCCACAACTTGTGGCAGGTGACGTGGCTAGGTGGACAATCCACAACTTGTGGCAGGTGATGTGGCCAGGTGACGTGGCAAGTGGACAATCCAAAACATGTGGCAGGTGACGTGGCCAGGTGATGTGGCAGGTGACGTGGCCAGGTGATGTGGCAAATGACGTGGCCAGGTGACGTGGTAAGTGGACAATCCACAACTTGTGGCAGGTGACGTGGCCAGTGGACAATCCACAACTTGTGGCAGGTGACGTGGCCAGTGGACAATCCACAACTTGTGGCAGGTGACGTGGCCAGTGGACAATCCACAACTTGTGGCAGGTGACGTGACCAGGTGACGTGGCCAGTGGACAATCCACAACTTGTGGCAGGTGACGTGGCCAGGTGACGTAGCAAGTGGAAAATTCACAGCTTGTGGCATGTGACGTGGCAAGTGACACGCTAAATACAAGTACACTGCTGCTCTCTCAGCTGCTGCTACTCACTCTGGTCTCACAAAATGGCTGAAATGGTTAAATAATACTGTTTTTTGAGCTTAGGGAGGGTCTTATGAAGTTTCTTAACTAAACGCTTATAGACGCAAATGCGGTAAAACGCAGCTAAACGCGGCTGCAATTGCGGCAAAGCGGCCATTTCTAAACGCCGGTTTCAGCCTTTAAAAAGATGCGTTCAGCAGAGTTTGCACCAGCGTCTCGTGTGCATTGGGCCTTAGAAAGATCGTGACATGTTGTTTTGAAGATCAGGAAGGGAAAAAGATTGCGATTTCGATTCTTAACGATTAATCGCGCAGCTCTACTAGATGTGCAAAACTGGTAGAGACATATCCAAAAAGACTTGCAGCTGTAATTGCAATGAAAGGTGGTTCTACAAAGTATTGACTTAGGGGGCTGAATACAAATGCATGCTACACTTTTTACATATTTATTTTGAAAACCATTTATCATTTTCCTTCCACTTTACAATTATGTGCCACTTTGTGTTGTTCTATCACATAAAATCCCAATAAAACACATTTACGTTTTTGGTTGTAACATGACAAAATGTGGAAAATTTCAAGGGGTATGAATACTTTTTCAAGGCATTGTACATGGAAGTTCCACTGGTGTTCAACAATATAGCTACAGTTTCAGGGACTAAAAAAACAGCAGCTAGCGCATACATGACAGAGGTACAAAGAATACAGACAGATGAATAAAAGTTATTACTAGCAAATGCTTGTTTATTTACCAGTTGAGAAAACAATTTCTCAGGAGGCAGATGAAGGGCCAGGATATCAATGACCTATAAAAACAGCAGCATTCAAATTAAAAACTTTTATTAAAAAAAACACCACCACCACCACAAACTAATAGACTGTATTTCACATATATCTCCACCGACCTGGACTGCATAGTGTTTGGGTAACTGGACCTCAGCCTGATCTTCCAATAGCTCATCTTCATCTTCCTGGTCTTCAGGGTCTAACTGCCCAGGAGGAGGCTCAGCACACATGATGGGGAAAACTGCATTGAGAATCTGAGGCAGCATCTTTTGCTTCAAGATGGACTGAGGAAGGAAAAAGTAAGAGTCACTGTATCAAATCCCCCCGCTTAACCATAGAAGAAAGGTAAAGGAGGGTACAAAGACCATGACTACATCTAAATGGTGGTTTAATGCCTGAAATGTATTGTCTCGTACAGGGATTTTCTCTCCTTATCAAGACTAAAGTCAGGTAAATAATACATTTTGCCTGTGAATATTTTATATTTTCAGCCAGCTGTTGTAAAAAAAAAATCTGTTTACAGTGCTCAATAGCCAAAGCTGAAATGTATGGTGAATGTTAGAGCAGTGACTAATTCCTTACTAGAGAACTCCTTTATAAGTTTCAACAAGAGAAAGCATGACGGAAAGAAAGTAATTGTGCGCCTTCTTCCTGTGGAAAGGATATCCTGGAAGTAGCCAGTAAGTGGTTACCCATGGTGTGATGAGACAAGTATGTGAGCTACACTGTTTAAGTGAAGACAACCCTAATTATTAGTGAAGATACAACATACAAAACCATATACCACAAAACCAATTAACAAATGGTGTAACATACATCAAAGTGCAGTGAATAACTAACTAAAAGCAAATTCTGTACAAAATCCCTCAGGGAAACAAGGAAAGTAGGACAAAGTTATGGGACTAGTGAGCCGCAACAGCGAGTCAATCGTACGATTTGTGGTTTGACATGCAAAGCCACTTGTCAACTCATCTTGCTGTATTAAATTTGCCACAGCATGTGAACAGCCCCTCTTTGGCTGCATTTTAGACTTTGGTTGGGCGGTGAGGGGTGGTAAAACTGCAGCTCAACTGCTTGCTTTTACCACCCACCAGTCTACATGCAAGTACGTGGCCCCAAACACACATGGTCTGTGTTCAGGGTCATGCTCCCAGACTTGCATTACTGTCTAATTAGGTGTTCAAACTAACAGGAATAGGACTGCCTGCATGGGAATGCACAGAACACCTGTGCATACACGTGCAGACAAACACAGCCCTCGCACTGGCGTACACTACACCACTCACACTTCAGTGCTTACAGGACACTAGCCCTATCACTTCTGTAGCCTTGTACTGAGGCCACTTTCTTGCACACCCTTGTTTTGTTCTAGACATCTACTTCATTGCTAGGACTTACGTAATGCACCTTGTGGGTCCCATACCTGCAAATTAGGTTCTGTTTGTGAGATTGGTGCGCATCCCAGGCCTTAGCCAGGATGGTACACCCCTCTCCTCTCCAAAACACATGCACATGCATCAAGGGCTAATGCAAAGCCTGGTTCACATGTTGTACAGTTATGTCCTACACGCAGCCTATGACCCCAGGGTATATTGGGAACCAGAAATGTTACACTTTGTTCCCCTCAGCTCTATCAGGGTGGTTTAGTGTATTTTATTTTGCTTTTACAACACGTTTTGTTCTCATTTCCCTTTTTCCTCTCTTTCCCCCATCCTATTTACATCCCTCTTATGCACACGAGTGCCTATGGCCTCCTGTAACTGGTCTTTAATTGGGGGGGGGGGGAATCTGAATGCCAATGGCTTCTTAGTACAGGGGTCGATCTGCGAATCACAATATACTCTTTACCTGTTTAATGTTGTATGCACTGGATATGTACAGTTCCATTATGGATTTATTTTCTTTGCCACTGTAGCTGCCCGTGCCTGGCATGGATTATCTAATAACGCTTTTTTCACCTCTTGATATAGGTTTGATCCCGGGTGTGTTGCAGCAGTACCTCTAGGTTGGAGTGAATTTCTATCCCTCAATAGGAATAGTCCGTCCCTGAACCATCCAGCAGACACAAGATCAGGAATCTACACAGTTTGGTTAATATTTCACCTTTATCCCTTTCCCATTTTTTCTTTTGAGGTTTTCTAGATTAGATCCCATACCCTTGAAATGGATGAGCTACTCAATTTAACCTTCAATCCTTTTTCTCCTCTCGCTTTCTCTCCCCCCCACCCCTCTGGGTGCTGGCTGGGATATCTGGCCTCCTGTACGCATACCACAATACCCCCCCCCCCCCCCACCGGGAAATCATGGTGAATCTACTCTTTGGTCTCTCAACATAAGGGGTCTGAACAGTCCAAATAAACGCTCTCGGATACTATACCATATGCATAAACTGCTTGCTTTAGACAACACGCCTCAGCTCTTTCTAGTCACTACTACAGGACTTGGTATTGTCCTCGGGTGTCCACTCTTCCGTGCCTTTCCAACATTTGGCCGAATTCTTAGACCCTCATGACCACTTATTTTGAAATGCCAATTCTACAACCAAGTATTCACATTAGTGAACGCTCATCTCTCAGGGCCAAGCCAAATACCTTAAGGCATTACAGAACCATCTGAAAGAGTTCATTGAGGGCCTAGTGGTCTTTGGGGGGGGATAACATGGTAGGGAAAAATTACCCACTCCCTGGCCCCAACCAAATAGACTGAAATCTGCCCACACATTCCTCCAGCTACTAGACATTTGGGACACTTTTCATCTCGGCCAAAAAGATTACACATATTACTCTTCGGTTCATAACTAATATAGACGAATTGACTACTTTCATCTCTTGGAATTGAACCCAAATTCCACCATTGGCTCTCTCCTTTGCTCCGATCATTGCCCACTATTCCTATCGATCAAAATCCCCTCGACTTCTAAACTGTTCTCCACCATGAAACTTAACCTGGCTTTACTTTCCGACATAGTTGTCAGAGCAAAGGTTTCAAAGACTATCTCCAACTGTCTAAATGATCGTGCTGCAGATGATACCCCTCTCCCAATAAAATGGGAAGCCTTGAAGTGTTACTAAACCCAGAACCCTGCATTCATTATATCTTGTCTGCCACAGTACACACAACATGAAAATGCAATCATTTTAGTAAATATAAACTGCTAAATACCTTTTCTCATCAGCAGTATATAGCAGTCTTGTGACTTCTAGCAGTGTCTGGTTAAAGCTTGTAAGAGAAGTTTTAATTCTACTCTGACTGTACTATGAGGCTGCAGGACCCATGACCCTCTTGTCTGGACAGTGCTGATTTGCCAATTGGCCCTGTGCCGATCACATGCACCCTCCCAAAAAAAAAAAAACTCTAGCACTACACACCAAACTGAGCATGTGCAGAGTGACCTTCAAGGCTCTGTACTGTCTGGAGATGGTTCGGGGACTGTGGAAGAAGGGGAGGATCAACAGCCTTTTTGCATAATGCGCAGGATTAACCCCTTAGGTTCCACAGTGAGTATAACAAGCATGCTTTACAGCATATACAAACTAATTTTACTGATGTGGGTTTAGTAACATTTTGAATGTGTAAGCATGGGAAATCTGATCTCAGAAGCTACCTGCCTCATACAGGCCAGATCCTCTGAAATGTCCTCCTTATTTCAAGAAATTCACCAATTAGAACAAACACACAAGTGCACTCAAGACCCAGCAGTCTACCAAACCTTATTTCACAAGCCAAGTGCTTTACAAAAGCTTTCAGGTGAATCCCATACGCTCCACACGCGATACAATTGTTTTCGCTCCATGAATCAGGCAATAAATGTGGTAAATCCCCAGCAGGTTCAATTAGAGCCAAGCAGGCCTGAACTTAGATCTTTAAAGTCTCCTCCCCGAGGTGATCTCTGCCATGCCTCTTTAGACATAGTGAAAGCTTTTCAAGCTTATTATTTTGACTTGTACAACCAAACTACACATACAGACTCCACTAACTCACGGAATCAATCGCCAAGACTCCAAAACGATATCAAAGCCATAGCACTCTCCAAACGGCCCGATAAGGCATGTGCAGACTTACCTCTTCTTTTTACAGCCTAGAAAGTACAAGCTACCATTGCCCCACTTCCCTCAGGCAAGAGTCTAGGACCTGATGGGTTGACTGATGTTTTCGACAAAACAATTTAAGGAAACCCTCTATCCTAACCTCATGCCGCGTACACACGATTATTCACGGCGGTTTTGACATTAAAAACGAGGGAACGGCTTGTTCCCCACACACGGTCGTTTTTCACGTCATTTTTTCTCTTGCCGAGAAAAACGACCGTCTGTGGGCTCCGCGGCAGTGTTTCCCTATGGGAAAACAGCCGCGGAAAAAAATGACGGGAAAAACGACGAGAAAAATTAGAGCATGTTCTAATTTTTCTCGTCGTTTTTAATGCCGTTTTTCACGTCGGGAAAAATGACAAAAAGACCACACACGGTCGTTTTTCTTGTTGAAAAAATGTTTTTAATTTTTCACGACGTGAAAAATGATCGTGTGTACGCGGCATCAGTGTTTAATTCAGTCTCTCCTGACAACCTTCCCTGAACAAATCACTAGAAGCGCACATCAGGCTGATCCCCAAATCTGGAAAGGATCCCACTCAATGCATGAGTTCTCATCCCATCTCGCTGATTATTGTGGACCTCAAGCTTTTCATGAAACTGATAGCAAACAGACTGCACACTCATATCCCTTCTCTGATACATCTAGGACAGAGAGGCTTTGTACCCCGTATGAAGGCACGTGACAACACCATAAGGACCTTGACCCTTATCTGTCATGCTACTAAAAAGAACTTGCCCTTTTGCCTTTTATCTGTTGATGTAGAAAAGGCATTTGACCGCCTAGTCTGGCAGTTTCTTTATGCCAAACTTCAATCAATGGTCTTTTTAATGGGTCAGATAATGGCTCTGTATGATTCTCACTCAGCCAGAGACCGTGTAAATAGTGTTATTGCGCATGTAAATAATATTCCAACTAAATAGTACTGAAAAATCTTTATTAGTATATTAGTACAGAATCACCCAGAAGGGCATATTATTAACACCTAGTGAATTAAACCGATACCATCCACCAATTACCACTTTAAAACAAGACAATGTTGTCTTTACAAGCTCAGAAAAATTGCTTGGCCGTCATCTTGGGTATATAAAAGCACATGACAACCAATTAATGGCAAATGCCATCCATCCGTTAACATGTGCCATTATGCCTCCAATAAATTCTTGCACTGTGCATCCTAATCGATTATAAAGAAATAAAAGTATATCATGGCCGCCCCATGCATCCTGATGAAACCAGATACACCACACTGGTGAAACGGGTCGATAAATAAACCCTTCTGGTCCACATCACTGATTGTATTTTTTACAGCTCGGACAAGCAGTGGGTACTCCTTAAAAATGTATTTACCTCAATCTCACCTATTTTGCTTTCATGAATTTTCCCTTCCAGGAGACTCCGGACAACCACATTACCATTCTGAACCACCTCTCTTTTGTGAGCCTGGGACTCTCAGGTCAAAGATATACGCCCATCGACACGTGAGCCCACTTGACTCAAATCATGGGTAATCCCATGTTTGCACCAGGCCTAACCAACTCTGTGTTCCCTATGTGGTCTTAGGAAACAATGTCACTGATCTGCTTGGCAATGCACAAACTTAAACCACTGGCCTTATTGATTACAAATTGCCCACTCACCCTGGGATCGCGATGGCAGTACTTCCAGCTTCGTGACTTTGTCTCCTCCCTTTCCAGGGTTGCCACCTTTAACAAAGACCTGATCCCTTTTGAACATCTCTGTACACAGGAGGAACAACCCACGCACCTTATTACACAGATTTATGACATTCTCTTAGGCCCCTTTCACACTGGAGCATTTTCACAGCGTTTTAGCGTTAAAAATAGCGCTATTAAAACGCTCATAAAACTCTCCATGCAACTCAATGGACCCTTTCACACTGTGGCGTTGCGCTGGCGGGACGTTGAGAAAAGTCCTGCAAGCAGCATCTTAGAAGCAGCTTTTGGGCGCTGAAAAAAAACGCTCCAAAAAAACGCCCCTCTCCATTGAAATGAATTGAAAGCGCTGTAAAAACGCCTGAATAGCGCCTATAATACGCTCTGAGCTGTAGAAAAGTCACATGATCTCCCAAAAACGTAAACATGCAAGCAAGAAAAAAAAAAAGAGCATCTACAAAAGCAGGACTGAAATTGCCCATGCTGCAATAACTCTTGAAAAACGCTGGTAAAACGCCCGCAGTGTTGCGTTAATTTTACCGCTAGCACCCTAAAAACATGGTAAAAACGCGGTAATAGCGCTAAAGGCCTCTAAAAGCAGAAGTAAACCAATCCATAAAACAGTTTCATTTCTGGCACATGCCAGAAATGTAACACTCCCATTGGTTGTGCTCTCAACCAAACTGTCAAACCATCCAATGGCTGGTGTCATAACTGATCACATGTGCAGCACATCATGGTAGTTGCAGATTAAACAGAGGGAAACATGGCAGGTTTCTTGGCTGAAAATTATAGGGGGGTTTTCTTATACTTTAAGTCATACACAATTCAACTTCCTACTACATAAGGGAATAGGAGACCGACCTGGAGACTAAATTCTCAGGCGCGGACCGCACTAAGATCTTTCAAATTCTTTATTTATATAAAAGAATAAAGCATCCATTAGAGCAATGTACAACAGAAAAGGTGCAAAATCTCACATAATACAAAGGCGATTCAAAAGTAGCATGGTGATATATAGTGAGATGCAGAAATGCTAAATATTCTGACATCACTAAACCCCACATTAACTTCTCACTTTCAAAAAAGGAGGAGGTAACTTTGGACAATTAAGGATGAGCTCCAGCGTGTTCGCATAGTACACCGTGCAGAGCCTGCCAGGAAGTCGGCACTGTGCTGCGCTAATGACAGGCAGGAAGACCTTTCCCAATGCTTAGCTGCAGAGATCAGGTAATGTCTCCCTGGCTGTGATTAGCGCAGAGCGGTGCCGACTTCCTGGCGGGCTCTGCACGTGTACTATGCGAACACGCCGGAGTTCATCCTTATGGACAATATCTGCCCGAGCAAACATAGTTTGCTCGGGCAGATTCTTCTGAGTTTTAGAGGAAAAGGAATGAGAACAGAGGAGCTAGAGGGCGCCTATGGACAATAAAACGAAGTAAAAACATAAACAAAAGAAAAAAGGAGGGGGGGGGGGAGAGGGCAGCCAGGGTGATGGAACGCATGTGTGCGTTAACAAAAAGGACAGGAGGACCTCAATCCCCAGAGCAGCATTCCAGGAGGGACTTTCCCTCTTCCGAGTATACAAACATGTCCCAATATGACCATGTTTTAGTATATTGTTCTCTCAGGTTTTGGGCGGTAAGCACCAAGTCTTCCATGACATTGATACTCCTGACCTTATTAAGCCACATAGCAACGGAAGGAGGGTTAGGGTCTTACCAGCACAGGGTAATACAAGCTTTGGCGGCATTAATCATGTGACGGAGCACTGATTTCTTGCATGTTTGAAGCGGGATTTGTGAGCAGTGGAGTAGGAAGAAGGCAGGATCCTCTAGTATTGGGAAGTCGTTGAATTGTTGAGACATCCTCTGCACCTTCGACCAATACTGTAAGTTTTGAAGATAACCAGAAAATGTGAAGTAAGGTTCCTCGTTCCTCTCAGCATCTCCAGCAACAATCCGATGCGGGGGGGCGGGGGGGGGCATCTTGGGCGGGATATTAGCAAGGCGTACATCTTAGAGAGCGTACAGGGGAAGAGGATTCTTGTAATACGATTCAAACATTGTCCGCTGACGTCGAAGACCTCACTAATATCTATATTAGGTGGGCATGTACAGAAATTCACAGCTTCTGGTCATGCATTTTCCATATCCATGACTCCATCACTGACTCTCGCACCCCCGTATCACTGTCTGTAGCCCTCTTAACACTCATACCAGGTTCCATCTTGTCATCCAAAAAGGAGCTACTATGCTTCTTCCTAACAGCAAGCAGAAATGTAATAGCCAGGCATTGGAAGTCAGTGGGCTCCCCCATGATTTCAAAATGGCTTGCTGAACTTGTATACAGCAACTGCAAGAGCTGTTGGCACAGTACTATGACAAATACTCTGCGCATAGATAGTCTAGAGTCTAGATATTTATTTCGGTCTCTTCTCGGATCCAAACCAAACCATATTCTCCTCCTACTTTAAGAACCTATCAAAACTGAGTTTAGGCTTGGCATCTCTGATAGGGAAACCCCCACCCATCCTCATTTTCTTCCTTCTCTCTTTTACTTACCCCTATCAATAAACCCTTTCTTTAGTCAATTTAACTGCCCCTCTGACACTCAGCTATTCAGCTACGAGGGTGATACCCTCCTCTTATAGAAGGAGCCATTACATTGGCTATCCTTAGCACTCCAAGACCTGAATGAAGACCCCTGCGACACATCCTACAAAAATATTCGACTGCAGGATTTACTATGACCACCCGCTATGGGTTTCAGATAAACAAGGTATGTCAGATATGCTCTTATTTACACACTAGCTCAAGATGTTTCTGCTTTATGTTGTCCTATTTCAACATGAAAGGATTTCGCCCTTCTGGTGTTCAAACCGGAGAAGTTATCTGGAATTGAAACAATGTCTTTTCTATGTCCGTTTTCTACTCCTGCAAAAATTAATACAACTTTATTCTTTAAGCAGAGGGTAAGAGGATACCGTCATCGCCTACAAAGGATAGGTGGGTTTAGTAACCAACTTCTCTTTATGAAGACCTTCCATTACTAGGTATACTGTATGTCATGCCATACTGGTACAAGCTATTAAAACATTAGATTTCCATCATCATACAACTTTTTTTTTTTAACATTCCAATCATCATACAACTTACTTTGCTTTTGAGCTTAATGAGGAAGCGGATGCAGTAAAGTGCCTTTACACGGAGGTCATCAGAGAGAGACTTGTTCACAGCGATCTGTACAAACAAAAATAAAGGTTACGCTTACACAAAGCTTTCTTTTCTCTTTATGTGAATTCTTTGCTAGACTAAAAACATCAAGAATAAGAAAAAAAGGGTTTTTAGTTTTAATTTTCGTTTGCCATGGCTACCAAGTGTTCCAAGACAAGACGAGTCTGGAGTACCCTATATGTTCGAAATCTCCAACCCCTTAGAGTGATTCTAATGGTGTGATTTTAGATATTCTCACCTATTTCCTTTATGTTTTTATCAGACCCCCTTATGTGGTCATTTAAAAATATCTCAACAGGATTGAACTGCCAAAATAAGGATGCTGCAGGGAAAGTGTACAACATGAATTGACTGTGCATGTATACTATTGTAATGACAGATAATTCTTATATAAATACAAATTTAAATAAAAGAAAGGAAAATTGTATATATACGAAAGAAAGTTCAGTGAAATACCTCAAGACAGAAGTGAATGACCTCTGCCAAGTAGTGAACAATAACAGACACTTCACTTTCCATCAATTCATCAAAGACCTCCATTGCTTCACAAGCCTGAACCTGGGAAAGAAACATTTAATATTACCATCGGCCACAAAGAACATTGCACCGTGTCTCTCTCAGTAGTATCTAAACACCACTTACATGCCATTGGGACTTTAAAGGCGTTATATATACAAGCTCATTCAGACGGGCAATTAAGCCCGTCCTCCCTGCAGAGCCTCTGGCAGATGCATGAGCCTCCACCTAAGCTGTGTGCAGGCAGCTCTTAGAAACGGATGCACTCGCTGTGCCAGCACAGACACAATTACATGTCTTAAGCCTCGTACACATGGCCGAGAATCCCGTTGTAAAAAAAAACGTTGGTTTTCTCGATGGGATTCTTATCAAGCTTTCCTTGCATACACACTGTCAATTAAAAATCTTGTCATTGTAAAGCACGGTGACGTACAACACGTACGACGGCAATATAAAGGAGAAGTTCGATTCCAATGGCGCCACCCCTTGGGCTGCTTTTGCTGATCTCGTGTTACCGCGTGTTAGTAAAAGTTTGGGGAGAGACGATTCGCTCTTCAGTCTTCGGGCTTTCAGTTCGTTACAGCGTGACGAATGTGCCATCTCCATTACGAACGCTAGTTTTACCAGAAGGAGCTCCCGTCTCATACTTGATTCTGAGCATGTGCGTTTTTTTTAAGACTCGGAAAAGCATACACACGACCGGTTTTCTCGTCGGGAAAAGGGCCGACGAGAAAAACGAGAATCCTGACGAGAAAATAGAGAGCAGGTCCTCTATTTTTCTCGTCAAGATTCCCGGCAGTTTTCTCGACAAGAAACCATACACACGAACAGTTTTCTCGGCAAGAAAGCTCTCCCAGCAGTTTTCTTGTCATTTCTTGCCGAGAAAACCGGTCGTGTGTACGAGGCTTTAGACCCAGTAGTGTATTTAGGTTTTGTGCTGCCCTAGGCCTGACTAAACTCGTGCACCCCCTAATTTAAATATGACCCACCTCTTCATGTCAAGACCACACCCCTTGCTGTTTAATACACGCCCTGAAATGTTCGCGTGGGGACACTAGTTCTGAGGGCCTGGGGGATGACAATGGATTCCCTTAATTTGCATAGATTTTCTCTCACTTCCAGTTTGGCTATGGGGCAGGAAGTGAAGGGAAATCTCTGCAATGGGACAGGGATGGTAAAAAATAAACTGACAGGGGCTATAACCCTCCCTTACTCTATCCAAAATGAAAAGAAAAGTATTGCCTATAGTTCTACTTTAAGCATACATTTCTGATAATTTTAGGGAGAGGACTAAGAAGATATAACCATGACAATGGTGCAGCAGAAAGCATATAGCACAGTGAGGAAGGTTTGTGGTCCAGGATGATAGAACAGTCAAAATTAGAAGCGGCGCCAAGATCTACAGCAGCTGTGCACAGTAACCAATCAGCTTCTATCCTTAGCTTCTTAAGGCCTGGTTCACACTGGGGCGACAAACGCTCCGACATTGGGAGCTCATGTCGCATGACGTGTGAAAATCAATGTTTCCCTATGGGAGCCGTCCTAACTGGTCCGACACATGTCGGTCCGACTTTGAAAATGCTCCCTGTACTACTTTGGTCCGACTTTGATCCGACTTCAGCCCATTGACTATCACTGAAGTCGGATCAAAGTCGGACCGCAGTCTTGCATGGTCCGACTTTGGCATGCGACTTGTGCTCTGCTGATCTTGAGGGGGAACTCCAGGCCAAATTTTAAATAAAAAACCGGCACGGGTTCCCCCTCCAGGAGCATACCAGGCCCTTGGGTCTGGTCTGGATTTGAACGGGCGCCCCTACGCCGAAAAAACGGCGTGGGGGTCCCCCCAAAATCCAAACCAGACCCTTATCCGAGCACACAACCTGGCCGGCCGCAGGGGAAGAGGGGGGGGACGAGAGAGCGGCCCCCCTCCCTCCTGAACCGTACCAGGCCGCATGCCCTCAACATGGGGGGTTTGGTGCTCTGGGGCAGGGGGGCGACCTGTGGCCCCCCACCCCAGAGCACCCTGCCCCCATGTTGATGAGGACAGGGCCTCTTCCCGACAACCCTGGCCGTTGGTTGTCGGGGTCTGCGGGCAGGGGGCTTATCGGAATCCGGGAGCCCCCTTCAATAAGGGGGCCCCAGGATCCCGGCCCCCCCCACCCTATGTGAATGAGTATGGGGTACATCGTACCCCTACCCATTCACCTGGTGGACAAAAAATTGCAATAAAAAAACACTACACAGGTTTTCAAAGTAATTTATTGCACAGCTCCGGGGGTCTTCTTCCGACTTCCGGGGGTCTTCTTCCGACTTCGGGGGTCTCCGGTTCTTCTCCCGCTCTCCGGTTCTTTCTTCTGCCGAGCCTCCGCTAACTTCTTTTTAGCTCTCTTGCTAACAGAGGCCCGGTCTTCCCGTTGTCTCGTCCGGCTCTCCGTTGTCCTTCTGCCGGCCCCTCCACTAACTTCTTTTTAGCTCTTTCGCTAGTGGAGGGGCCGGTCTTCCCGTCGCTGTCACCGTCGGCGTCTTCTTCCTTCTCCTCCTCGTTGTTGACGCGTCGCTTCTTCCCGCTGTAATACTGGCTCTCCGCTCCGCTCCACATTAATATAGGCTTCTCATGACGTCACAGTCACATGTTCCAGGGCACATGGCCCCGGAGCATGTGACTGTGACGTCATGGGAACATGTGACTGTGACGTCATGAGAAGCCTATATTAATGCGGAGCGGAGCGGAGAGCCAGTATTACAGCGGGAGGAAGCGACGCGTCAACATCGAGAAGGAGAAGAGGGAAGAAGAAGCCGACGGCGACAGCGACGGGAAGACCGGCCCCTCCACTAGCGAAAGAGCTACCAAGAAGTTAGTGGAGGGGCCGGCAGAAGAACAACGGAGAGCCGGATGAGACAACGGGAAGACCGGGCCTCTGTTAGCAAGAGAGCTAAAAAGAAGTTAGCGGAGGCTCGGCGGAAGAAAGAACCGGAGAGCGGGAGAAGACACCGGAGACCCTCGAAGTCGGAAGAAGACCCCTGGAGCTGTGCACTAAAGTACTTAGAAAACCTGTGTGGTGTTTTTTTATTGCAATTTTTGTCCACCAGGTGAATGGGTTGGGGTACGATGTACCCCATACTCATTCACATAGGGTGGGGGGGCCGGGATCCGGGGGCCCCCTTATTGAAGGGGGCTCCCGGATTCCGATAAGCCCCCCGCCCGCAGACCCCGACAACCAACGGCCAGGGTTGTCGGGAAGAGGCCCTGTCCTCATCAACATGGAGGCAGGGTGCTCTGGGGTGGGGGGGCCGCAGGTCGCCCCCCTGCCCCAGAGCACCAAACCCCCCATGTTGAGGGCATGCGGCCTGGTACGGTTCAGGAGGGAGGGGGGGCCGCTCTCTCGTCCCCCCCTCTTCCCCTGCGGCCGGCCAGGTTGTGTGCTCGGATAAAGGTCTGGTTTGGATTTTGGGGGGACCCCCACGCCGTTTTTTCGGCGTAGGGGCGCCTGTTCAAATCCAGACCAGACCCAAGGGCCTGGTATGCTCCTGGAGGGGGAACCCATGCCGTTTTTTTAATTTAAAATTTGGCCTGGAGTTCCCCTTCAAGATTCATACCAAACACAGTGCCTGATATTGGCGGGGATCCAAGTCGGATCCCCGTTCATTGAAAGTCGGACATATGTCGGCTTCATGTCGCAGGGCAAAGTCGGATCCAAAGTAGGACAGATGTCGTGTCGCACTAGTGTGAACCCGGCCTAAATGAAAGATATATGCTGACTAGTTGCCACGCACAGCTGCTCCAGTTTTGATAAAGTCCAAAGTCCCCCCAATGTGCACTGCTGGACAGGGGTAAGCGTTTACTGTGGGTGGAAATGGAGATACCTCAATGGAATTGCATAACCCTTGTGGGTAAGCAACTGGTATTCTGAAATCAACTAATTATCAGCAACAAGGTCAAGTAAAGAAAGTAGCTTTGAACACCTGCCATATGGATGCCTGGTAATAAAGTAACTAAGAAGGCCAATAAACCTAAAGGTGGAGAGGATTATAAACCTTAAAGGAAATGCAAGAAACCAAAGAGTAGGCTACAACACAACCAGTCAATGGGTTAAACTAAGCCAACAGCACTACATGTAAGCGCAAAATGGTTAGTGGCAGCAGCACAAATGTAAGACTTACCTCATTGATTTGTATCAACTGCTTGATCGCTGTTACCAATTTAGGAATCAAAGGCCTCAGCTGGTTCTGAAGGTGGCAGGCAGAAATAAGATAAGGTAAAGTAAAAACAAGTGGATAATGTAAGTAGATACTGGTTACTATACACTTACTGTTTCATTGCCAACAAACTCAGGCACAATGCTGGTAAGAGACTGCACAGTATAGAAGAGTGATGGTCCATTCTGAAGATCACACAAGGTTTGATTAAAAAGTTTAACTAAATCTGTGAAGTGAGGATGGAAAATTTCAGCACTGAGATCAAGAGCACAGCGGAGAACCAATAGTCCAACCTAAAACAAAGAGTGCAACATGATCAAGAAAATGGTACTTTGGACATAATGGGCTAAGCTTAAAGTGATAACGTATTTTTTTGCTCTGTACAACAATATTGCACAGAATGGGACCTTATTTCCACTTCTGGAGCCCCGTCGGCGCTGTCTGCTCCTCCTTCCTCCAGCTGCCCTCTTAGTAAGTTGTGTGCTATAGGGGAACCCATGCGGGTGTGCTCCCAAGCCGGGATGTGTGTTCCTCGTCCCGTCCCCCCCCGCTCCCTCCTCACAGGGTCTGATTGACAGAAGCAGGAGTGCATGGCTCCTGTGAGACCATGAGGAAACAGCAGCAGTGCTGCATCTGGGACAGTGCTGGACTGTGACTAAGTGTAGAGGTAAACATGTATTGGACGTTTTTTTTACCTTAATGCAGATAATGCATCAAGTAAAAACAGCACCACCAATTCAGAACAAAAATAAAAGAGCTTTTATTTCTTACAAAAAAAAATAAAAAATCTTCTCTACAACAATCACAGACTAATAAAGCACAAAGACACACCAGTAATGTTAAGTAAAGCATAAACCTTCTAGGCAAACACATACTATGACCCATAGACACCTAAAAGTGACACCTTCTAATTATGCAAATGAAAATCACCTGGCTGTCTTACTGAACTTATGGCTTTCATATTTTATGAGTCCAAAAACCAGAACAAGTTGCAGGTAAAGGCCCCTTTCACACTGGGAGTGGGAGGTGCGCTGGCGGTATAGCGGCGCTATTTTTAGCGCCACTACACCGTCGTTTTTGCAGCGATATTCGGCCGCTAGCGGTGCGGTTTTAACTCCCCCTAAGGTCCGAGAAAGGGTATAGCCGCGCTGTCCCATTGATTTTAATGGGCAGCAGCGGTAAAGGAGCGGTAAACACACTGCTCCTTCACCGCTCCAAAGATGCGGCTAGCAGGACTTTTGGAGCGGTCCTGCTAGCGCACCGCTTCAGTGTGAAAGCCTTCGGGCTTTCACATTGAAGACTGCAGGGCAGGATTTTTTCAGGCGTTTTTCAGGCGCTATTTTTAGCTCCAAAACGCCTGAAAAACGCCCCAGTGTGAAAGGGGCCTTAGAAGTTTTGGCTTTACTCTGAAATTTGTGATCTGTATAATTGTCTTAGCTAAAAGTACTGAAACCAGTTAGTCAGCAATAGCCATGCAACTTGCATTTTCAGAAGAAAAACTAAAGCCTCCATGCTTCTCTCAGAAAAAAAAAGGTTTCCGCCTTTACTTTGCAACATATGCTTAGGCCAAGAAGTAAAAACAATTGTATGCTTCTCTTGGGATGAGTTATGATTGCTGGAGAAACATAAAAAGGAACAGAGAACCCAAAAAAATTATAAAATTCCTACGAGGTCTGGGTGAGGGTCATGTCAGCATCCTTCGGGCGATATCCCAGGAAATACTAAGCAGCCAATATCTTGCAAGGACATGCTACTACTGCACTGTAGCATCATCTCTGAATGATGCCGACATCACCCCATGCACTATGGAAGCTGGGGGATGTCAACTAACTTTCTTCCGCACAAAATGTTATTTTATTTTAGTTAAAAAAAAAGATAAAATGAGTGGTGGGAGGGGGTGGGTGGGTTGCTTACTAACTGGGTGGACCTTGCACATGCACATTTTAATGCATTCAAGTGCATAATTCAATTAGGGGCAGAAAGGCTGGAGATGCATATTAAAAATCTTACAATCGGATGGGACTATTTAAATTTTTTCAACCATAATATGTCCTGTCACTTGGTGAAAATCAATGCTGCAACAAAAGCTATGGTGTGAAAACTACTATCTATGCTGAAAAATGCTGAACTGTCTCCATGTCAAAGTCAATTGGAAATGCCTTAATAAAATTAGGGACACTCTGGTTTTTGAGGAAATATCCACTGGCATAAAGAGTTCTTTTGTGACCCCAAATTGACTCCCACATACGGATTAAGAGACACTCTTTGAAGCAATATAATAGTATACTAAAAGCTTTGAGAAAAACAAACCTGTCTCTGCTCTGGGATGTTACTTTGAGATGCCTGTAGCACAAATTGGATAAATTGTGGCCAGCGTTCCAACTTTTCATTCCTAAGGACCACTGCACACAGCTGTGCAAGAGCATGGCGGACTTTGTGCCTGAGATCACCAACAAATAAAAAAAATAAAAAAATAATCAGGTCAAAAATTTCAAGCACATACATTTTATAGCACGCCAAGGCAAATACCCAAAGCTGAAAGACATGGTTAAGAAAATGGGATATTTGTACTCACTGTAAAATATTTTTTCATGGAGTCCATTAAGGAATATAGGAAGTCTTTCACATTAAGGTTATATCTGCAACCTCCATGAGGATTGAACACTAGAAAACAAGAAAAATGGTAAGCCAGCCTAGAATAACCCCTCTTAATACCAAGCATTCATCAGAGGGGTGGGACATTTGTCCCTCAATAGACTCCAAGAATAGGATTTTACAATGAGTCCAAAATCCTATTTTCTCTCTCATCCATTGAGGGACACAGGGAGTCTTTAGCCTTCAGGATGTCCAAAAGCAGTCCAACTGAAGAGTGACCAACATAGTAACAATTGCAAACAGGCCCAACAAAAACAATAACAAAAACTGGAGACTGCCTGCAGCTCAAGAGCCTGAAGGACTTGCTCAAAACTGGCATCAGATAAGGCTGCAACCTTCACCTGGTAGCAAACAAAGTGAGAACAGAAGAGACCAGGTGATAGCCTAGCATTGGAAAACCGATGTGTGATGCTGGAAAATCAAGAAACACTCACAAAGTCCATGAAGTAGGTCTTGATGGGGAAGGTAGAAAAGTTATTCCTAAGACCATAAGCTTAAAAGATGGTCTATACAAACCATCCACAATTGTTGAGAAAAATCAAATACCCCACAAGGTCCCTCTGGTATGTTCAAAAGGGAAACAGTAGCCGACAGACAGATACTCACAGCCTGAACTGTGATCAAACAGGGAAGAGAGGCACCTCTTGAAGAATTGGAGCTGGACAGAGGGACCAGAGAGAGATGCCCCAGGGGAGTAAAAGATCAGAAATGGCAGAGATCGAAATAGTCAGAAGAAGGTTGTAGGCCTCAACTCACCTGATCCCATTACTGGCACCACTGGAAAGGCTGTCAGGTTAGACATCTACATAGCAGGAGTATTAGAAAAGAACCCCCTTAAGTTGAATTAAAGTACCTCCAAGGAGTTAAAACAGCAGTCTCTGAAAAAACACAGAGAGAACCAAAGTGTTATCCTATAGAGTGAGAAGCAACAAGTGTTGTAAGGTACATGGGAACTTCCCATGGAAGGACTTGGGCAAGGGAAAGAAGATCAGCATTAACTAGAAATTGAAAAGGAACAATCAAGACCTGATAGTGCTGAGAGTCCTAGTTCTAGTACAACAAAACTGCAAGAAGGGGCCCAAAACATGGGGCAAAGCCCTGTAATAATAAACCTTGCTGGAATATTCTTCCTATACTTGAGCATTGTAAGAGTCACAGATTTAGAGATGCTCTCTACTCCCCAATTTCACCATGTTGGAGCCCATTGAGCAACAGTCAGGAGCCTTACCAAGTCGGTGAAATACATTGACCAGCATCAATCCAGAGCAAGATTGACAGAAAGCCCTTTATCTCAAGTCTGCAAAGCAGATGAGGATGAAGCATTAAAGGAGGAAAGGCCTAGATCCAGGTATATAAAAGCCACAGAGTCACCAGAGCATTCACCACTACTGCACCTGGAGAGAAACCTATTCAGCAAGCAGTTGAAAGGGGTCCATATCCAGCTTTCTTCCCCAACGCAGGTCCTGAAATGCACTTGAGTGTTTGGATTGCACCCCCAGAAACAGAGGAAACTCCCACAGAGAGCCATTGCTCACCCAGGTCGTACAGCAGCGTGACGTGAGCACCGAGACTCCTCCCCAAAGCACTTTGTTCAATCGGATGTTCTTAAGGGGTCTTCCCTTGAGAGCTTCCGATTGGACAAAACGCATTGAGGCAAAGTCTCAGAGCGGACATCGCGCTACAGTATGACCCGGGGCGGCCACGGGTCTCTGTGCGAGTTTCTTTTATTTCTAATCCCTGTATACATATACTCTGAGAGGACCTATGCTTGTGATACATGCGGTGGATTGCTGTATTTGTTAAAGCTTATGGTTTGGTGAGTGTTCACTTTGTAAAGGGTGGTGGCACTTGGTAACCTCTACACACGGGGAGGATCTGCTGGATTGGTGGAAGACCTCCATATTTGAATGTCCTTGGGACTCTTATTTATAATAGACTATTTATGGCACATTTCATAAAGCACAATGTTTTATATGTTTATAATGCACTTTTTCAGAATCATTGAATTTTCTGGCGCAGCATAATATTATTTTATTTGGATTTTAGTATACCAAACTTTGAATGCCAGCAGCCATATATTTGTAATCATAGCCCAAATCAAAGATTGCAATACGTTTATGAGATGGGGGGGTCACCAGTTTAAGCAAGACTCTCCTTCTCTGTGTCTAGAAAAAGACATGTAGAAACCAGGTAGCGGAGGCAACTTAGGTTCAGTTTACAAGGCACAGCTCCAGATAGTGTAACTGGTAAGGGTCAGATGGCCAGAAGTAACCAAAGTATATGGACAGTAGGAATGAACTGAGACTCGGAGTTCCAGGTGGCTCTTCTACAAGAAGAAAGAGTAGCAGGGAGATGCTTTCTCAATGCTATATGGCGGGAAAGGTGAGCAGGAAGCATGCATGCACAACACTGACGTCAACAAAGAGTTTCACAGTGTTAACCCCTTCTGCAGTGAAAACTGGTGGGAAATGGAAACATTTAAGGGCACCCAGCAACCCAAGAAAATAAGTAGCTCCCAGTACTGGGCCAGTTGGGCTACATTCTCCAAGCAGGCAAAGTAGACCATGCTGAAATCGCAACAAGTGCATTTTGCAGCCAGTTGTACAAAGACCACTGCCAAGTATGAAAACCGCTAATGAAAACACTAGTACTACAAGTTACAGAAATACCAAAAACAATGGATTACATGAAAATGGAATTCTGGCCATACAAGTCGGATGTAGCAGAAGTAAGGGGTGGTGTTTGATCTTAACTTGGGAGAGTAGTCCAGACCCTGTATACAATTTTGACCCTAGATAAAGAGCGACAACACCAGCCACAAATAAACCAGCGCAAGATAATAACTTTACCAGTAATAATAGCGTATGCGTTTACGAAGACTGACGTGTTCCTAAAAGGCATATTCCACCATTTGCTAAAATTTAATAAATGCACCCCAAATTTAAAACAGAAGGGTGCATTCATAATTTTTTGCACTGTACTTGCAGAGCACTACAGCCGCAACCAGTGCACAGGATTTTGCCCTGTTTATATCCTGGTCCAGGCCTATATGGAGGTACAGACCTACTGTTACAGGGTTGAAGGAAGTCATAAATGGAGTAAAAGTGCGGAGTATAAATACACACAGAAAGCTGCATGGAAAGCATTCTGCAATTCAGTTAAGTCAGGTGGGGGGTTGGGGGAATGTGACCAGGTTTCATGTTACACCCCAAGAGCCGGTTTACACAGGGGCGTCCTGGGATCCGACTTCAAGTCGCGCGGTTTAGAAAAGTAATGGAAGTGAATGGAGCCATCTTGATGTACACTACTGCAGTCGCTCTGACTTCAGAAAAGGTTCCTGTACTACGTCAATCCGACTTCTAGGTGACTTGTACCCATTGATTTCAATGGAAGTTGCCTCCAAGTCGGATCCCCTGTCTTAACTGAAGCAACTTTCCAGGAAGTAAAAATAGGATTTTTGTACTCACCGTAAAATCAGTTTCTCTGACGTCCATGGACTGACACAGCTGGATACTGTAAACGTGTGGGTATATGTCCCTGCTCGCAGGAGAAGATCTAGGCAGAATGTTAGAAACATACATTCTAGAACAAGTCAGAGCTGAACAGCCCCGCCCAGGGGGGCGGTCCCTCCGGACATTACCCTCCCACCTGCAGCTAGCAGCCTCAGTTCGTAACAAAGCAGTACAAACCTTAAAAGGAAGGGTGGGTGCTGTGTCAGTCCATGGACGTCAGAGAAACAGATTTTACAGTGAGTACAAAAATCCTATTTTCTCTTATCGTCCATGGACGGACACAGCTGGATACTGTAAACGTGTGGGACGTCCCAAAGCAGTATCAGAAGGGTGGGAGCAGTAGTAAAGGCACAACCAAAACTTCACTCCAAACAAGCAGAGCTCCTCAACGGAGGAGTTGCAACATTAAACAGCGGCCTGCAATGCTTTGTGCCCCGAAGGAAGCATCCGAAGATGCAGCCACATCAACCTATAGAATTTTGAAAAGGTATGAACGGACGACCAGGTCGCCGCCTTGCACACTTGTGCAACCGACGCTTGATGTCGGAAAGCCCAGGAAGCACTAATTGCCTTGGTGGAATGCGTCGCAACCGGAAAGGGAGGCGCCCGCCCCTTAAGGGCATAGGCCTGTATGACGGTCTGCCTAATCCACCTAAAGACGGTGGCAGACAACACCGCTCGGCCCTATTTTGGACCAGAGACAGACACAAACAGTAAGTCAGACTACCGAATGGAAACAGTAGCAGACAGGTACACCTGTAAGGCTTGTACCAATCTTAATGTATGAAGCGCAAACTCTCAGGGATGCGATGGGTGAGGACACAAGGATGGAAGAACAATGTCCTCCTTAAGGTGAAAGGCCGAGACCATCTTTTGAAAAGAAGGATAGTCGTGGGCGCAACACCGCCATTTCCTTATGGAGGACCAAGTAAGGCGACTTGCAGGACAAGGCCGCCAACTCAGACACCGTATTCTTTAAACTGGCCACTGGAAAGTCGCCAGTCCTGGAGGCAACTGGAAGTTGCCATGTAAGTTGCCTGGAGTCGCGCTGTGATTCATGCTCAAGTCGTGTCCAAGTTGCCACCCAAAGTCGCGCTGGAAGTTGTGTTGCCCCTGTGTGAACCGGCTCTTAAACTATAACTAAAGTTTTGGACAGAATGGAGATGAAGTAGAACACCTGTCAGGTTTTTTTTATTGCTGTCTGTGCCTCTGTTAGGGAGATTCACCCTCTCTATTTGTGAAGTTTACCATTATCATCAAAAGTGAAAGAAAAATTTAAATTTTTGGGATATCCCCAGAACAGAAAAAAATCTTCCAATGATGACACTAGTTCCGATGACCTGGGGGGCCCCCAATGGATTTTCTTAGATTGCATGGATTTCTTCTCACTTCCTGTTTGAGCTATGGGACAGGAAGTGAAGGTAAATCTCCCCAATGGGATACAGATGGCAAAAAACTGACAGCGGGTTACAATCCTCCCAATACTCTATACAAAATGAAATGAAAAAAAAAAAAAACGTTTTGCCCTTATATCTACTATAGGTTTAACATAAAACGGGGTCACAACACTGGACATCTTGCAGCCATGCTGAAAGTTCCTTGTTTGTTAGCACACAAAAACACAATTGGACTGCCATTACTATAAAAGACACAAAAGTAGTGTGATCTGAATTTTACTTACTCTGGTTCTCTTTCAATGGCTTCCAACAGGAGGGGCTTCACACTAAGAATAAAAAGTAAGAAAAATAAAATAAAAATGATGAGGGTTTAGCAGAACAAGAATTATGGCACACAAAAATGATAGTCAAAGTTATGTTACACAGTGACTAACAACAATTTAAAGTGGTACTAAAGTCTCAAGTTTCCTTTGTTAACCATTTAAAACAACTTTGATTAAAACCATTAAAAAAATGACAACTCCCATTTTTCAGTGCACTAAGATAGCATAGCCCAATAAGGGTGTGCAGCCCCCTTAAGGATTGCTTGGATGTAGTACTGGCAACCACCAAATGGTGCAATCTTCCTCCGAGAGCGCGCTGACATCACCAGGCCCTGCCCTGACTAGTTTGTCACACTCCACCTGACTTTATCAAGGAGAATAGGGCCCAATGACATCCTGGGGGCTTATATAGTAAGTTATAATTAAAATTATTCTGGGCGCCATTTTGTTGTAACTGCATGGTTCTCAGAGACGTTGTCCCCATGTGATAAATAAAAAAAATAAAAAATAAAAAAAGTTAAGCAAAAAATAAAAAAATAAAAAAATGAAAAAGTTACACCCAGACATAAAATCCCCACCCCAAAAAATGTTGAAGTCCCCCAACCCCACATATACGCACACACGAATGTAAACGCACGTGTCAGGGCCACCTACTTGTGAAAGTGTAGATTGTAATACACCTGTTACATATAACCACGCAAGCTGGAGTCAGAGCACAAAAATTCTAGCAGAAGACCTCCCCTGTAACACTAAACTGATACCTATAGGGAGCTTTTGAAGCATCGCTTATAGAAAATATAGGGT
The DNA here is from genome assembly GCA_029206835.1 of Rana muscosa. Lineage (NCBI taxonomy): Eukaryota > Metazoa > Chordata > Amphibia > Anura > Ranidae > Rana > Rana muscosa. The sequence goes on along the minus strand of CM055116.1, from coordinate 800,946,891 downwards.
ACTGAAGTTTGTTGCCATTTCACAGGTGCACGCAAAATTCAAGGTTTGACATGTTGGGTATCTATTTACTCGGTGTAACCTTGTCTTTTATATTTTACCAAAAATTGGGATTATTTTGTTTGCCCCAAAATTCACTTAAGTGTGTATTTTAGTGAAAGTTTTGTGTTTCCAAGACCTTTGCGGTAACATCAAGTGACATAAAAAAAACAAAAAAAACACAATGTTATTATACAATGTTTTTTTTATAGAAAAGACAGAACTGTCAGCAAAGGGGGTTAAAGGGCAAGATACAGGTAGCAGGCAGGATGAATACACAGAAGAGGCTTGCCATATCTTACTGACCTCTGTTGCTGCTCTTCAGGCATAACCTTCCACCGTTTACTTAGTCGTCTGCGTAGTAACACTGCAGCAAACTGGCGAATCTAGAAGAAATACAAGCAAAATTATGACAAAATAAAATGTTCTAGTCGTGTTTGCAAGTAGATTTCTGTGTGTACAATAGTGAAAGACAATGGGAAATTTACTAAAACTGACGCAGATAGAACCTGGAGAAGCTTTTATCTTCTGCTTGTTCAGTTTAAATCGGTATTAAATTCCCATATTAAAAATTTTATATATTGCAGCTTACCAATAATTAGATGTGGTGGCTGCATTAGGTTTTTTTTCAGGCTTTTTTTCACCTGGTGATCTGGCCAGAAACATACCTGTAGTGCTTCCATTCTGGATGAAAGAAGATAGGTTGGGCAGCAGCATTGTCAGTCTGTGGGGAGGGGAGTGTTTGATGTACTAGCAGATTTAACCATACACTCAAATCCAGCGCTAATGGAACACACACAATAATGCAGGTGGTCTCTTTGCTGTGATAAAAAAGTTTTTCCGTTTTATTGGCACAAAATGAATAAAAATCCAGTCCTGTAATCAATGACTGGTAAAAACAAAAGAATGAGACACTTGTTGTAAACCAACTTGCAGTGAAAACTACGATCCCTTGAACAAGGAGGGGCTAATGATTCCAAATGTGAGTCAGTGATCCCATAGCTTAGATGGACAGGACAGATAACATCAGTACCTTTTTATAGAAGGATGTCATGCAGTGGACCTGCTAACCGACATGTACATGTGGAGGGCCCTCCAACACGAGGGACGTGGGACTACAGGTGCTTCAACGGGGAGAGGGAACCCGAGAGCTCCGTGCACTCCGAGTAGGTGACGTCAGTCCCGCTGCGCCGCCGTCTGTGAAGCCAAACCGCACAATGGAATAGGTGCGCCGTGGAGCGCTCCTTCTCTCCGGATGTTAACTTGCTGCTGTCCTCTGGTGGGGATAGTGAAAAAGTCAATCCACTGTAGTATATTTCCAGCTCACTGGTCGGCTAATGGTCAACTCAGAACACTGGAATAAAGTCAATTCCGCTGCTATTAAGCTCCTAAGCAAGGTTGGATCGTGGTAAAGGGTAAAAGATATCTTAAAGGGTAGCCTTGACGACGCGTTTCGCGCGCATGCGCTTTTCATAGTCAAGGGATAAGGCACCCACAGTGTTTAAATAAAAAAGGGGAGGGGCAGGAAGTACAAGCAGTCAAGGAGGGGGCGTGTACAGAGAATGTTCTCATTAACCATTACATTGCTCGCAGGATCTTAAACCATACGTTCAATACAAACTTAATCTAAACATCCAATTTCTACAAATATCAAAAATATATAAAAAAAATATATATAAAAATGGAGCTATATAAATTCTATGTAGAATACCACAAGCATGTGTTTAATGACAGAAAATCCATGAAAATTCCATTAGAAATGGTGCCATTCCAAAAAAATTCCAAAGAATATATACACACATAAAAACATAAAAATATAAAGATATAAATATGTATATATACACTTGATGGACATTTGTTTAGAAAATTAATAAATTATGTACAATTATTGATAATCATCTATTTTATAAAAAATAGGATTTTTTTTGTACTCGCCGTAAAATCCTTTTCTCTGACGTCCATGGACTGACAGCATCTTCAATCTTGACAAAGTGGGTTATGTTCCTGCTCATAGGAGAAGACTAGGCAGAATGTTAGATGTTTTAACATACATTCCATTACCAGAGCTGAACAGCCCCACCCAGGGGGCGGTCCCTCCGGACATAGCCCTCCTACCTGCAGCCCGCTGCCTCAGTTCGTAGTAAAGCAGTACAAACTTAAAGAAAGGAGGGGTGGGTGCTGTGTCAGTCCATGGACGTCAGAGAAAAGGATTATACGGTGAGTACAAAAAAAATCCTATTTTCTCTTACCGTCCATGGACTGACACAGCATCTTCAATCTTGACAAAGTGGGACGTCCCAAAGCAGTGTCAAAAAAAGAGGGGTGGGAACAGTATCAAGGAAAAAACCAAACTTCACCCCCAACAAGCAGAGCTCCTCAAGGAAGGAGTTGCAACATTAAACAGCCACTTGCAAAACCTTGCGGCTGAAGGAGCATCAAAAGATGCAGCCACATCAACCTTATAGAACCTTGAAAAGGTATGTGCGGACGACCAGGTCGCCGCCTTGCACACTTGTGCAACAGACGCTTGATGACGGAAAGCCCAGCCCACCAATTGCCCTTGTTGAATGCGCCGTAACCGGAAAGGGAGGCGCCCGCCCCTTAAGGGCATAGGCCTGTATGACGGTCTGCCTGATCCACCGAGAAATGGTGGTAGACAAAACCGCTTGGCCCTGTGTGTTTGGTCCAAACACAGACACAAACAGCGAGTCAGACTTCCAAAACGAAGCCGTAGCAGACAGGTACAACCGTAAAGCACGTACCACGTCTAACGTGTGAAGCGCAAACTCTCTGGGATGCGATGGACGAGGACATAAAGACGGAAACACAATGTCCTCAGTAAGATGGAAGACTGAGACCACCTTTTGGAGAAAAGAAGGCTGCGGGCGTAGCACCACCTCATCCTTATGGAGGACCAAGTATGGCGGTTTGCAAGACAAGGCCGCCAATTCAGAAAACCTAGCTGACAGAAGTTAGGGATACTAGAAAAGCCACCTTCTGAGATAAAGACAAGAGGAATCTCTCTGTTTTCAAAGGGAGATTCTTGAAGAACCGAGAGCACCAAATCCCAATCCCAAGGAGGAAGAGGTGGTTTAATTAGGGGAAGCACACGGTGAACCCCCCCCCCCCTGCATGAAGGTACTAATCAAGAATGGCCCGCTAGTGGCCGCTGAAAGAAAACAGCTAAAGCTGAAATCTGACCCTTAATGGTGCTTAAAGCAAACTTATGGTCCACTCCTCGCTGTAAAAACAGCAGGATCGCCAATCCAGCTCCTCGCACATAGCGATGTAGGCCTTCCAGGTACGCTAGTATATCTTCCAGGAGGAAGATTTCCGTGCCCTCAGCATGGTCGAGATGACCGAATCCGAGAGACCTCGGTTCCTCAGCCCCTGGCCTTCAGTAGCCATGCCGTCAAACCAGCGACTGTAAAGCTGGATGAAGAATGAAGAACCTTGGCACAGAAGGTCCTCCCGCAGCGGTAGTCGCCATGGAACGTCCACCACTAGGCACACAAGACCGGTGTACTAAGGACGCTGAGGCCAATCTGGAGCGATGAGGAACACCTGAATCCCCTCGGCCTCCACCCTGCAAAGTAGTTGAGGAAGCAACTTCAGTGGAGAAAAGGCATAAATCAGCCGATACTGACCCCACGGGGCCAGCAACGCGTCTGCCCAGGAATCTCTGGACCTGGCCACGAATCTCGACACCTTGCGATTGTGTCGAGAGGCCAGTAGGTCCACATCCGGCGTGCCCCACCTCCGGCAAAGAAGCTGAAATACCCCCGGACGTAAGGACCATTCCCCCTGGTCCAACATCTGGCGTTTTAGATAGTCCTCAGAATGTGAGCGGTCTCAGATGCTACGGCCGAGCTCCGCGGTCCCCCCTGATGGGTGACATAAGCCACCGCCGTGGCGTTGTCTGACTGAATCCTGACAGGAGCGCCCTTGTAGTCTCTTCGACCACGAGAAGAGACACAGTCTGATTGTTCCAGTACAGTGATCTGCAGACGGGATTTCGTCCGAAGTCCAAAGCCCTTGGGCTGATAAAACTCCCCAGACTCCATCCCAGTCCGAAAGACTGGCATCCGTCGTGATCACAGTCCACCGGACAGGAAGGAACGACTTCCCTGACCGAAGGGCCGGGGATCTCAGCCACCATGTCAGGAATGCCCTGACCAGGTGACTCACCTGGATCTGACGATCCAGAGATAATGGAGACTTGCCCCAGCAGGACAGGATCTCCTTTAGTAAGGCATACGGTACAGCCTTGAAGGAAGCCACCCCAAGTAGCAAAAACGGAGTGACGACCATTTTGTGGGACGTCAGCACCCGTACCGCAGACTGAAGAGTCTGTAATTCGTCTAAGGGTAGGAAGACCCTCGCCTCCGAGGAGTCCAGGATCAATCCTAGGTACTCCAGACGCTGAGTAGGAGCCAAGACCGACTACTGAATGTTCAGCAGCCAACCGAGTCACGGAGGGCCTGACTGGCTATCATTACAAAATCCTCCAATTCTGAGCCAGAGTCTGCTCTCAGAAGAAGAACGGCCAGATAGCCCACACTAGCAATGCCTCGCTGTCCCAGCAAAGCTAGAATCGGGGCAAGCACCTTGGTGAAAACCCGCTGTGCTGACGCTAAACCGAAGGGAAGAGCCACAATCAATAGTGGCCTACGCCTATCGCAAAGCGCAGAAACTTCAAGTGACCCGCGCAGATTGGGACATGCAAGTAGGTGTCCTTGAGCCCAAGGACGCCAGAACATCCCCTGGGTGGAGCGCAGCAATCACCGAGCAAATGGATTCCATGCGGTATTTTCAAACCTTAACAAAAGGCATTAAGGACTTAAGGTCCAGAATTGGACGGACTCCGTCCTTCTTTGTGACCACAAAAAGATTTGAATAAAATCCCTGAAACCTCACCTTTGACGGTACCGGCAAAATCACCCCGCACCGCAGCAAGTCCTGCACTGCCTTCAATAGGGCGGCCTGACGCGCTGGAAGGAGAGAAAGATTTGAGGGAAAGAACCTGTCTGGTGGCCAGGAAAGAAACCCTGTCCTGTACCCCGAGATAACCACCTCGCATACCCACCGTTCGGAGATCCGGGAGGTCCGCCGATCCGGGAAACTGCGAAGTCGTCCCCCTACCCCCAGAGTCGGGCGGGGGCAAGACCTCATGCGGTGGCGGGCTGGTCAGCCGTCTTGTTCAGCATACGTACCCAGGGACGCTTCTGTCCTCCACCCGCACTCTTGTCAGTCTGGGAGAAATTTCCCGTGGGCTGTGACTGACAAAAAAACACTTCTGTGTGAGAAATGAAGGGCCCGGTTTACAGGGCGGCTCCTTCGCCTTAGTAGGCTGAGGAAGAAGGGTGCTCTAACCACCCGTGACATTTTCGATGATGTCATCTAGGGAAGCCCCAAATATTCTTCCGCCCTTAAAAGGTAATCTGTCATGAGCTTCCTAGAGGCCAGGTCAGCAGACCAGCATTTCAACCAGATAAGGGGACGCCATACCACCGCAGACACTGAGGTCCTAGACATTAAAGGGGACAGCATACATAGTGGTATCGCACACATACACCAGGTCCTGCACCATTTGGTCGGCCAGTGTAACGCAATCCGGAGGAAGATGATGCTCCTGCACAGTCTGGTGCAAAATCCTTGCCCATTCCGTGAGTGTCTAAGACACCAGGGTCGCCGCTAACAATAGGACGTAGCACGGATCCCAGCATGGTGAACATGGCTCAGTCCACCACATTCAAACTCCTATCAGTAGGGTCCTTAAAAAGGTAGAAGTCCCCTCAACCGGGAGAGTCATGGCTTTATTCAGCCGGGCGACCGGAGGGTCGACAACCGGAGGAGAGGCCCATTGTTTAATCAGGCTCTCCTCAAAAGAAGGTACCTAACCGCCAGACGCTGCGAGACCGCAAGGGTCATCTGCGTTTGTCCCATACCTGGTCTATGATTTTGTCAAAAAAAGGTGTATAGGGAAAAACCTTGTTAGAAGGATTAGCTTTAAATGAACCAAAGGAGATTGCCTCCACCAGAGGTTCTTCAGCCGCAGCATCCAGCTTGAGAGTGTCCCTCACAGCATCAATGAGTTCACAAACAAGCAACCTGTCATTTACTGACCCAGATAAGGAGTCTTCCTCACAAGGAATGTCCTTGGTCAAAAAAATCAAAAAATCCAGAGCTAGGGTCCTGTGCCGCAGCATTGCCCATATCTGAATCTGAGCACTCCCCTGGAGATGGCATGAGGAGAGGGCGCTTTTTAGCTCCCCTGCGCTCGCACACCACTTACATCCTGGTAACAAAATGATTCCAGGACTGCCGACAACTGGCCCAAAGGGACCGCAGGTGCCGTAGCACTGCCTGTTGCCTCTGACATAAATAGGGAAGCAGGTGACACTGACTCCATAATACCACCACCCTCTGAGACTTTGTCATGTGAGAGAAAAAGTCCACCCTCCTGCTGCACTGACTGTGGGGGGTTACCCAGGGGACTCACCAACCCAGTCAGGACCGCTCGGTTCCGCTGCCTGCGCTGAGCTCCCAGCGCGAGTGGACAGTGAGGAGAATCGCGCCGTTCCAGTCAGCAATAGAGGCCAAACCAGCACAAAAGAGCGCGCAGGTTCAAGAAAATGGCCGCCGTAATTACAAGTGCGCCACAGCGAGGCCACGGCAAGATGGCCGCCAATGCGGTTTTCAATGTAAAGTAAAAACATGGCGCCGAACGGCGCACAAGGCCCAGACTGACACAGAAAACAGCCCACACCGCAATGCAAACCCCTATGGACCCCCACCGGGACAGAGAGACCCCCAGTCAGCACATCGCTAGAGTAGGTGACAGAGTAGCAAAATACACAAGGGGGGGGCAGGGGAACCCCCCACAGCATAGGAACACACAGCATGTACTCACCTGCGGAGGCAGGAGGAACTACTTACCCGTCCATGAAGGACCCACTGGTGTGTTCCTGTCAGACCTATCACAGTGCAGTACTGAGTAGCTGTCAGCCCGGTCCACTGTGAAAGACACAGCAGAACTGTTCAGTCATATGTGGACCTCGGAGCAAAAGCTCACCGGCCACCCCTGGAGCCATGGGGTATGTTGTGGACTGATCTCACGCTGAGCGAGGATCAGCACGCTTGATGGTCGGACAGGGAAGACTACGAGAATAGCAAACTACCCAACCTGTTGCCCAGCCGACTGTTGATAGAAGAATCTCAAAAATAAAATAATAAAATTCAAAAGGAATAAAAAAAATTTCCTCAGGAGACTGGCTCCAAAGAGAGCCACGTCCTATTCTCTGCTAGGCAGAAAAAAAACAGAGGCAGCTGGCTGCAGGTAGGAGGGTAATGTCCGGAGGGACCGCCCCCTGGGCGGGGCTGTTCAGCTTTGGTAATGGAATGTATGTTAAAACATCTAACATTCTGTCTAGTCTTCTCCTATGAGCAGGCACATAACCCATCAAGGCACATAACCCACTTCGTCAAGATTGAAGATGCTGTGTCGGTCCATAGACGGTAAGAGAAATCAGTTTGTTTTTTTAAATCAGTCTAGTGAAAAGTTAAAAAAAAAAAAAAATATCAATACACAGACAGTGATATAATTAAATAATTGAATAATTGTCACAATGACCATCCATACAGAAACATATCAGAAGGACCTTAGTAAGAAGGAGAAGGAAGGAAGGAAGGAAAAAGGGGGGGGGGGAGGGAGAAGAGGAAAAGGGAATGGGAAGTTTTGAATTTATATAAAACTACATGTCTCCATCTCCTCATTTAACCCTTTCGGGGCCAATGAATCAAACATGAAAATCCAAAAGACTTTCCTCCTTTGTAGGAGGGAAGTCTTTTGGATTTTCATGTTTGATTCATTGGCCCCGAAAGGGTTAAATAAATGAGGAGATGGAGACATGTAGTTTTATATAAATTCAAAACTTCCCTTTCCCTTCTCTCCCTCCCCCCCCCCCTTTTCCTTCCTTCTTACGAAGGTCCTTCTGATATGTTTCTGTATGGATGGTCATCTTGACAATTATTCAATTATATGACTGTCTGTGTATTGATAGTCTAGTGAAAAGTTTTAAAAAAAAACAGATTTTTATAAAATAGATGATCAATAATTGTACATCATTTATTAATTTTCTAAACAAATGTCCATCAAGTGTATATATACATTTTTATATTTTTATATGTGTGTATATATTCTTTGGAATTTTTTTGAAATGGCATAATTTCTAATGGAATTTTCATGGATTTTCTGCCATTAAACACATGCTTGTGGTATTCTACATATAATTTATATAGCTCCATTTTTATATATTTTTGATATTTGTAGAAATAGGATGTTTAGATTAAGTTTGTATTGAACGTATGGTTTGTTACAATCCTGCGAGCAACGCAAGGGTTAATGGAGAACATTCTCTGTACACACCCCCTCCTTGACTGCTCGTACTTCCTGCCCCTCCCCTTTCTTTTATTTAAACACTGTGGTGCCTTATCCCTTGACTATGAAAAAGCGCATGCGCGCGAAACGCGTCGTCAAGGCTACCCTTTAAGATATCTTTTACCCTTTACCACTATCCAACCTTGCTTCAGCGGAATTGGCTTTATTCCAGTGTTCTGTGTTGACCATTAGCCGACCAGTGAGCTGGGAATATACTACAGTGGATTTACTTTTTCACTATCCCCACCAGAGGGCAGCAGCAAGTTAACATCCGGAGAGAAGGAGCGCTCCACGGCGCACCTATTCCATTGTGTGGTTTGGCTTCACAGACGGTGGCGCAGCAGAACTGACCTCACCTACTCTGAGTGCACGGAACTCTCTGGTTCCCTCTCCCCGTTGAAACACCTGTAGTCCCACGTCCCTCGTGTTGGAGGGCCCTCCACATGTACATGTCGGTCAGCAGGTTCACTGCATGACATCCTTCTATAAAAAGGTACTGATGTTATCTGTCTTGTCCATCTAAGCTATGGGATCACTGACTCACATTTGGAATCATTAGCCCCTCCTTGCTCAAGGGATCGTAGGTTTTACTGCAAGTTGGTTTACAACAAGTGTCTCATTCTTTTGTTTTCACCAGTTGTTGATTGCAGGACTGGAGTTTTATTAATTTTGTGGCCAATAAAACGGACAAACTTTTTTATCACAGCAAAGAGACAACCTGCATTATTGTGTGTGTTCCATTAGCGCTGGATTTGAGTGTATGGCTGATTGTTTTTTCGTTACTTCTGGGTACGATTTCTTCTAGCTGCTCTGGACTTACACCCTTCTTTTTGACACCTTATTCCCACCCATGATGTTTGACATTTTTCACATATATATCCACCAATCTTAGCGCTGGTGTTGCTTTTTGTTGTACTAGCAGATTTAGATACACTAAACCAAAGCAGTTACTGCAACAGTTTATTTCCTTTTGGGATAAGGTTTTTACATTAATAAATAAAAGCTGATCACTGTCAGTGGTAAATGGTTTGTCTCAGCCCTCTAACTGCTATGTCTGTAGGACAGCTTGCTCTGTTAAAAACAAAACAAACAAAAAAACAGACTTATTGTCTAGATCGCCAGGTGAAAATATAGGAAAGAAAGTCTAAAAAAGACAAAGAATGCAATCGTTACATTCAAATGATTGGTAATGTGAAATATATAACATTTTGTTTTTGGGTTTTAATATCACTTTAATTTGTTTTTGCACATGTAAAAACCTTAATTTTTGGCCATAAAATTACTTAAACCCCCAGAACATTATATATTTAAAAAAAAAAAAGAAGAGAGACCCTGTAGAATTAAAAAAAAGAGGACTTCTCAGCCTGGCTACCCTACTTTCATTCTCCTGAAATAGCCACAATCATTCGTGGTGACTTCAACGTCCCTTTGAATACCAACACTCCTGTTACTTCTCAGTCTTACTTACTCCTTTGACCTGAAAGAGGAACTTCAGTAATTTTTTCATCTATTAAATCCTCTGCACTTGTTTTAACTTTGGATAGTAAAACATTTTTTTTTCTGCCAGTAAATACCTTATACAGCCCACTTCCTGTTTCTTGTCTGGGAAAAAGCCTAGGCTTATGACATCATGTACAGCACTCTCTCTCTCACTCACTCTGGTGAGAGTTTGCCAGGAAGGGAGGGAGGATGAGTCACAAGAGGGCCAATGAGAGCTGGAGGTGTGCCTCTGTGTGTGTGTGTAAATCCAGGAAGTGAACAGGCAGAAGCTTCAGCTGCCCACAGTTAAAATGATTGCAGCCAGACTCAGTGGAGGGTGATTTCTGCAGCATATTTGGCAAGTACAGAATCACAGTATATATAAAATATGCAAAGTGGTTGGAGGGAAGCTTCAGAATGGCAAAGATGTTTTTATTACAAATTATTTGAGCAGACTGCAGTTCCTCTGTCTGATGGAAATACCCTTGACCTTGTTTTCTCCCAACTATGCACTTCATGCAACCTCTCCAACCATCCTTTTCCTCTCTCCGATCACCACTTATTTGTTTCCCTCTCTCCCTGTCTTCCAACACCTCCCTCTCCAACTGTCTAACAGTTACTTGTAGAAACTTCACCATCTTAACCCTTCTCTTCTCTGCTACTGACCACCTCTATGAAAATTTGCAATTTGATTTAATTCAGGGCTGAACAGATCACAATCACAGTTCTTTTATATACCTTTTCCTTACTTGTATTAAAGCGGTTGTATACCCGCTGACTTTTTTTTTTTTTTACACCTGTAAAGGAAAAAGCATAATGAGCTAGTATGCACAGCATACTAGCTCATTATGAAATACTTACCTTAGAACGAGGCGTCGGTGTCCCTCCCGGTCCACGCCGAGGCAGCTGACATTATGCCTCGGCGTGTCTTCCGGGTATCGCGGCTCCAGCGCTGTGCCTTCAGCCGAGAATCCCCTGTGCGCATGCGCCGCAGTGCAAGGGGAATAATCTCCTAAACCTTTACGATTTTTTTTTTTTTTTTTTTTTACTTTTACCTACAGGTAAGCCTATACTAAGGCTTATTTGTAGGTAAAAAAAATTAAAAAAAAGGACTATACAACCGCTTTAAATCTTTGTTTTACAAATTGTAATGTATATCTATGTGCTTCTATGACACAATTTACAGAGAATTCTGTGCTCTCTATTAAATAAAATCATGCTTTACTAAAAAGACAAATATTTTTATATACTTTTTTTTTTTTTTGGTAATGGATCATAAAATGAAATGAGAAACCAATACACATTTCATTTAAAATATTTTTGCCCACCTTTGGTTTAGTATTTCATATCAATATGAATTGTTATTGTAACACCGAGGACATATAGTGCCTGTGAACTCAAATGGTAATAGTTGCTTTTAAGGCTCTTATTTACAAAAGCGAATATACGGATTTTCATGCATCAGCACATGAGGATTAACCAGGCTTACTAGTTATTGAGTCAGCTACATCTAGATATAGCAGAGGACTGGATGTCTTCTGTTTGGCTTTTTTTTATTGTTTTAATTCTGGTTAAAAAGATTGGAACAGCCAGCTAGTATAAATAGAGGAAATTCTTTTCAACACCAAGTACATATTTTCAGGACATTAAAAGGGACACTAAAGCTTCCCTTTTTTTTTTGCAAAAAAATAACAAACAGTTTATACTTACCTCCACTGTGCAGCTCGTTTTGCACACAGTGGCCCCGATCCTGGTCTTCTGGGGTCCCTCATCGGCTGTCTCGGCTCCTCCCCGCAAGGACTCCACACCATAATGCGAGCGAGCTCGCATGGTGTGGAGTTATTGCGGGCGCGCTCCCGTGATACAGCGGCGGCCATAGCCGCCGACTGTATCACTCGGCCCTGCCCCCGGCGCACCGCGTCATTGGATGTGATTGACAGCAGCGCCAGCCAATGGCTGCGCTGCTTTCAATCCATCCAGTGTAGCCAATCGGCGGACAGGCTAAGAACCGAAGAGGATGACAGGGACGAGCGCGGGACTTTCGAGGGGCCAGGTAAGTAAAACGGGGGCTTGGGGGGGGGGCGGTATTGTCGAATGTTTTTTCACCTTAATGCATAGGATGCATTAAGGTGAAAAAACATGTACCTTTACTACTACTTTAAGGTCTCGGTCACACCATGATGCAGAGGCATTAGTTTTTCTGTGTGCGTTCTGCAAGGACTCAAAAAAATAAATGGATCTCTGTGTGCCCTGTTCACACCACACCATGCAGATTTTTTCTGCGCAGGAATCTGCAATGTGTTTGCAGTTTTCTGCATGGGAAAAAAACTGAGATGACATTAACATTGGTGTGAATAGGGCATATGACTGAAGTGCATGAACACCGAGGTCCACCTGCATGAAAACTGAGGTCCACCTGCATGAAAACTGAGGTCTCTGCAAGTGAGATCTGCACAATTTTCCCATCAGTTCTCATGCACGTATGGTGTAAGAGCTCCTAGAGGTTAAAAATCCAAGATCACTATCAGAAAAAATGGCATCTATGTTAATGATTCTATTGCTTAAAAATCTTAGAGCATCCATAGCTGCGGAGTAGTAAAAACGTGTAAATAAAATGAAAGATACTAAATATCTTTAAGCAATAGAATCATTAACATAGATGCTATTTTTTCTGATAGTGAACCCACCGCTACACAATTGAACTATAACGGGGCCATGACAATGTTGGGGAACATTTTAGAAAAACAAGTAAGAACATGGTGGGATATTTGCACCCTAGAGCAATACATAAAAGAGAGAATAATCATTCGTAGCCTTAGGTGGGAAGTAGTACCCCAGGATGGACTTGATGATCCAGGCTCAATCAGGGAATGGTTTGATTTTTTTAATGGGGTAGGATACAAGTTGCAAGAACTGATCTTACAAAGAAAGAAAAGAAAAATGACCATTTTAGAGACTAAAATTAAATGCATTACAACAACAATTAGACCCCATCAAAGACACCCAACCCATGATTGACTTCAACACTAGGACCAATAAAAGATTGGAGAAAGTGGATAAAGACATTCATAAAAAGAAAATAAAGAAATATCACAGAGACATGGGAGATTTCAAGACTAATAGCATTTATGCCTGGCAACAGACATTGCCTGAAAATATAAATTTAATTGAAAAACCCCGGTCAACTGAACCCCTAATTAATCAAGCAATAACCACATTAATGGACAGAGTGCGAGGTTTTATAAGTGACGACGAAATTGAATTCAATTCACCCACAAACTTCTCTACCCCAATTCCAAGTAAGAAGGTGAAACCAAAAGGAAGAGGTGGGAAGAATAGTCAAGTGAATAATCAACAATATAATAATCGTCCTTATACACCATACCAGGCACCAACACAAAATAGATTTCAACCCCTGGAACAGCACTACAATTTTCCAGCACCATGTCCTTTTTTAGGACGGGGAGGGAGAGGACAGCAAAGGGGACGACGAGGCTACCCACCACAAAGAGGGAAACCCCAATACCCTCCAGCACACTTAAGAAATCAAGATTGGAGAGATCCGCAATCTCAGAACCAATGGATCAGAGAGCAAAACTATTATACAGAGCAAAGGAACACAGAACCAGAGGATGTAGGGCCGGAAGGAAGGTCCAGAAAAAGAAGGAGAAACCACTAACTAACGGTATATTTAATTTAAGTCCAGGAGAGCTGTCACATAAAGAGATTAACATCCTCAATATGGGCCTTAAATGCGGAATGAAGCAGCCAGTTAAATAAATTTAATGTATACATAGATGTACATAAATACATGAGAAAGTTAAATATAAAAAAACATTTTGTAGGGCTTGGAAACCAAACTCACACGAACCCTCAGGGCATTGTTAACAGTGGATTAAAAAATAAATCCCTGTTCAATCCCCTGAATAATCCCAACCACCAGGTTGAAGTTTTTAAGGGTTTAATTATACGTGACCTGAACCGATTGGTACCCAATAAGAATACAAGCTTGAAACATATCCAAGAGGGAATAGATTCACTAGAAAAAAGAAAAGATATTATCATCAGGCCAGCTGATAAAGGAGGAGGAGTTGTGATACTACCGAAAGAAGTATACCATGCGCAAATCACAGAGATGCTAGCCGACCAAATGACCTACAAGGCCTTGGATGGTGACCCAATACAAGCCTATAGGAACCAGTTAACCATACTGGTGGGAATGGGCACCAAATCAGGGGTACTAACAGATAAAGAAAGACAGTATATGGTACCGGCCAGCAGTAAAATTCCAACGATTTACACGCTACCAAAAATTCACAAAGACTCCACCAATCCACCGCCTAGACCCATTGTAAATGGTATAGACTCTATCGCATCAAGAATGGGACAATATCTAGACACCTTTTTGCAAAAAAGTGTCACAACCACACAAGCGTATCTGAAGGACACAAAGGACTTTCTCAATTGCCTACAAACTGTCACAATAACTGATGAGCAAGACATTCTACTAGTAACACTAGATGTAGCCTCGCTTTACTCCATCATTCAGCATGAGGACACCTTATTAGCCCTGAATTGGGCTTTGAGTAAAAGAGAAGACCTACCTCACAACCAAAAAGTGTTCATTGGCCATGCCCTTGATTATTGTCTCACACATAACTATTTTTGGTACGCCAATAAATTTTATTTACAACAAAGGGGCGTTGCAATGGGGGCTAAATTTGCCCCCAGCATCGCAAATCTTTTTATGGCGGAGTGGGAGGACAAAGTTATTTTTAAAGACAGAAGAGCTGAACTCATTTTTTATAAACGTTTTATAGATGATCTGTTTTTAATTTGGGCTGGCACAGTAGAATCGTTGCAGGAGTTTTTAAATGTTTTAAATATAAATGTGAAGAACATTAGATTAACCTCAGAATGGCACAAAGATACGATAAATTTCCTGGATGTCACGGTGTATCGCCAAAACTCGAAGTTTGGAACTAAGGTTTTCTTTAAACAAACGGATAGGAACAGCTATCTCCCAACCACGAGCGGCCATCACCCACAATGGCTGAGAAACATACCAAAAGGCCAAATAATGCGAGTAAAACTGAATTGTTCAGAAAAAGACAACTTCCTCGCACAAGCAAGAATTCTGACTGACAGGTTTGCGGCAAAAGGATATGCCCCCAAAGCCCTGCAAAAAATTGTGGAAGAAGTGGCGTTAATACCAAGAGAAACATGCTTGGAAACAAAACCCAAACCAGAAAAGAGCGGAGCCAACTCAAAGGAATGGGGGTTTATTTCACAATTCCACACTCAGTACAAGGAAGTGGAGGCTATTTTTAATGAACACTGGCACATACTACTATTGGACACGAAATTGGGCCCAGTCCTACCCTTGAAACCACAGTTTATATATCGAAAAGCTCAGAGTTATGGAGATCGAGTAGTGAAGAAAATCCTAGACCCTCCAAGCAAACCCCCAACATTCTGAAATCAAAATGGCTTTTTTTCCTGTAGGAGGTGCAAAGCGTGCAGGGAAGTGGCACAACCAATAAGAGGTCTAGAGAGTTTTGTGTCTCCTTCCAATCATCAACGATTCAATATCGAACAGTTCATTACGTGTAACACCAGCTTTGTTGTATATGCTCTGAAATGTCCTTGCGGTCTCCTTTACATAGGACGCACTAAAAGGCTCTTAAGAATAAGAATAGCAGAACACATTCACAATATTCAGATCGGGTATAAAGACCACAATGTGTCGCTACATTTTAAACTCAAGCACAATCAGGATGCCTCAGGTCTTCAATTCTGGGGCATAGAATGTCTGGAGAACAATTGGAGGGGGTCACATAAAGTAAGGGAGCTATCCAAGAAAGAAACTAAGTGGATTTTCTTAACAGATGTTCTAGTACCTAAAGGACTCAACGTAGAACTGGACATCAACTGCTTTATAAGCAACTCTTAATAAGCTAAATGTAAGAACCCCCAGCAGCTCCAACATTAGCACCGGAATAGAGTATTACGCATAAATCAGTATGTATACACTCTGGGGAGCTATCATTAATTCGAGATATATATATATATATATATATATACACAATACATATATATAGTTTTTATGGCCATTATAAACCATTTTTTTAAAAGATACCAAATATATTAGATTGATTTAGGGGTTACAGGGTTTTGTCATGATATTATATGCTTTTTTACGGTGTCTTGATATTTTACGGGGTAATTTTATGCCAATTTTATGCATTATTTTATGTAATTTTTTATTTTGATATTTTATTTAATTTTGTATCTAAAAAAATCTGTGTAATGTTTTACTTAATATGTAACATTTCACGGAATATTACTTTGCATATTTTAAACAGCATCTGGCATATAGGCAGATCCAGAAACGGCACTGTCCATTCATTTATTTATCTATATTTTGTTGTATCTGCATATATACGGTTGCACACTTGTACACATAAAGGTCCATAGGTGGCCAACACATATACATATACACACACACACACACACACACGCGCGCCTTTATATTACGTATATTTTTCACATTTGTATGTATTTGGCATAAGGGAAACCATTTTGTCTCTAAAGTTGAATCACAGTTCAAAGCCCATAAGGCCTTGTTATCAGAATGGTTTTATGTCTTACAGGGAGGCTGTTTAAGCCTTGTCTGTCCCATCTCCAAGATTATAACTCAAAGACTTAGACACTTTGTAGAATCTCCTCTTATCTTGTTTATTATACTGACAAGAGACATGAGCTCATAGTATTTTCAGAATAAGCTACAGAAACAAAAGGGGATTATTCAAATACGGCCAAATGAAATATATGATACTACTCAAGTACAAGTAATGTATTAATCAAAAGTATATGGTATTATATTGAAATACTTATATACATAATTAAGCGAATAATGTCACATATATTAGTATTGCATATTTTAAATAATAATGCTTTTCTTTTTATAAGATTACAGCATATCTATGTATTTGTTTAAATATATATATATATATATTACTATTAGAAAGTTACAAATATAATATCTCATGAAAAGTGTGAAGGATATTAGAAGCTGTATTTGTCAACCAAATGACTTCAATCTCGAGGAATGTTACTACCCTTAGCTAATTACGTGGGGTTTATTTTCCCAATACATAAATTTGAAGAAAGAGCCAGTGTCTGAATAACTTCACCCATGTTTTGACAGTTTTGGACAATTAATGGTGTTTTGTGAAGCTTAAATCACAGGGTATCGTAAATTGTCTTTGACTCAAATGGAAATAATATTAGAAATTATTTCTAATACGCTACTGCCCTCTGGTGGTGAAAATACTTAATTATTCAAGATGGCGTCTATTTGGTTGCTATGACAACCTAGCAAAACACATCTCATTTGACGTCATCATTTACATAGCTGTGACACACACACACACACACTTTTGGGGTGGGATAAAGGGAGGACGACGGAAGAGAGGAAAAAAGGAAAGAATGTGATCTGTCGGAGATCTCTCTCTCACTCACTCGATACCTGGCTATCTCTCGGGGGCTCTAAGATCTGAGGAGGAAGGAAGAGGGGCTCTACGCAGAAATGTAGCAATGTTGAAAGAAGTTCCTTTGGGGACTTAGCTTCTCAAGATGACAGGCTTCTTAAACTACTGGTAACATATTAGTTTATTTTACCTTTTGGTGATTGAATTGTTTTGCATATACATTAACTAAAACCATTTAAATATATATCTAGCAGAGCAACTTGGGATCATATTATTTTTAACTGCAGTATGAAATAATTATATTACAAATATTAAGAGACAGACACAGTTTGTCTGTCTTTATCAAAGCTAAAGCTAAGTTTGTACAATGGTTTTATTATGATATATGTGTAAAATAAATTCATCCTAAATTTAACATAAGTATTGTTTGAATTATCAAACGTGTGTAACTTGACATTTTGTCTACGCACGCTTAAGAGTGTAAGCGAAGGTCTGTTTGCTTTAAGAGATCACATCACTACCAATGTAAACAAGGGTATTTACATAAAGCCGTGAAGTCACAGAAGGTTATTTTACAAGTTACCAAGTTCTAAAATATACAAGTATCATTTAAGCATAAGGCTCCATGTACACAGAAGCTGATAAACTGCAGTTTATTGGCGTTTTTTTAAAAAGCCCATTAACTGCACTCTATGTTAGCCTATGTGTTCATGTACACATAACGTTTTTTAGCTTTAATGAGCAGTGAAGTTAATGGGCTTTTTTCTGAACGCAAGAAATTTGCGTTTAAAGTGCCGTTTTTCAGCAGAAAAAAAAAAACGCAAAAAAATGCAAAACGCCGAAAACGCTAATAAACGCTCAAAAACGCTCAAAAACGCTGGTCGCAAGCGTTTTTGAGCCATTGAAAAAAAAAAAAAAAAAAAAAAAAAAAAAAAAAGGTAATAACCGCTACACTGAAAAACGCTAATAAATGCTAGTAAAAAAACGCTGATAAAAGCTAGCTTTTTCTGCTGCTTTAAAAACGACAGTTTTTGAGCTTCTGTGTACATGGAGCCTAAGAACTGTGAATATATCTTGTAATATAGAACTTGCATAGAAATGTAAATATTATTATCTGAATATTAATCACCATTTATCTCTGATATATAGAAGTATAGCCATTCATTTGTTTTATCACGAATCATACCTGATTTTAATTTGCACTGTATTTTAGTTAATAAATATATATGTTTTAAGCAATATTTGTGTCACTTGTCTTCAAAATAGCACGGATAAAAGAACTTTGATTTCTTGTTGATATTGTAGGCAGTTGTAAATCTCCCAAATCAAAGATTTGCATATTTCCATAAATACAATACTATTTCATTATATCAGTATAAACATTCTGACACAAGATTAGGAAGAAAGGAAGGCTGTGGGTGTAGCACCGCGTTATACTTGTGGAGGATCAATAGGGAGCCTTGCAAGACAAGACCGCCAACTCAGAAAACCTGACTGTTGTAATAGCCACCAGAAAAGCTACCTTCTGAGAGAGCGCCAATAGGGGAATCTCTCTAAAGTTCTCAAACGGTGGTTTCTGAAGTGCCGAGAGCACCAGATTCAAGTCCCACGGGGCAGCGGTGGTCGAACCGGAGGGGTCACATGTCGAACCCCCTGCACAAACGTACTCACCAGTGAATAAGCCGCCAAGGTAGTTCAAAGAATACAGGCAAGGCTGACATCTGCCCCTTAATGGTGCTTAAGGCAAGTTTCTGATCCACTCCACGCTGTAAAAACAGCAGGATCCTGGGAACCGAATATGTACGTGGACACCACTCCATCTCTTCACACATAGAGATGTAGGCCTTCCACATGCGACGATGATAAATCTTCAGAGAAGATGACTTTCGTGCCCTCAGCATGGTGGAAATTACCGAGTCCGACAGGCCTCGGTCCCTTAGCACCTGACTTTCAACAGCCATGCCGTGAAAGCCAGTGACTGTAAAGCAGGGTGAAGTATAGGACCTTGCGACAGAAAGTCCTCTCGCATCGGCAGTCGCCAAGGAACACCCGCCACCAGTCGCACTAAGTCGGCGTACCAGGGATGCCAAGGCCAATCTGGGGCAATTAGAATCACCGGAATCCCCTCGGTCTCTACTCTGCGAAGCAGACGAGGAAGAAGTTTTAGCAGGGGGGGGGTAAATTAGCCTATACTGTCCCTACGGAGCCACCAACGCGTCCAGGGATCTTTGGATATGGCCACAAACCTCAATATCTTCCGATTGAGTCGAGAAGCCAGGAGATCTACGTCTGGCGTGCCCCATCTCAGGTAAAGGAGTCAAAACACATCCGGGTGTAGCGACCATTCTCCTTGGTCCAGCATCTGACGACTAGGTAGTTGCCCGCTTTCTACGCCCGGAATGTATACAGCCGATAGTGAAAAGGAAAGTACGACTTCCCGGACTGAAGGGCCGGAGACCTCAGCCACCAGATCAGGGAATCCCTGACTAGCCGGCTCACCCTTATTTGACAATCCAGGGACAACGGAGATTTGTCCCATTTTGACAGGATCTCTTTTTGCAAGACTCTAGTGTTGAATTGAGCATACGGTATCGCCTCGAAGGTGGCTACCATGAGACCCAGGACTCGCATGCAAAAGCGCAGCGACGATCACCTGCAGAACGCCAACAGCTTCACTGCAGCCTGAAGAGTCTGCAACTTGTCCGAAGGAAGAAAAAACTCTCGCCTCTGAGGAGTCCGGAATCAAGCCCAGGTATTTCAGGCAGTGAGTCGGCACCACACCGACTTCTGGAGGTTCAGTACCCAACCAAACTCCCAAAGAGTCTGACTGGCGATCTCCACAACCTCCCCTAACGATGAGGCAGAGCTGCTCTCAGACAGAGGTTGTCCAGATGGCCCACGATTGTGATCCCCTGCTGCCTCAGCAAGGCCAGGATCGGGGGCGAGCACCTTGGTGAAAACCTTTGGTACCGACGCTAGGTCAAAAGGGAGAGCTACAAATTAGTAGTGCTCGTCCGACTGCAAACCGCAGAAATCTCTGATGCTCGACGCATATGGGGACTGCAATATATGCGGCCTTGGTGTCCAAGGATGCCAGAAAATCCCCCGGATGGAGTGCAGCGACCACAGAGCAAACTGATTCAATCCTAAACCTTTGCACTTCACAAAGCTATTGAGGGTCTTGAGATCCAGAACCGGACTGACCCCTCCCGTCTTTGGGACTACAAACAGATCGGAGCAGAATCCCTGAAAACCTTTTTGACACCGGCACAGGCACCATCACCCTGCGCGTCAGCAGGTCCTGCACTGCCCCAAACAGGGCGTCCCGACGAGCCGGAAGATGAAGAAGGTTGGAGGGAAAAAATCTGTTTGGTGGACAAGAGAGAAACTCCAACTTGTACTCCGCTCAGACCACTTCATAGACCCACTGGTCAGAAGTAGGGAGGTCCACCGAGCTGCAAACTCTCGAAGGCGACCCCCCACCCGAGAGTCGGGCGGGGGCAAACCTCCATGCTGCCGCAGGTTTGCTCGCAGGCATGTATTGGCTTGCGAAAAACAGGGATGCTTTGTCCCTCAGCAGGCACCTTGTCGGCCTGGGAAAAAAACGCTTGTGAGCGGAAAAAGAGGGCCCTGGCCTACGCGTGGCACCTTACCTTTTTGGGATTATGGGAGCACCGTGCTCTCACCCCAAATTACATTTTTAATAATGTCATCCAGCGAGTCTCCAAATAGCCTCTAACCCTGGAAGGGCAAATCCGCCAGAGCCTACTTGGACGTCTGGTCCACGGACCAGCATTTCAGCCATCAGGCAGCGTAGCCCCACAGCAGATACTGAGGCTCTGGACAGCAAGTCAGCTGTATCCAAGGCCACATTGCAGACATACTTAAAGCCATGCACCAACTGGTCCGCTAGTTTCATGCAGACCAGGGGAGCCTGTTGCTTTTCAACTCATGGTGGAGCCAATTTTTTTGCCCATTCAGAAAGCGTCAGTGACACCAGGGTCGTGGCCAACGGTGGCCGCAATGCTAACCCCAATACCGTGAACATGGGCCGGGCCACCTCCTCAGCCATCCTATCTGCAGGGTCCTTAAAAGCAGGAGTCCCCTCCACCGGAATCGTGGTAATCTTATCAAAACTGGATACCGGGGGACCCACAATCGGGGGAGATGTCCATTTTTTTAGGAAACTCTCCTCAAAAGGGATAACAGACTGCCATGCGTTTCGGGCTGCGGCCGTTCCCATCCTTTGTATATAAACTTATCAAAATGAGCTAGGTAGGGGGGAAAAAACCCTAGTGGAGCGGGCCGGCTTGTGGGACCCCGAAGGGACCGACACCTCAGGAGATGCCCTCGCCGTATCCTCCATTTTTTTGGGGATCCCACACCCGGTGATAAGTGCTCCAACAAGTGCCTTCCTGCGCTGACCCAGACACAGAGTCTCCTCACTGTCCGAATGGTCCTGGTCCGCATTTTCTGACACGTCAGAACAGGGGCCGTTTGCCACAGCAAGGCCCGAGTCTGAATCAGATCATTCCCCAAAGGACGGTGGGGGGAGGGGGCGTTCTATTACCCCCCTTTGCGCCTGCAAGCCGCCTCTACCCTGGCAACAAGGACTCCAGGACCGCCGACAAAGCGTCCATAGGCACCTATGTGCAGGGAAACCAGTTGTCACCACAGCGATGTCAGGGGAAGAAGCACCAGCTTCTGACGCCATGCTGACCTGCGCTCGCCTGACACCCTTCTGGGACAAGTCAGGGCGCACAAACATCCTCCCTCCTAGCTGCTACAGACCTAGGGACCCTCCCGCAGAACTCGCCACCCTGACCCAGGCATAGCGCTGCTGAGCTGCCGTCCGCTCTTCCGTCAGTCACGAGGTGTTCTGTGCAGTGTGTGCCGTTCAGAAGGAACATTCCCAGCGTTAGAGGCAAAAACCAAGCTGGGGCTACAAGAAAATGGCCACCGGTCGCCCCAGCAAACGAGCGCTGCTACAAGAAAATGGGCGCCAGTCGCCTCAGCAAAAACGAGTGCGGGCTACAAGAAAATGGCCGCCGGCCACCTCAGTAAAAACAAGTGTGGGCTACAAGAAAATGGCCGCCGGTCTATCTCTGAATTAAAAGAAAATGGCCGCGGCACGCTGACCCACCACGCAGAGGCCTTCACCCCTGTACACACTGAGACACCCCCTATAGAGAGCGGACCACCCAAACCCAGTGTAGCCCCCAGCCAGGACTCGGAGCCCCCTGGTCAGGTACACAGCAGGCCCAGCCACCACAGAGCATGGGGAGGAGGGAAAGGACAGGGAGAGAAGAAAGGGAGAGTGAGAGACCCCCTAGTCGACCTCCCCAGGAATGCCCAGCTGTTCCATCCTCCCGAGACAGGTGGAACCATACTTACCCGTCCTGGACGCATTCCGGACAGACCCATCACCCGAGCGGTACAGGGTGGCTGTCGGCCACGGCACACTGTGACTCGGACAGCAGTAGCCCGGTCATATGTGTGCCCCGGAGCATATAGCTCACCGGCCACCCCTGAAGCAAACTGGGCATGTCGTGGCCGACCCAGCGTGTAGCTAAAGGTCTGCTCACGCTCGATGGCAGGGCTGGGGAGACTACAAGGATCTATATTATCCAGCCTGTCACCCAGCCGGCTGTTGATAGTAGATCTCAGGATCAAAAAAGTAGAAAAAAATCTCCAGGACAAATGGTCCCCACAGGGAGCCAGGTCCTTCTCCTATGCTAGGCAGAAAAAAAACTGAGCTGCTGGATGCAGTGTGAGGGGTTATAGCCAGTAGGACTGCCCCCTGGGCGGTACTGTTCAGCTTTTCTGTTTTTACATGTTTTACATGTTCTGCCCAGTCCTCTCCTGATAGGAGGCAGTATAACCATAAGGTCAAGACTAAAGTGCTGTTTCCGTCCATGAACGAAAGAGAAAGGTATTTATCAGTTTGCAGTTACTAAAATAATTGCTTTTCAATGTTCTGTGTACTGTGGGAGACCAGATATAGTGAATGCAGGGTCCTGGGTTTAGTAACAATTTAAGAATTAATGCCATAGGCAGCCAGGCTGTTTAGAAAAAGCTGGCCATAGATTTCTCTATGCACAAGTTTTTTAAAAGCAATCAACTCCTCGCTGTTTCTGCAGTTATACATGTTTTTAAACTCAGAAGGGGAAAGCCAGCAGAAACAGATGTCTACATATACCCACATTTCAAAAAGGCGTAAAAGCAGCAGGAACGGTAATAACAAAGCACAATCCGCACTTCAATGATCCCCTGTAACAACTCAGAACATTCATTCAATTACTTTGCAGGAAATGAGCTTGCCCCATTGCCTGAATCTGAAGAAGTCAATATGAGGAATCTTGGTATATAACAAAAAGGGCTTTGTCATTCAATAGAATCACCAAAAAAACTAAATAATCATTTATTTTAATACGTTTTTAATGTGTGTCAGCATGTCAAAATACATGATCTTTTTATATAAATGACGCTGCAACATAGTGAGATGTCTGATTAGGTAGCATGTAAAAGCCTTTAGTGTGTTCCTGTATGTTAGAGCACATATTATTTCACGATGACGTGACTGGTGCCTAAGCCCCCATTCACACATAGGTGCGACTTGTTATGCGATTTGACAAATCACACTGTATTGTCGGCAAAGGAACGGTTCAAATTGGTGTGAAGCCGACTTGGCAGTGCCGCACGGATTTGAAGTAGTTTCTGCACTCCTTTTGGCGATTTCAGGTGTGATTTGCATAGACATCTGTGCATGAAGTTACACCCCAAAGTCGCACTGAATGTGCGGCTTTGAAGCTGCACGACTTCAAAGCTACATTCAGTGTGAACCTAGACTTACAGACACAAGCCATCTTGGGTATATTTGTTACACTTAAAAGGGGTTGTAAACCCTCGTGTTTTTAAAAACCTTGTCACTCAGAAGCCCCCCCGAGCCCCCGTTATACTTACCTGAGCTCTGCGTTTCCCACAACGGAAACTGGCACACCAGCTCCGGCCAGTGTCTCATGTCCTGATTGAATAGATTCATAGCAGCGCAGCCATTGGCTCCCGCTGCTGTCAATCAAATCCAATGATGCGGGGGCCGGGGGGCAGGGACGAGTCCTGCTTTCTGTGTCAGTAGATGCAGAAGCAGGACACAGGAGCGCGCCTGTGCGGGTGTACACGAAGGAGAGCGCTTCGACGGGGCACTCGAGAAGAGGTGGATCGCCACTGAGGGACCCCAGAAGAGAAGAATCGGGGCCACTCTGTGCAAAACCAGTTGCACAGTGAAGGTAGGTATGACATGTTTGATTTTGTTTTTTTAAAAACCCTGAACCTTTACAACCCCTTTAAAGTAAAACTAAATGGCAAAACTTTTTTTTTTTTTTGTCGTTTTGGATAGAGTGTAGAAGGATTAGAAAATTTGTCATATTTCTATTGCTGTCCGTCAACTTCTTTATTTGCAGGGTGGATAAAAATCAACAATAAAATTGTTTTTATTTAACCACTTAAGCCCCGGACCATTACGCAGCTTAATGACCAGAGGTGTTTTCAGAATTTGGCACTGCGCTGTTTTAGCTGGAAATTGTGCGGACGTGCAATGTTGTACCCAAACAAAATTTGCGTCCTTTTCTTCTCACAAATAGAGCTTTCTTTTAATGGTATTTGATCGCCTCTGCGATTTTTTTTTTTTGCGATATAAACGGAAAAAGACTGAAAATTTTGAAAAAAATAATAAAATGATATTTTCTACTTTTTGTTATAAGAAAAATCGAATAAACTAAATTTTAGTCATACATTTAGGCCAAAATGTATTCAGCCACATGTCTTTAGTAAAAAAAATGTCAATAATCGTATATTTATTGGTTTGCGCAAAAGTTATTGCGTCTACAAACTAGGGTACATTTTCTGGAATTTACACAGCTTTTAATTTATGACTGCCTATCTCATTTCTTGAGGTGCTAAAATGACAGGGCAGTACAAAACCCCCCCAAATGACCCCATTTTGGAAAGTAGACACCCCAAGGAAATTGCTGAGAGGCATGTTGAGCCCATTGAATATTTTTTTTTTTGTCCCAAGTGATTGAATAATGACAAAAAAAAATAAAAAATAATTACAAAAAGTTGTCACTAAATGATATATTGCTCACACATGCCATGGTTATATGTGGAATTGCACCCCAAAATACATTTTGCTGCTTCTCCTGAGTACGGGGATACCACATGTGTGGGACTTTTTGGGAGCCTAGCCGCGAGCAATATATCATTTAGTGACAACTTTTTGTACATTTATTTCTTTTTCTTTTTGTCATTATTCAATCACTTGGGACAAAAAACAAATATTCAATGGGCTCAACATGCCTTTCAAACGCATTTTTTGGGGAAAAAAATACACTTTTTTTAATTTTAATGCACTAAAACATACTATATTGCCCAAATGTTTGATGAAATAAAAAAGATTATCTTAGGCCGAGTACATAGATACCAAACACGACATGCTTTAAAATTTCACACAAACGCGCAGTGGCGGCAAACTACATACATTTTTAAAAGCCTTTACAGGTTACCACGTTAGATTTACAGAGGAGGTCTACTGCTAAAATTACTGCCCTCGATCTGACCTTCGCGGTGATACCTCACATGCATGATGCAATTGCGGTTTACATATGACGCCAGACCGACGCTTGCGTTCGCCATTGCGCAAGAGCAGGGCGGGACAGGGGTGCTTTTTTTTTTTTTTATTATTAATTTTGCTTTTTTATTTTATTTTTAAACTGTTCCTTCCATATATATTTTTTTTTATCATTTTTATTGTTATCTCAGGGAATGTACCGTATATACTCGAGTATAAGCCGAGTTTTTAAGCACAATTTTTTGTGCTGAAAATGCCCCCTCGGCTTATACTCGAGTCACCTTTTTGCGCCTGATCTCCCGGAATTTGGGGAGCCGGTACCGGCCGGCCGTAGGTCCCCTGGACCCCAAACTTGGCACACATGTAGCTTCCCTCTTCCTTTACAAGTGTGCAAAGTTTCTTGTCCAGGGAACCTATGGCCGAGGAGCATCGATTTTTCAAAACCGGGCACCCCTTCCATAGACTCCCATGTTAAATGGTAATTTCTCTGGTGAATTTGGGGACCCGGTACCGGCCGGTCGTAGGTCCTCTGGTATACATGTAGCCCCACTATTTCTCTACAAGTTTGCAAAGTTTCTTGTCCGGGGGACCTACGGCCCGGGAGCACCGATTTTTTAGAGCAGTGCACCCCTTCCATTGACTCCTATGTTAAACGTCAGTCTAGTCATGGACACAGTGAGGCATGGACACAGTGAGGCAAAGTGAGGCACACCCTAGGCTTATACTCGAGTCAATAAGTTTTGCCAGTTTTTGTGGTAAAATTAGGTGCCTCGGCTTATATTCGGGTCGGCTTATACTCGAGTATATGCGGTAAATATCCCCTATGATAGCAATAGGTAGTGACAGGTACTCTTTTTTTTAAAAACTGGGGTCTATTAGACCCTAGATCTTTCCTCTGCCCTCAAAGCATCTGACCACACCAAGATCCGTGTGATAAAATGCTTTCCCAATGGCGCTTTTTATATCCGGAGGGGGACATTCCCTCCCACTGCTTGTAAAAGCAGTCCAGAGGCTAATTAGCCGCTAGGATTGCTTTTACATGAAAGCCGGCCGCTGGCTGAAAAGAATGATACCAAGATGATATCTAAACCCGCAGGCATCAATCTGGTATAACCATTCAAAGTCCAGAAACATACCAGTACGTTGCTGGTCCTTGTTGGACATGTATTGTAATCTTTTTTTTCATGCAGCCTGTTGGCTGAACGAAAAAGAGATTGATCGGTGGGTATGCCCACCATTAGAATACCTCCCTTCATCCACCCACTTCTAATGATGGGCATACATGCACCATTTATATATGCCGGAGCATGGGGGCATCCTCCCGCAAAAGTTATGCCGCGTACACACGGTCTGACTTTTCCACGGGCAAGCCTCCGTCGGAATTTTGACCGTATGTACGCGGCATTAGGAGCAAAATCACTCCTCCGCCCCTGCTGCCCCCATGCTTCGGCATATATGCTTTTTTTTTTTTTTTTTTTTAACTGTGGTGGTGAAATCACCTCCTACAGCACTGGAGTCGCAGGGATCAGGCCTGTCTCTGCGAACGCTGCAGTTATGTGTGTTGTGTTTTGTAAGTGACAGTGATCGATCGATACTGCACTTGGGTGGCCTGGGCTGGACGGAGGGGCAAAACGCAGGTGCTAGCAGGTATCTGGGCTGATCCCGCTAACACTGCGTTTTTGGAAACCCTAAACTGCTGGGGACGCTAGTATAGATCTGATCAGATACTATACCACTAAGGGAGGTGTGTGCTTCACGCGTGGGTGTTAGCGTTACTGGCACTAACCTGACGCTGCCTGGGGTGTTACGCAGACCCTCTCTGACGCTAAAACCTAATTGATATCACCCGCCGGGCGATCAGGGGGTTAAACCTTTATTGGGTTATATACGGCGGGTGCCCTGACACTATAAAAAGCAAACTAACTAACCAGCGTCACCCGTAACACTTATATGGTGATCACTGGTGAAAGGGTTAACTAGGGGCAATCAGGGGGTTAAACCTTTATTAGGTAATATATGGGGGCACCTGACGCTATATAAAAACCTGACGGGGAACCTAAATAACAAAATAACTAACTGGCTAACCTGTGTCACCAGTAACACTTATACGGTGATCACTGGTGAAAGGGGTTAACTAGGGGCAATTAGGGGGTTAAAACCTTTATTAGATAATATATGGGGGTACCTGACGCTAAAAAAAACTGCGGCGAACCTAAAAAAAAAAATAGGATTTTTTGTACTCACCGTAAAATCCTTTTCTCTGACATCCATGGACTGACACGGTGTCTCTTTACACTTTACACGTGGGTTATGTCCCTGCTTGCAGGAGAAGACCTAGGCAGAATGTGAGATGTTATACATACATTCTAAAAGCCAGAGCTGAACAGCCCCACCCAGGGGGCGGTCCCTCCGGACATAACCCTCCCACTACAGTCAGCAGACTTCAGTTCGTAACAAAGCAGTACAAACTTCAAAAGGAAGGGTGGGTGCCGTGTCAGTCCATGGATGTCAGAGAAAAGGATTTTACGGTGAGTACAAAAAATCCTATTTTCTCTTACCATCCATGGACTGACACGGTGTCTCTTTACACTTTACACGTGGGATGTCCCAAAGCAGTGTCAAGAGGGATGGGAGCAGTATAAATGGAAAAACCAAAAACTTCACTCCAAGAAGGCAGAGCTCCTCAACGGAGGAGTCGCAAGTTTAAACATCGGCCTGCAGCACCCTGCGGCCGAAGGAAGCATCCGGAGATGCAGCCACATTAACCTTATAAAACTTAAAAGGCATGAACAGACGACCAGGTCGCCACCTTGCACACTTGTGCAACCGACGCTTGATGTCGGAAAACCCAGGAAGCACCAATTGCCCTGGTGGAATGCGCCGTAACCGGAAAGGGAGGCGCCCGCCCTTTGAGAGCATAGGCTTGAATGACGGTTTGTCTGATTCCCCTAGAAATGATGGCAGACGAAACCGCTTGGCCCTGTTATGGACCAGAGACAGTCACAAACAGTGAGTCGGACTTTCGAATAGAAGCAGTAGCAGACAGGTACACCCGTAAGGCTTGTACCACATCCAATATGTGCAGCGCAAACTCTCTGGGATGCGATGGGTGAGGACACAAGGAAGGGAGGACAATGTCCTCATGTAGGTGAAAGGTCGACACCACCTTTGGCAAAAAGGAAGGTCACGGATGCAACACCGCCTTATCCTTATGGATGACTAAATATGGCGACTTGCAGGACAAAGCCGCCAACTCAGACACCCGTCAAACAGAAGTGATTGCCACTAAAAGGCCACCTTCTGAGACAAGACAAGAGGGGAATATCCCGGATATTCCCAAAAGGAGGTTCCTGGAGGACCGAGAGCACCAACTTCAGATCCCACGGTGGGAGAGGAGGCTTGACAGGAGGGAGCACATGGCGAACCCCCAACACAAGGTGCTAACCAAGAAATGACCCACTAGAGGTCGCTGAAAGAAGACGGCCAAGGCCGAAATCTGATCCTTGATGGTACTCAAAGCAAGCTTTTGGGTCACTCCACACTGCAGAGGACGCAGGATTCTGGGGACGGAATACGTCCGAGGACGCCAGTCCAGCGCTTCGCATATGGCGATATAAGCTTTCCAGGCACGGTGATAGATCTGCTTGGAGGAAGACTTCCGTGTCCTTAACATGGTCAAAATGACCGAGTCCGAGAGACCTCGGTCCCTCAACACCTGGCTTTCAACAGCCCTGCCGTTAAAGCCAGAGACTGTAAGCCGGATGAAACATAGGACCTTGAGACTGAAGGTCCTCCCTCATCGGCAACCGCCAGGGAACGTCCGCGACGAGACGTACCAGATCAGCGTACCAGTGATGCTGAGGCCAATCCGGAACAATTAGGATCACCGGAGTTTATATCAGGCGATAAGGACCCTATGGGGCCACCAACGCATCCGAGGCATCGCCCAAGGATCCCTGGATCTGGCCACAACCTCGACCCTTGCGATTGAGTCGAGAGGCCATCAGGTCCACATCCAGCATGCCCCACCGTCGGCAAAGGAGTTGAAATATGCAAGGACCACTCTTCTTGGTCCGGCGATTGGCGAATCAGATAGTCCGCCTGCCCATTGTCTATGCCCAGAATGTAAATGGCCTACAGAGCCGACACGTTTCTTCGGGCCCACTTCAGGATACGGACTACCTCGGAAGCCGCAGCTGAGCTCCGAGTCCCCCCTTGATGGTTTACATACGCCACCGCCGTGGCGTTGTCCGACTGGCTCCTGATGGAGCGACCCCGTACTCTCTCCGACCTGAGGAGAGACAGTCCGATGGCCCGTATTTCCAGAACAGTGATTGGTAAACGGGCTCGTCCGGAGTCCAAGGCCTAGAGCCGACAGGACTCCCCAGACTCCACCCCAGCCCGTCAGGCTGGTGTCCGTCGTGAGTACCGTCCATTGGATGGGAGGGGAACGACTTTCCGGACCGAAGAGCCGAGGATCTCAACCACCATGTCAGGGGCGCCCTGACCAGGTGAATCACCTGGATCTGAAGATCCAAGGACAACGGGGATTTGTCCCAGGTGGACAAGATCTCCTTCTGCAATGCCCTGGTGTGTGATTGGGCATACGGAATGGCCGCGAAGGAGGCCACCACGAGTCCCGGGACTCTCATGCAAAAAAACGGATTGACAACCATTTTCGGGATGTCAGCACCCGCACCGCAGACTGAAGTGTCAGCAACTTCTCCAGAGGAAGGATACCTTTGCCTCCAAGGAGTCCAGAATCAGAACTAGATACTCCAGACACTGAGTCGGGACCAGGACTGACTCCTGAATGTTCAGGAACCACCCGAAGTCCCTGAGGGTCTAATTGACGATAGTCACCTTTCCTCTAAGTCTGAGCCACTTTCTGCTCTTAGCAGAAGATCGTCCAGATAGCCCACGACAGCAATACCTCACTGTAACAGAAGGCTAGAACCGGAGCAAGCACCTTGGTGAACACCCTTGGTGCTGAGGCTAGGCCGAAAGGAAGAGCCACAATAGATAGTGGACTTCGCTGATCGCAAGCGCAGAAACTTCTGGTGACTTGCGCAGATCGGAACATGCAAGTAGGCGTCCTTGAAGTCCAAGGACGCCAGAAGAAAATCCCTTTGGTGGAGTGTAGCGATCACCATGCGAATGGATTCCATGCAGAATTTCTGCACCTTCTCGAAGGCATTCAGGGCCTTGAGGTCCAGGATAGGTCGAACCACGTCCTATTTTTGGGACGACAAACAGATTCGAGTAGAATCCCTGAAAACTCTCCTGTGACGGAACCGGCACAATCACTCCGGACCTGATCAAATCCTGTACAGCCCCCAAGAGGGCTGCCCGACAGGTAGGAAGGAGAGGAAGATTCGAGGGAAAGAATCTGTCTGGGGGCCAGGATCGGAATACTATCCTGTATCCTGAGGTGACCACCTCGCACACCCACCAGTCGGAGATTCGGGAGGACCACCGATTCGTGACCTGCAAAGTCGTCCCCCCACCCCAGAGTCGGGCGGAGGCAAGACTTCACGCGGAGGCGGGCTTGGGAGCCGCTTGTTCGGCTTACGCACCCAGGGGCACTTGTGCCCACCAGCCGCACTGCCGTCAGTCTGAAAGGACCTACCCGTGGACTCTGACTGATGAAAAAACCCCGTTTTGCTGGAAAGGAAGGCCCCTGTTTGCGGCGGGCCTCCTCACTCTTGCTAGTCTAAGGAAGAAGAGTGCTTTTACCTCCCATGACATCCATGACGATGTCATCCAGAGCAGCACCGAAAGGTCTACCACCTTTAAATGGTAGATCCGTCAGGAGCTTCCTAAGGCTAGGTCAGCAGACCAGCACTTCAACCAGATAAGACGACGCAATACCACCGCCGAGACAGAGGCCCTGGATATTAAAGGGGCCGGGTCCAACGTAGCATCGCACACATAAACCAGGCCCTGAACCAGTTGGTGGGCCAGAGCAACGGTGTCTGGAGGAAGATTATGCTCCTGTACAGCTAGGTGCAACATTTTTGCCCAACCTGTAAGTGTTTAAAACACAAGGGTCGCCGCTACCACAGGCCGTAGGGCGGATCCCAACAAGGCAAACATGGCTCTGCTCACCACTTCTGACCTCCTGTCAGTGGGGTCCTCAAATGCAGGAGTCCCCTCCATCGGGAGAGTGATGGCCTTGTTCAACCGGGCGACTGGAGGGTCGACCCTGGGGGAGAAGCCCACTTTTTAAGTAGGGCATCTTCAAGGGGTATCTGATAGACAAACGCCGCGGGACCATAAAAAAATTCTTCTGCGGCTTTTCCCAGACCTTATCAATGAGCTGGTCAAAGAAAGTACATATGGAAAAACCTCTTTAGAAGGCCTGGCCTTAAAAGAACCAAAGGAGAGTGTATCCGCCTGAGGTTCTGCATCCGCAGCATTTTAGCTTGAGAGTGTCCCTCACCGCAGTCATGAGTACACTAACAAGCGCCCTGTCATTTACTGACTCAGAACTGGAGTTTTCCTCATAAGGAATGTCCTGTTCAAAACCATCCAATACATTCAGAACTAGGGTCCTGAACGGTAGTGGCTAGGCCCATATCTGAATCAGCGCACTGCCCTCATGAAGTAAAGTGGGGAGAGGGCGCTTTTTTGCTCTCTTGCGCTTGCACACAGCTCCCATCCTGGTCAGAAATGATTCCAGGACTGCCCACAACTGGTCCCTAGGGACCGCAGGTGCTGAAGCACTGCCTGTTGTCCACTGACATTTAGGGGAAGCTGGTGACAGAGACTCCATATTGCCCCCCTCTGAGACTCCTCAGATAAAAAGTCCACCCACAGGCTGTGCTGACTGAGGAGGGGGCGCCCAGGGGACTCACCAAACCGGACCAGGGACCGCTCAGTTCCGCTGTCTGTACCGCGCTGTGTCAGCGCTGGTGAGCTGTGAGGAGATTGTGAGGAGATTTGCGCTGTTAAAGCAGCGCTAGAGGCCAAAACTAGTGCTGAAGAGCGCGCGGGCTACAAGAAAATGGCCGCCGCACTTCACTGAGGCGATCCGCGGCAAGATGGCCGCCATGACTCAGCAAAAGTGAAAAAAACAGCACACACACAGCGCCACTCGGCGCTCAGGCCCCAAAACACACAAAAAAAGGCCCCAAGCATATCTGCAGACCAGCATTAGCCCCTCCAAGAACAGTGTGACCCCCAGGCATCCCACACAGCACAGCGCCAGCAATGGTGACAGAGAGTGACAATGAAATACAGGGGGAGACAGGGAAAATCCCCCACAGAGAAACACACAGCTTTTTGTACTCACCTGCAGGCAGGAGAGACTACTTACCCGTCCCCTGAGGGACCCACTGGTGTGTTTCTGACAGGACTATCACAGTGCAGTACTGAGTAGCTGTCGGCCCGGTCCACCGTGGGAGCATGAAAGCAAACCCGGCCACCCCTGGAGTCATGGGGCCTGTCGTGAACTGAGTCTCACGCACACAAGGCGAGGATCAGCACGCTCGATGGTCGGACAGGGAAGACTACGAGGATATCTTGTACCCAACCTGTTGCCCAGCCGACAGTTGATAGAAGATTCTCAAAAATAAAATAAAAAAGAATTCCAGAAAAGGAATAAAAATAGGTCAGGAGACTGGCTCCTGAGAGAGCCACGTCTTCTCCTTCTGCTAGGCAGAAAAAAACTGAAGTCTGCTGACTGTAGTGGGAGGGTTATGTCCGGAGGGACCGCCCCCTGGGTGGGGCTGTTCAGCTCTGGCTTTTAGAATGTATGTATAACATCTCACATTCTGCCTAGGTCTTCTCCTGAAAGCAGGGACATAACCCACGTGTAAAGTGTAAAGAGACACTGTGTCAGTCCATGGATGGTAAGAGAAAATAACTGGCTACCTATCGGCACCAGCATAACTAATACAGCGATCAGAAAAACGATCGCTTAGTGACACTGGCAAAAGGGGATGAAAGGGTTACCTGGGGGGCGATCAAGGGGTTAAACCTTTATTAGGTAATATATGGGGGTACCTGACGCTATAAAAACCTGCGGCGAACCTAAAAAATAGGATTTTTATAACAGCTTACCTGTAAAATCCTTTTCTTGGAGTACACCACTGGACACAGAGCTAGTCATTACATAATGGGTTAAGGGTCACCAGCGGTGATTGGACACTGGCACAACCAATGGAAGACAGTTCCCCTCCATATAACCCCTCCCATCAGGGAAGTACCTCAGTTTTGTAGCAAAGCAGTAAGGTTCCCATAAGAAGGGGGGGACCTCTGTGTCCCGTGGTGTACTCCAAGAAAAGGATTTTACAGGTAAGCTGTTATAAAAATCCTATTTTCTTTATCGTACACCACGGGACACAGAGCTAGTCATTACATAATGGGACGTCCCAGAGCAATGCTCATATGAAGGGGGGGAGACACAGATCAAAACAGGCCGCTTGCGGACCAGAAGCCCTATACTGCTGCCTGCAGCACACTTCGCCCAAAGGCGGAATCCTCATGTCCTTTCACATCTATTTGATAGAATTTGGAAAATGTATGGACTGAAGACCAAGTTGCAGCTTTACAGATCTGAGCCATCGAAGCCTGGTGGTGCACTGCCTATGAAGCACCTATCGCCCTGGTAGAGTGCGCCTTAACAGGAAAAGGAGGAGTCCTGTTCTTTAAACCATAAGCTTGAATAATTACTTGTCTAATCCACCTGGAAATGGTGGATTTTGATACCGCTTGGCCCTTCTTGGGCCCATCTGGTAAAATAAACAAAACATCTGTTTTACGTATCTGAGCGGTTGCTTGCAGATACACCTTTACCGCTCTCACTAGATCTAGAGAGTGTAATAATTTTTCCCCCGCCGTCCGCGGGTTTGGAAAAAAGGAAGGCAAAACAATGTCTTGATTCAAGTGAAAAGCCGATACCACCTTAGGTAGAAAAGCCGGATGGGGTCGTAGTACGATTTTGTCCTTGTGACAAATTAGATAAGGCTCTTTACAAGAAAGAGCTGCTAGCTCTGATACTCTCCTAGCAGAAGCTATAGCAATCAGAAAGGCCAACTTCCTACTCAATATAATTAAAGGACTATGGCGAATAGGTTCAAAAGGTTGCTTTTGCAACACTGACAATACCAAATTCAAATCCCATGGACACAAGGGAGTCCTAACTGGAGGATTTATCCTCAGTACCCCCTTAATGAATGTCCGAACTAGGGAGTGAGATGCCAATGGTCTCTGAAAGAAGACTGATAGAGCCGATATTTGCCCTTTGATGGTGCTAAGGGCTAAATTCATATCCACTCCTAACTGGCAAAAAGCAAGAATCCTACTTATTTCAGATTTCTGAGGATTCCAACATCTGGATTCACACCAGGAAACGTATGCTCTCCAGACTCTATGATAGATGAGTCTGGAGGCTGGCTTTCTAGCATTAATGAGCGTAGAAAGAGCCGGACCAGAGACCCCTCTCTTTTTTAAAAATGTGGGTCTCAGCAGCCAGGCCGTCAACTTTAGCTTTTGTAAGGAAGGGTGGAATACTGGACCCTGTGACAGCAGGTCGTGTCGAAGTGGAAACTTACAGGGCCTTCCTATCGCCATTTTTACAATCTCGGCGTACCAAGGCCTCCTGGGCCAGTTTGGGGCCACTAGGATTACTGGTATTCCCTCCTCCTTGATCCTGCGAAGCAGTCTTTGTAGAAGAGGGATCGGAGGGAATGCATAGATCAGTGAGAACTGATTCCATGGAGTTATTAGAGCGTCTGTATTATTAGAGCGTCTGTCCCGTAGGCTAGAGGATCTCTCGTTCTGGACACAAAGTTGTCCAATTTCTTGTTGAACCTGGTAGCTAGCAGGTCTACATCTGGGTTTCCCCATCTCAGACATATGGCCTGAAAGATCTCGGGGTGAAGAGACCACTCTCCTGGTAGCAGCTGCTGACGACTCAGGTAGTCTGCTTGCCAATTTTCTATCCCTGGAATGAAGATTGCAGAAAGGCAAGGTACATGCTCTTCTGCCCATGCCAGGATCCGGTTCACCTCTCTTTGGGCTGCCCGACTGCGGGTGCCTCCTTGGTGATTGATGTAAGCTACTGCAGTAGCATTGTCGGATTGAACCCGAACTGGGTAGCCCTGTAACCTGTATGTCCAGGTTTTGAGGGCTAGATATACCGCCCGGATCTCTAGCACATTGATGGGCAGGATCCCCTGAGTCTTGGCCCAGGTTCCCTGGGTAGAAGCCTCCTCGAATACTGCACCCCAGCCCGATAGGCTGGCATCCGTAGATACCACCTTCCAGGCCACTGGGAGGAAGGACTTTCCCTTCCGTAAATTCCTGGCTTCTAGCCACCAATCGAAACTGTGGCGTACTTGTGAGGACAGGCGCATGGGTATATCCAGAGCTTGGCTCTTCCTGTTCCAGGAAGCTAAAATATTGCCTTGAAGTAGTCTCGAATGAAACTGGGCGTAAGGGACCGCCTCGAAGGAGGCTACCATCTTTCCCAATAGTCTCATGCAAAGGCGAATAGACGGCCTCTTGTTTGCTTTGACCTTGTGGATCAGGTCTTTCAGAGACTGTATCTTCGGTTCTGGCAGGTATACCCTGTTTTGGGCTGTATCTATGATCATGCCCAGGTACACTACCCTTCTTTGGGCCTGGAGAGAGGATTTTTGTAAATTTATAATCCATCCTAAATGCTCCAGGTATCCTACTGTAGTGTGTACAGCGTGACCCAATCCCTCCTTTGACTGATCTATTACTAGTAGATCGTCCAGATAGGCTGTTACCGCAATGCCCCGTGTTCTTAGGTTTGCTAACAGAGGAGCTAGCACCTTTGTGAATACTATGGGCGCGGTGGCTACACCAAACGGCAGAGCCACAAATTGAAAGTGGCGATCTTCTACCGCAAACCTTAGGAATCTTTGGTGAGCGGGGAGGATGGGTATGTGTAAATGTGCGTCCTTGATATCTATGGGCGCCATGAATTCTCCGCCCTTTAAAGTGGCGGCCACGGATCGGATCGTTTCCATTCGAAAATGGCGAACGTTCAGGAACCGATTTAGGGATTTTAGATCCAGGATGGGTCTGACATCTCCATTTGGCTTTGGAATCACAAAGAGGTTTGAGTAAAAACCTGAACCTCGCTCTTTTTGGGGTACGTCTGTAACTACCCCTTGAGCCATTAAGTGATTCAAACCTTTGAAGAAGGATTCTCTTTTTTGTGGATCCTTGGAGAGTCTTGAACCTCGGAATTGAGAAGGTGGGATCTCTCGAAATTCCAGTTTGTACCCTGAGGATATTGTGGATACCACCCAATTGTCCTGGATTTCTGACCGCCAAGTCGCTGAGAACTGACAAAGCCTTCCTCCCACTCGGCCGAGCGGGGGCGCCCCTTCACTGAGAGGTTTTGGGGGCTTGCTTATTAGCTCTTGCACCCCACGGCTTCTTGTTCTTCTGAGCTTGCCCCTTGGCTTTTGTGGGTGGCTAAAACAGGCCGCCGCCACTGGTTGGAGTCAGATTTCCCGGGAGCTGGGGAGAGAGAGCGTTTAAAACAAGGTCTCTTGTTTTTCTTTCTCTCAGGTAAAAGTCGTTTTACCACTTGATATCTTCTGTATATATTTTTCTAAATCTTCCCCAAATAGGCGTTCGCCATGGAACGGGAACTTGCCAACAGCTTTTTGCATGGGGTTTCCGCTGACCAATGCTTAAGCCAAAGTACTCTGCGCATCTGTACCAGCTGGAGTGTAAGGCGTGATGCCTGTATGATAGAATCTCTCATGGCATCCACTGTGAAGCATAAGGCTTTAGGCAAATTTTCCCAATTTCTAGCCTGCTCTGAAGGCAGTTCCTTCAGCCCCTGCTTTACCTGTTGACTGATGACCTGACACATACCGACTGCTGCTACTGCAGGTTGGGTAATTGAGCCGGCCAAAAGGAAGGAGGATTTCAACTTCCTTTCAGAAGGATCTTTTAAACCCTTGTACATTATCCACCGGACATGTCAGGTTTTTATTTACACAAGAAATAGCCGCATCTACCGCAGGCAGGCTCCATTTCTTTAAAAAAAAAAAAATTCCCCCATAGGATAAAGAATGTTAAACCTTTTTGGAGGTGAGAAACGCTTATCTGGATGTTGCCAGTTTGCGTATATTAGATCCTCTAGTAACGGATGAACCGGGAAGGAGCATGCACCCTGCAGGGATCTTAATGACCCTAGGGAGGAGACAGGTAATTCCGTTACCTCCGCAGAGGTTAACTTAAATGCACTGCTATAGCATTGTACCTGTGACCTTAAAATCTGGCTCCTCATCCTCTGCTGATGTAGCCTCCTCCTCCTCATCCTCCTCCCTCAGGTACTTCTGAAGGGAGGTCCAATACTAGAAGAGACCTGCTTCGCTTATTGTCCTTTTTAGAGGACTTAGCGATTAAGGTAGCAATTTTTTCCTCCAGATTATTTAGGGCAGCTGATAAAGTGTCCTCAGTGACATATACAGGCCCAGGCTTCACTGGGGAAGCCGCCATACCTGACAGAGGTAATGGCTCATCCTGAACAGGTGCATTTAGCAACACAGGAGAGAAAGGTACCGAGTCAGCACAGTTAGAGCCTCCTCTCAGGCGGTGGTGCTTTCTTATCTCTTTTTGTCCGCATTACTTCCCCTGGAAGGCTTACTGTTTAGACAAAATACAAGGTACCTAAATGCATATACTACCGTGTTCAGTTTAGCAAATACATTAAGTATGCAACTTTTAACACATAACTATGCATAACATGGATGTCTTCTAGGAAGTACCCAATCCAACCACCTGGAGTCTTACGTCCCTGTATAGCTGCTGTGTTTCTCTGCCAGGAACAAGAGAACTAACGAGCTTGCTTGCTGCTGCAGTGCTTCTCACACTGACAGTCTTTTAAATTTGGCGCAGTTTCTGTGCCTGCGCGCGCCACGTGCCCGCGCACGCCTTCGCCCCCCCCTCCGATAAAGCGCGCTCCCGCGCGCAGCGCGGCCCTTAGCGCTATGGCGGTGGCCATAGTGAGAGAGGACTCTCATCAGCCCTTGTTCCCACTTACCTGCATCTGCAGGTGTCTGGTCGGCCACCGAAAGGAGGATCGGGGTGCCCCAGCAAGCTCAGCAGCGGAGGTGATGAGCAGTGTACTTTGCCGAAGCCGACACTGAACAGAGTGAGGTGAGTATATTCAGCTCTTTACTCCCCCCAGTGGTGGAAAAAAAGAAGACATCCACTTTTTTGAAAAAGGTCCCAACCTAGTTATGGACCTTCTAATCTCACCTTATCCACGCCGCAGGTTTTTCTGCTGAAAGATTTCAGACAGATACCAAACTTCACCCTTCACGGTGGGCTATGTGTGCCAACCTTCAGGGATATGGGTTCCTATTTAAAGGATACCTCTCCCCTGGGCCTTGTACAAGACTCTTACCAGGACTTTATAGCGAAATAGCGAAAGTGCTGGATCTTAGAGCCCAGTCCTCCGAAGAGAGACATTACAGGCGACGCCTCATGGATGAGGCCCGGATCCCATCCAGATTCAGCTCATTTGTAGGCGTCTTGGATGGATCCGAAAGCATAGCTCTTTTACCCCCAGAGGGTCTCTTTGGTAGAGCTTTCCTTTAGCACCTCCTAACGTGTCCAACACCTTTCGACACTGGCGAAAAAACTGAGGTACTTCCCTGATGGGAGGGGTTATATGGAGGGGAACTGTCTTCCATTGGTTGTGCCAGTGTCCAATCACCGCTGGTGACCCTTAACCCATTATGTAATGACTAGCTCTGTGTCCCGTGGTGTACGATAAAGAAAAAAAATAACTGGCTACCTATCGGCACCACCGACACTAAGACAGCGATCAGAAAAACGATTGCTTAGTGACAGTGGTGCTGGGGAGGATGCCCCCATGCTCCGGCATATATAAATGTCACTGATTGCAGTGATCAGTAAATAAATGGTCACTGCAATCAGTGACACTGTGACTGGGGGCTGGGGGGTGATCTGGGGGTGTCTGGGGGGGGGCAATCGTGTGCCTATGTGTGCTGGTGTCAGTGTGCTGTTTAGTGCACTAACCTGTATGTCTTCTCTCCACGGCGCTCGGTATATGTGAGCGCCGCAGGAGAGATGACATCACTTCCTCCTGCCTGTGTAAACATTACACAGGCAGAGGAAGATTCTCATTCGCCGGGAGCGATCGCGAGGGGGTGGCCGGAAACGAATGGCCGTCCCTTTATCACGGATCGCTCCCGGAACGATGCCGATCGCTCACTGTATAGAAGGGGGGTCCGATGGGACCCCCCAACTATACGAAGGCAGTCACGTACAGGTACGTGATTGTGCTTGTCCGTGCCATTCTGCCGACGTATATATACAGTGAGCGGTCGTTAATGCTTTTAGAGTAAAAATCTCTCTAAAGACAGTTTTCTATTTAAGATACATTAATAATTTAGTTTATTCAGCATGAAATGGAGCTTAGTTATGTAGCATGAGGCTGTATATTCTGCAACATTTAAATTTTTTGGTAAACTCATTCAATTAATCCAAGCTCTGAAAGCTGAGATAACATGCACTGCATTGATGCATTCACACAATTTCACAGTAACCATGAGATAAAAAAAAGTTCAGGAATATTCATTATCCCATGGTTTTGCAAATCTATGTAAACTACAAATGATATGATTGAATTGGTTCTGATATCGCTGTTTTACTAACCTGACAGCTTATTATTCTAAATAGGAAACCTTCATTTTGTTGGCAAATATTAAAGATTCTAACTACCAGCAAGAATAAGTCTTTACATTTAAAGAGCACCGGTCACTTCAGACCCATCATGGCAGCGCCTGTTAGCGGGCATCCACTTACCTGCTGCCGCCACGTCCCTCACCTTGTTGTGTCACTGCCGCATCACCAGCCATCCTATTAAAGTGAATGGGTCTGTTGGTGAGTCAACAGCGGGTCAGAGGAAGAGCCTCTGCGGGACAGAGATGACAGTTGCTCTTTAAAATCTATGAATTAAATTGAGTTGATTTAAATCAAGCCTTTTTACTAGTGATTTAAATCAAATCCACCCTGTTTATTTGTCCCGTTTATTGTGATCAGACAGTTAAATTAAAAGACAATCCCAAATTTTGAGTCGAATACCAGAACAGTAATAGAGGGAAAATAGGGACGCTAATCCTCGCGACACCCAGAGATTCCCTCACTTCCTATTGTAGCTATAGAACAGGACGTGAAGGGAAATCTCCTCAATAGGACACAAATGGCAAAAAAAACTGACAGGGATTATAACCCTCTGCCTAAAAAAAAATAAAAAAAAAATGCTTTGCCTTTAGTTCTACTGCAAGATGGCCTTGTTCTACCAAAGGAGACAAGGTGAGTGTTCATTTGTGAAGAATAGACATATGGGGTTTCCATTGCAATTTTGTTTTGAAGAGTGTAAGTTCAAGGGAGGTTATGTGTCTTGACATTTCACTGGCTGAATGCGTATTCTGAGCAAGATTCCACCTTTAAAAACAATGTAACCAGCAATGCCAGCGCTCATTTCTTTATCGTACACCACGGGACACAGAGCCAGTCATTACATAATGGTTAAGGGTCACCAGCGGTGATTGGACACTGGCACAACCAATGGAAGACAGTTCCCCTCCATATAACCCCTCCCATCAGGGAAGTACCTCAGTTTTTTCGCCAGTGTCGAAAGGTGTTGGACGCGTTAGGAGGTGCTAAAGGAAAGCTCTACCAAAGAGACCCTCTGGGGGTAAAAGAGCTATGCTTTCGGATCCATCCAAGACGCCTACAAATGAGCTGAATCTGGATGGGATCCGGGCCTCATCCATGAGGCGTCGCCTGTAATGTCTCTCTTCGGAGGACTGGGCTCTAAGATCCAGCACTTTCGCTATTTCGCTATAAAGTCCTGGTAAGAGTCTTGTACAAGGCCCAGGGGAGAGGTATCCTTTAAATAGGAACCCATATCCCTGAAGGTTGGCACACATAGCCCACCGTGAAGGGTGAAGTTTGGTATCTGTCTGAAAACTTTCAGCAGAAAAACCTGCGGCGTGGATAAGGTGAGATTAGAAGGTCCATAACTAGGTTGGGACCTTTTTCAAAAAAGTGGATGTCTTCTTTTTTTCCACCACTGGGGGGAGTAAAGAGCTGAATATACTCACCTCACTCTGTTCAGTGTCGGCTTCGGCGAAGTACACTGCTCGTCACCTCCGCTGCTGAGCTTGCTTGAGCTCCCCGCTCCTCCTTCCGGTGGCCGATACAGACACCTGCAGATGCAGGTAAGTGGGGACAGGGGCTGATGAGAGTCCTCTCTCACTATGGCCACCACCATAGCGCTAAAGGCCGCGGGAGCGCGCTTTATCGGAGGGGGGGGGGCCGAAGGCTGTGCGCGGGCACGTGGCGCGCGCAGGCACAGAAACGGCGCCAAATTTAAAAGACTGTCAGTGTAAAAAGCACTGCAGCAGCAAGCAAGCTCGTTAGTTCTTTTGTTCCTGGCAGAGAAACACAGCAGCTATACAGGGACGTAAGACTCCATGTGGTTGGATTGGGTACTTCCTAGAAGACATCCATGTTATGCATAGTTATGTGTTAAAAGTTGCATACTTAATGTATTTGCTAAACTGAACACGGTAGTATATGCATTTAGGTACCTTGTATTTTGTCTAAACAGCAAGTCTTCCAGGGGAAGTAATGCGGACAAAAAGAGATAAAAGAGCACCGCCGCCTGAGACAGGGGGCTCTAGCTGTGCTGACTCGGTACCTTCCTCTCCTGTGTTGCCAAAAGCACCTGTACAGGATGAGCCATTACCTCTGTCAGGTATGGCGGCTTCCCCAGTGAAGCCTGGGCCTGCATATGTCACTGAGGACACTTTATCAGCTGCCCTAAATAATCTGGAGGAGAAAATTGCTACTTTAATCGCTAAATCCTCTAAAAAGGACAATAAGCGAAGCAGATCTCCTCCAGTATTGGACCTCCCTTCAGAAGTACCTGAGGAGGAGGAGGATGAGGAGGAGGCTACATCAGCAGAGGATGAGGAGTCAGACGGATCAGGGATATCGGATGAGCCTTTTTCGGTATCCCAGATTTTAAAGTCACAGGTGCAATGCTATGCAGGAGCCGTGCGAGCTGCATTTAGGTTACCCTCTTTGGAGGTAACAGAATCACCTGTCTCCTCCCTAGGATCATTAAGATCCCTGCAAGGTGCATGCTCCTTCCCGGTTCATCCGTTACTAGAGGATCTATTGTACGCAGACTGGCAACATCCAGATAAACGTTTTTCACCTCCAAAAAAGTTTAACATTCTTTATCCTATGGAGGAAAATTTTTTAAAGAAATGGAGCCTGCCTACGGTAGATGCGGCTATTTCTTGTGTAAATAAAAACCTGACATGTCCAGTGGATAATGTACAAGTGTTTAAAGATCCTTCTGAGAAGAAGTTGGAATCCTTACTGAAATCCTCCTTCCTTTTGGCCGGCTCAATTATCCAACCTGCAGTAGCAGCAGTCGGTATGTGTCAGGTCGTCAGCCAACAGGTAAAGCAGGGGCTGAAGGAGCTGCCTTCAGAGCAGGCTAAAAATTGGGAGAATTTGCCTAAAGCCTTATGCTTCACAGTGGATGCCATGAGAGATTCTATCATACAGGCATCACGCCTTACACTCCAGCTGGTACAGATGCGCAGAGTACTTTGGCTTAAGCATTGGTCAGCGGAAGCCCCATGCAAAAAGTTGTTGGCAAGTTTCCCGTTCCATGGCGAACGCCTTTTTGGGGAAGATTTAGAAAGATATATCCAAAAGATATCAAGTGGTAAAACGACACTTTTACCTGAGAGAAAGAAAAACAAGAGACCTTGTTTTAAACACACTCTCTCCCCAGCTCCCGGGAAATCTGACTCCAGCCAGTGGCGACGGCCTTTTCAGCCGCCCAAAAAAGCCAAAGAACAGGCTCAGAACAAGAAGCCGTGGGGTTCAAGAGCTAATAAGCAAGCCCCCAAAACCTCTCATTGAAGGGGCGCCCCCGCTCGGCCGAGTGGGGGGAAGGCTTCGTCAGTTCTCAGCGACTTGGCGGACAGAAACCCA
Organism: Rana muscosa; assembly: GCA_029206835.1. Classification (NCBI taxonomy): domain Eukaryota; kingdom Metazoa; phylum Chordata; class Amphibia; order Anura; family Ranidae; genus Rana; species Rana muscosa. The sequence continues at coordinate 800,902,766 of CM055116.1, read as the reverse complement.
GGACAAATGGGTGGTATCCACAATATCCTCAGGGTACAGACTGGAATTTCGAGAGATCCCATCTTCTCAATTCCGAAGTTCAAGACTCTCCAAGGATCCACAAAAAAGAGGATCCTTCTTCAAAGGTTTGAATCACTTAATAGCTCAAGGTGTGGTTACAGAGGTACCCCAAAAGGAGCAAGGTTCAGGTTTTTACTCAAACCTCTTTGTGATTCCAAAACCGAACGGAGAAGTCAGACCCATCCTGGATCTAAAAAATCTAAACCAGTTTCTGAACGTTCGCCATTTTCGAATGGAAACGATTCGATCCGTGGTCGCTACTTTAAAAGGCGGAGAATTCATTGCGTCCATAGATATCAAAGACGCATATCTACACATACCAATCCTCCCCGCTCACCAAAGATTCCTAAGGTTTGCGGTAGAAGATCGCCACTTTCAATTTGTGGCCCTGCCATTTGGTGTAGCCACCGCGCCCAGAGTATTCACAAAGGTGCTAGCTCCTCTGTTAGCAAACCTAAGAACACGGGGCATTGCGGTAACAGCCTATCTAGACGATCTACTATTAATAGATCAGTCAAAGGAGGGATTGGATCACGCTGTAGACACTACAGTAGGATACCTGGAGTATTTAGGATGGATTATAAACTTACAAAAATCCTCTCTCCAGGCCCAAAGAAGGATAGTGTACCTGGGCATGATCATAGATACAGCCCAAAACAGGGTATACCTGCCAGAGCCAAAGATACAGTCTCTGAAAGACCTGATCCACAAGGTCAAAGCAAACAAGAGGCTGTCTATTCGCCTTTGCATGAGACTATTGGGAAAGATGGTAGCCTCCTTCGAGGCGGTCCCTTACGCCCAGTTTCATTCGAGACTACTTCAAGGCAATATTTTAGCCTCCTGGAACAGAAAGAGCCAAGCTCTGGATATACCCATGCGCCTGTCCTCACAAGTACGCCACAGCTTCAATTGGTGGCTAGAAGCCAGGAATTTACGGAAGGGAAAGTCCTTCCTCCCAGTGGCCTGGAAGGTGGTATCTACGGATGCCAGCCTATCGGGCTGGGGTGCAGTATTCGAGGAGGCTTCTACCCAGGGAACCTGGGCCAAGACTCAGGGGATCCTGCCCATCAATGTGCTAGAGATCCGGGCGGTATATCTAGCCCTCAAAACCTGGACATACAGGTTACAGGGCTACCCAGTTCGGGTTCAATCCGACAATGCTACGGCAGTAGCTTACATCAATCACCAAGGAGGCACCCACAGTCGGGCAGCCCAAAGAGAGGTGAACCGGATCTTGGCATGGGCAGAATAGCATGTACCTTGCATCTCTGCAATCTTCATTCCAGGGATAGAAAACTGGCAAGCAGACTACCTGAGTCGTCAGCAGCTGCTACCAGGAGAGTGGTCTCCTCACCCAGAGATCTTTCAGGCCATATGTCTGAGATGGGGAAACCCAGATTTAGACCTGCTAGCTTCCAGGTTCAACAAGAAATTGGACAACTTTGTGTCCAGAACGAGAGATCCTCTAGCCTACGGGACAGACGTTCTAATAACTCCATGGAATCAGTTCTCACTGATCTATGCATTCCCTCCGATCCCTCTTCTACAAAGACTGCTTCGCAGGATCAAGGAGGAGGGAATACCAGTAATCCTAGTGGCCCCAAACTGGCCCAGGAGGCCTTGGTACGCCGAGATCGTAAAAATGGCGATAGGAAGGCCCTGGAAGCTTCCACTTCGACACGACCTGTTGTCACAGGGTCCAGTATTCCACCCTTCCTTACAAAGGCTAAATTTGACGGCCTGGCTGCTGAGACCCACATTTTGAAAAAGAGAGGGGTCTCTGGCCTGGCTCTTTCTACGCTCATTAATGCTAGAAAGCCAGCCTCCAGACTCATCTATCATAGAGTCTGGAAAGCATACGTTTCCTGGTGTGAATCCAGAAGTTGGAATCCTCTGAAATATGAAATAAGTAGGATTCTTGCTTTTTGCCAGTTAGGAGTGGATATGAAATTAGCCCTTAGCACCATCAAAGGGCAAATATCGGCTCTATCAGTCTTCTTTCAGAGACCATTGGCATCTCACTCCCTAGTTCGGACATTCATTCAGGGGGTACTGAGGATAAATCCTCCAGTCAGGTCTCCCTTGTGTCCATGGGATTTGAATTTGGTATTGTCAGTGTTGCAAAAGCAACCTTTTGAACCTATTCGCCATATTCCTTTAATTATATTAAGTAGGAAATTGGCCTTTCTGATTGCTATAGCTTCTGCTAGGAGAGTATCAGAGCTAGCAGCTCTTTCTTGTAAAGAGCCTTATCTAATTTGTCACAAGGACAAGATCGTACTACGACCCCATCCGGCTTTTCTGCCTAAGGTGGTGTCGGCTTTTCACTTGAATCAAGACATTGTTCTGCCTTCCTTTTTTCCAAACCCGCGGACGGCGGGGGAAAAATTATTACACTCTCTAGATCTAGTGAGAGCGGTAAGGGTGTATCTGCAAGCAACCGCTCAGATACGTAAAACAGATGTTTTGTTTATTTTACCAGATGGTCCCAAGAAGGGCCAAGCGGTATCAAAATCCACCATTTCCAGGTGGATTAGACAAGTAATTGTTCAAGCTTATGGTTTAAAGAACAGGACTCCTCCTTTTCCTGTTAAGGCGCACTCTACCAGGGCGATAAGTGCTTCATGGGCAGTGCACCACCAGGCTTCGATGGCTCAGATCTGTAAGGCTGCAACTTGGTCCTCAGTCCATACATTTTCCAAATTCTATCAAATAGATGTGAAAGGACATGAGGATTCCGCCTTCGGGCGAAGTGTGCTGCAGGCAGCAGTATAGGGCTTCTGGTCCGCAAGCGGTCGGTTTGATCTGTGTCTCCCCCCCTTCATATGAGCATTGCTCTGGGACGTCCCATTATGTAATGACTGGCTCTGTGTCCCGTGGTGTACGATAAAGAAAATAGGATTTTTATAACAGCTTACCTGTAAAATCCTTTTCTTGGAGTACACCACGGGACACAGAGGTCCCACCCTTCTTATGGGAACCTTACTGCTTTGCTACAAAACTGAGGTACTTCCCTGATGGGAGGGGTTATATGGAGGGGAACTGTCTTCCATTGGTTGTGCCAGTGTCCAATCACCGCTGGTGACCCTTAACCATTATGTAATGACTGGCTCTGTGTCCCGTGGTTTACTCCAAGAAAAGGATTTTACAGGTAAGCTGTTATAAAAATCCTATTATTTGTATTCATACAAGTATAAAGAGAACTAGTAAAAAATTGAGCTTGTGAAAAGTGGCATGTCACAGCTCCCTAGAGAATCCCCAACCTAAACACCATAACACCCAAGCCTAGTACTAACCTAACTCAACACCGCCACCCCTCCCCCCCCCCCCAATACCTTTACTCAGTCTGCAACTAGGCTTTAACCACTTCCCTACGGCCCATTGTCATATGACGTCCGCAGGAACACTCGGTCCCTCCAGGCGGGCGTCATATGATGTCCTCGGCTTCCCGGCCGCTGGGGGGCACGCGCCCGCCGAGTCACTCGGGAGCCGATGCGCATGCCTGGCAGCCGCGATGTCCGCTAAGCACCCGCAATTGCTTGTCACAGAGCAGGGAGGAGGATCCACATCCCGTCAGGGTGAGGAGACCGATCGTGTGTTCCTTGTATATAGGAACACCGATCGGTCACCTCCCCTCTTCAGTCCCCCCCCCCCCCACAGTTAGAACCACTCCCTAGGTAACACATTTAACCACTTGATCGCTCCCTAGTGTTAACCCCTTCCCTGCTAGTGACATTTATAAAGTAATCAATGCATTTTTTAGCACTAATCGCTTTATAAGGGTCAATGGTCCCAAAATAGTGTCAAAAGTGTCCGATGTGTCCACCGCAATAAAACATTTGTTTATCTCTTGCTACTACCAAGTAACATGTATGCACCAAACACATATGGTTAGTATTCAAAAAGCTTTTGAGAATGTATTGTGTACCTGTATACAATTTGGAGTTTAGTATATGTCCCCATAATTAACGGCCCTACCCCCCCCCCCCCCATCAATGTCTTTTGCTTATTTATTATATGTTTTTGTTTCATATCTTGATTTTGCACTATTTCTTGAATACAGATATCATTCACCACTAAAAGGTGCAGCACCCTACCCCTGAAGAAGAGGCTGTACAATCAAAAGGCCTTGAAACGTTGGGTATCTGTCCCACCCCCGAGACAGAATCGGGTCCTGTACTACATTCTCTCCCCTTCATTTTCTTGTGTAATTTATGATATCTGTCCATATGCGTTGTGATTGCTCTTTTTCAGTTTGTATACACTGGTTACTTGGATATGTGTTGTGCGTATAGAGTAGCAGCCCTTCATATTATATTTTTGTTAAAAAAACATTTTTTCAAATAAACAAGTCTTTATGACAAATATTTTTGTACTTTATTACTTTGCATAGAGGTTTTCAACAGTCACCCTTAAAAGTCCCACTGAGGAACCGCTCTCTTCAGAGTGCACTTTTGTGCTGCAATAAAAATCGCAGATCACCGCCATTACTAGTAAAAAAATAAAAATAATAATACAAATGACAAATATATCCCCTATTTTGTAGACGCTATAACTTTTGCGCAAACCAATCAATATACACTTATTGCAATTTTTTTTTCTACCAAAAATATGAAGAAGAATACATATCGGCCTAAACTGAGGAAAAAATTTGTTTTAAAAAAATATATAAAAATTGTGATATTTATTATAGCAAAAAGTAAAAAATAGTGTTTTTAAAAAAAATTTTTTTAAAAACTGTAGGTATTTATTTGTTTATAGCTCAAAAAATAAAAACCGCAGAAGTGATCAAATACCACCAAAAGAAAGCTCTATTTGTGGGAAAAAAAAGGACGTTAATTTTGTTTGGGTACAACATCGCATGACCGCGCAATTGTCAGTTAAAGCGACGCAGTGCCGTATCGCAAAAAATGGCCCGGTCATTGAGCAGCCAAATCTTCCGGGGCTGAAGTGGTTAAAGAGGAATTACAGGTACTGATATTTTATACATAGTTACATTGCAAAGCATTCTCTGATTGGATGAGGTGCAGAGTGTGACAGCACCAATGCACCACTTCACCTTGTCCAATCAGAGAACATTTTTCATAATTTCAGAAAATGGAAATGATTCTCTCAACCGCGCCTGTGCTGAGAGGCTGCCCTTCTGTATTCACAATGCAGACAACTCAGCACAGGACAAGCAAGCGGAGATCACTGTAGTATCAGTGTCTACTTCAGCGATTTCCAGCTTCCAGGGCCATCAGCCAGGTACATAGTTACACTGGCAAACAAACAGAAAGGCGCAAGCACCTAGTTCATTACCAAAAATTAATTTGAGCGACTAAAATTAGGTAAAAAAATAGATACTCACAAGAGTGCAACTGCTAAAAGCTCATAGGCCATAAGATGCCATACAGTACAGGATGTGTATACTCCAATTAAATCCTGCTATAGTGCCAGGCTGAAGTGTTTCGGGGGTGCACCCCATTCCTCAGAGCTGGACCAGAGGAACCGGCTAGGCCCCCAAAATGCATCAGCCTGGCACTAAAGCAGGATGTAATTGGAGTATACATATCTTGTACTGTATGGCATCTTGTGGCCTATGGGCTTTTAGCAGTTGCGAGTATCCATTTTTTACCTAAATTTTATTTGCTTCCTTCCTGTTTGTTTGCTTTTGTAGTTACATTTTAGATTCCCCTGTCCGTGGAGGGCTGCATCCGCCCAGCATTTGGATTTGTCGCATAGTGGAGGACCTCTTAGCGCTGGAAGTGATTGTTTTGTGCTACATAGTTACACTGGTTCAAACTGGATAAATGGAACTATATATAAAATGTCCATACCTGGAATGCATCTTTAAAAAAAAAAAAAAGACTGCATGAAGTAATTTACAGAATCAGTTTAGAGAATGTAACTGTAAATACCTGTGGGTCCTGAGCGCCTCGTATGACATCACATAATGCTGGTATAATCAGTGGGTCCTTAACAGCTTCTTTCAACTGTGCTGTAGCCTGAAAAGAAATATGAAGATAACAGTAAAATTATGAAAAACAATTCTTAAGCTAATTGCACAATGATGTACAATTTAGTGAAATGGTGAATGGTTAATGCTTAGGAGGGCCAAGATACATCTAATCTCTGTAGCATTCTCAAAAAGTAATTCTAGTTCTTTTCCACATGTATGTTGTAACAAAACACCACCTACATTCCTCAGTAAAAAGATGACAGGGCCTCAGTCTTGCCAGCTCTCCAGCACAAACACGGAGTATTGGCTCATCAGGCAATATACTGTATATGATGCACGTGACAATGTGCCAACCTTCATAGATACTGTTTGCTGTAAAAGAGCAAAATGATGGTGCAGAGAGGGACAGATTAACCAGGATGCCCATGCATGTAGGTAGCAGAGGAAAAAGTAGCACATTCACGGTGTGGGTAAAAGATGAAAATTATTTGCCCAGCTTTACTACTTTTTTTTTTTTATTAAAGTGTATGTACAGCCAAAACTTTTTTCCTTATAGTTTTTGATAAAGAAGGAAAAAGTTAAAGCCCCCACGCCCGGTAATTTTTTTGCTATCTGCATACCACTGGGGAGATTTCCACTCACTTTAATGTTTTTGCTACCAGAATCATGCTTGTGTTTTTTGGACACACATTTTAAAAAATCATTTTAAGTCTAAAAATTATTTATTTTCCCCAAAACATTATATATTTTCTGAAAGCAGAGACCCTGGAAAATAAAAAAAAGGGATAATTTAAATTTTCTGTCACATAATATGTGCACAATGGTTTATCAAGTGTAAAATTTCAGTAAAAAATAAATACATTTAGGTTTTAGGGTGCAAAATATATCACAATTGTTTAGTAAAACATAAAAGAGGTACATAGATACTCAATATGTCAAGCTTTAAATTGGAATGCGCCCACAAAATATTGGTACCCTATATTTACCATAGGTGACGCTTTAAAAGCCCCTACAGTAAGGTGACCAGATTTTTAAAATGAAATCCGGGGACATATTTTTTTTTTTACTAGTAATGGCGGCAATCAGTGACTCAATGCCCGTCGCCACCGCCGCCCGCCTCACAGCCTGTCAAGTCTTACTCTCCGGGCCCCCGGCTACTACTGGGTGGGAAGCGGAGGAAGATCACTCCACCAGGGAAGGCAAGGAGATAAGCAGGCAGGCGGCTGGCCGGGACTTGAGCCAAGGCAGAAGAACATGCGAGCGGAGCTGGGTGGGCATGCACCCGAAACTGAAGAAATATTCCCTCCGCTCCGACCAGCACATGATCATCAGAAAGGGGCACAGATAATGGAAAAAAATACACCCCCGCTAAGCTAGTAAGAGAGGCGGAGCAGGGGTGTGTAATTCAGATTTTTTTTTCTGCACTGACTGTCTTTGAAATTGCCCCAGCCCATGTTCAAATCTAATCCGGGGACAAAACTGGGGACAGATTTGGTCCGGGGACAGTGTCCTCAATCCGGGGACTGTCCCCTGAAACCGGGGATGTCTGGTCACCCTACCCTACAGGTCATCAGTTTAGTTACCCGTGAATAATGGCCCTAGAATGACTGCTCTCACTCCGCTGGGAGACGATCACCTAACTAGACCAGAGCACCCTTAGATTAGGTAAGTATATATGTTTCCATTACAGGGTAGTGAGTATAGGATTTACAACGGGGGATGGGAATAGGTTTAAGCTTAGGTTTAGACTGGACTTTGGCTTTAAACTGATATTAAACCCTCAGTTGTTAAGCACCTTCAGCAGCTAATTTAATTACTGAGTATTCAACTTCTTTATCTTCTAATCCTTACCCATGTTCTAGTTTAAGTTGGTGCCATGATCACTGCCCCCACAGAATTCTTATTTCAGGGTGTCTCATTTCTCTGGTGGCTTCCTATGGAGCAACACATGTACGGACAGACGGGAGCTGTGTTTCCCTACTTTGTGTGCATCAACCGAAACACAAAGGCCTATAGCCTAGGTAGGATTAAAAGGAATTCCCCTTCTCCAAGCTAACAGACTGGCTGCTAACTCATTCCAGTGAAGACGTAGACGAAGTTCAGGAAAGCAGCAACGAGACAGCAAAAGCCAGGAGCACAGTGCACACATTTACCATTTCTTGAGATGTCAAGAGGATCAAATAAGTAAGGCTCATTCATACAGTCTGTGATGACCTGTTTTAATCTTCAGAAATCAATGCAGGCTCAATGTTAGGGCATATAAAAAACAATTGTTCTCTATGTGCACGGTTCACACCACATCACTGCAATGATGTGTGGTGCATAAAAGTTAAAACATGCTGCATATTTATGCTACTAATAAAACAGACCACGCTACACCACCTGTGGGCAGTACTACTATTAAGGACTTATCTGCTACATCTAAAACTAACTGCATTGTACGCCTGTTTGGTCTTGAGAAGAACAACACAGAGACTGTTTAAATTGTGTTAATATTTGAAGTTTATTAATGTACATATGCAGATGATGTCTTAGCAATCCATTATATTATGAATACATTGTAGCGTAGTTTGTTTTATCAGTGGACATATAGGCGGCAACATCATCAATAGTAGAATTACCCCTTTAACCCTTAAAATTTAAAGTGGCACTTAACCCAGGGCCCTGCATTTACTATATCTTGTCTCCTAATGTACACAGAAATGCAATTATTTTAGTAAATATAAACTGCCAAATACATCAGCAGTATATAGCAGTCTTGTGACTTCTATCAGTGTCCAGCAGAGTACTGGTTAAAGTTAGTAGGAGGAATTTTCATTCTCCCCTGTTGTCCTGTAAGGCTGCAGGACCCATGACCCTCTGTCTGGACAGTGCCGATCGGCCCTATGCTGATCACATGCACTCTCCCAAAAAAAAAAAACTCACATCAAACTGAGCAGGCTCTATTCCATCAGCAGATAGATTGGGGACTGTGGAAAAAGGGGGGGGGGGGGGGGAATCAGAGAAGACAGGATCAAACAGCCCTTTTACATTAGGCAGAGGATTAACCCCTTTGGTTCCACAGGGAGTCTAACAAGCATGTTTTATTGCATATACAGACTGATTTTACTGTTGTGTGTTTAGTAACACTTTAATACATGACTGCGCTAGAGCTAAAAACCTATTATCATGTTGCATATTTATGCAGCAAAACTCACCAAACTGCATGTCACTACACAAAAACAAAATAGATACTTTTCAATTTTATTGACACCTCAATAAAGTTTAAAAAAAAGAAAGAAAAAGGGAAATAGTGCATTGCACCAATACTCACTGACCCTTCACAATGCACACCAGCCCAGATGTGTTTTAGCTTGCAATCTGGGGAGAATAAGCCCTTATAGGGCATATATGTCTGGACAGGTATTGGGGTGCACAGGAAACATGTAAAAGCAACTGTGACAGAAGGACACATAAAGACCCAGAGAAATGTCAAACAAAGCCATTGTAAAAGGTCTAAAGCAGGGGTGCCCAGGGCCACTTAAGCGACTTGGTAACCGGTCGCGGGCCACAATGAGTGGAGCAGGTGGATGACAGGTCCATGTCCACTCTGCATATGCAGAGCAGACACAAACGCAGCCCACTCTACTCTATGGGCCTGTTGTAGAATTCCATGTAAAGGTACATGTTTTTTCACCTTAATGCAATCTATGCATTAAGGTGAAAAAACATCCGAGCATTAGCGGCCCCCCAGCCCCCCCGTTTACTTACCAGACCCCTCGAAAGTCCCGCGCCATGAACATGCAGGATTCTCACTCGGCTTCTCGGCTCATTCATTGGTTGATTGAAAGCAGCGCAGCCATTGGCTCGCGCTGCTGTCAATCATATTCAATGATGGGGGCGGGGCCGAGCGATACAGTGAGCGGCTAGGGCCGCCAGCTGTATTACAGGAGCGCTCCCGCAAGGACTTTCCACCATGCAAGCTCGCATGAAGGTGTTTAGTTCTTGCGGGGGGAGCCAAGACAGCCGCCGAGGGACCCCAGAAGACCAGGTTCGGGGCCACTCTGTGCAAAACGAGCTGCACAGTGGAGGCAAGTATGTTATGTTTGTTATTTAAAAAAAAAAAAAAATCTCTTTAGTGTTCCTTTCACCTATGTATTTCATATTTTTTATATTTTTATTATTCATATTATATTATTGTAGTAGTAGTATTGGAATTATCATCAATATTATTAGTTCAATATTAGGAAAAGTTATTTCAACCATTGTCAAGAATAGTAATAGATTTGCTTACACTGTCGGTTTTAGGCCTCATGCCCACGGACGTTTTTACAGCTGCGTTTTTTACAGCTTAAAAACGCCTGTCCATGTTATTGTAAATATTTTTTTTTTTTTTTCTTATTTTAAAAAAAAAAAAAAAAAAAAAAAAGTCGGAGCTAAAAACGCGACCGCGCGTTAGTGCGCGTTTTTTGACGCTCGCGTTTTTTTCTTCCCAATTCTGACGCTGAGGAACGCACTGGCCCTGGGTTTTTTTTACAGCTTACAAACGCCTATGCTCTTTACAGCTCAAAAACGCCTAGGTGGGCATGAAGCTATAGACTAACATGGACAGGCGTTTTTAACCACTTAAGCCCCGGACCATTTGGTAGCTAAAGGACCAGAGGTGAATTCAGAATTTTGCACTGCGCTGCTTTAACTGTAAATTGTGCGGACATGCAATGTTGTACCCAAACAAAATTTGCGTCCTTTTCTTCCCACAAATAGAGCTTTCTTTTAATGGTATTTGATTGCCTCTGCGATTTTTTGCGATATAAACGGAAAAACACCGAAAATTTTGAAAAAAAATGATATTTTCTACTTTTTGTTATAAGAAAAATCGAATAAACTCAATTTTAGTCATACATTTAGGCCAAAATGTATTCAGCCACATGTCTTTAGTAAAAAAAACGTCAATAAGTGTATATTTATCGGTTTGCGCAAAAGTTATAGCGTTTACAAACTAGGGTACATTTTCTGGAATTTACACAGCTTTAAATTTATGACTGCCTATCTCATTTCTTGAGGTGCTAAAATGGCAGGGCAGTACAAAACCCCCCCAAATGACCCCATTTTGGAAAGTAGACACCCCAAGGAAATTGCTGAGAGGCATGTTGAGCCCATTGAATTTTTATTTTTTTTTGTCCCAAGTGATTGAATAATGACAAAAAAAAAAAAAAAATTACAAAAAGTTGTCACTAAATGATATATTGCTCACACATGCCATGGTTATATGTGGAATTGCACCCCAAAATACATTCTGCTGCTTCTCCTGAGTACGGGAATACCACATGTGTGGGACTTTTTAGGAGCCTAGCCACGTACGGGACCCCGGAAACCAAGCACCGCCTTCAGGATTTCTAAGGGCGCAAATTTTTGATTTCACTCCTCACTACCTATCACAGTTTTGAAGGCCATAAAATGCCAAAATAGCACAAAACCCCCCCCCAAATGACCCCATTTTAGAAAGTAGACACCCCAAGGAAATTGCTGAGAGGCCTGTTGAGCCCATTGAATATTTTTTTTTTTTTGTCCCAAGTGATTGAATAATGACAAAAAAAAAAAAAAAAATTACAAAAAGTTGTCACTAAATGATATATTGCTCACACATGCCATGGTTATATGTGGAATTGCACCCCAAAATACATTCTGCTGCTTCTCCTGAGTACGGGGATACCACATGTGTGGGACTTTTTAGGAGCCTAGCCGCGTACGGGACCCCGAAAACCAATCACCGCCTTCAGGATTTCTAGGCACAAATTTTTGATTTCACTCCTCACTACCTATCACAGTTTCGAAGGCCATAAAATGCCAAATGCCAAAATAGCACAAAACCCCCCCAAATGACCCCATTTTGGAAAGTAGACACCCCAAGCTGTTTGCTAAGAGGCATGGTGAGTATTTTACAGCTCTCATTTGTTTTTGAAAATGAAGAAAGAATTTTTTTTTTTTTTCAATTGACAAAAAGCGAGATCTGCAAAATACTCACAATACCTCTCAGCAAATAGCTTGGGGTGTCTACTTTCCAAAATGGGGTCATTTGGGGGGGTTTTGTGCCATCTGGGCATTCCATGGCCTCCGAAACTGTGATAGGCAGTGAGAAGTGAAATCAAAAATTTACACCCTTAGAAAGCCTGAAGGCGGTGATTGGTTTTTGGGGTCCCGTACGCGGCTAGGCTCCCAAAAAGTCTCACACATGTGGTATCCCCGTACTCAGGGGAAGCAACAGAATGTATTTTGGGGTGTAATTCCACATATGCCCATGGCATGTTTGAGCAATATATCATTTAGTGACAACTTTGTGCAAAAAAAAAAAAAAAAATTGTCTTTTTTCCGCAACTTGTGTCAACATATAAAATATTCCATGGACTCGACATGCCTCTCAGTATATAGCTTGGGGTGTCTACTTTCCAAAATGGGGTCATTTGGGGGGGTTTTGAACTGTTCTGGCATTTTATACACAACATTAGGAAGCTTACATCCACTCTTCTAACCACTTGAAGACAAAGCCCTTTCTGACACTTTTTGTTTACATGAAAACATTTTTTTTTTTGCAGGAAAATTATGTTGAACCCCCAAACATTATATATATTTTTAAAGCAAAGGCCCTACAGAATAAAATGGTGGGTGTTGCATTTTTTTTTTCTACACAGTATTTGCGCAGCGATTTTTCAAACGCATTTTTTGGGGAAAAAATACACTTTTTTTTATTTTAATGCACTAAAACACACTATATTGCCCAAATGTTTGATGAAATAAAAAAGATGATCTTAGGCCGAGTACATAGATACCAAACACGACATGCTTTAAAATTTCGCACAAACGCGCATTGGCGACAAACTACATACATTTTTAAAAGCATTTAAAAGCCTTTACAGGTTACCCCGTTAGATTTACAGAGGAGGTCTACTGCTAAAATTACTGCCCTCGATCTGACCTTCGCGGTGATACCTCACATGCATGGTGCAATTGCTGTTTACATATGACGCCAGACCGACGCTTGCGTTCGCCATTGGGCAAGAGCAGGGCAGGACAGGGGTGCTTTTTTTTTTTTTTTTTTTTATTATTAATTTTGCTTTTTTATTTTATTTTTAAATTGTTCCTTCCATGTTTTGTTTTTTTTATCATTTTTATTGTTATCTCAGGGAATGTAAATATACCCTATGATAGTAATAGGTAGTGACAGGTACTCTTTTTTTGAAAAAACTGGGGTCTAGACCCTAGATCTTTCCTCTGCCCTCAAAGCATCTGACCACACCAAGATCGGTGTGATAAAATGCTTTCCCAATTTCACAATGGCGCTTTTTATATCCGGGGGGGGGGGACATTCCCTCCCACTGCTTGTAAAAGCAGTCCAGAGGCTAATTAGCCACTAGGGTTGCTTTTACATTAAAGCCGGCCGCTGGCTGAAAAGAATGATACCAAGATGATACCTAAACCCGCAGGCATCAATCTGGTATAACCATTCAAAGTCCAGCAACATACCAGTACGTTGCTGGTCCTTGTTGGACATGTATTGTAATCTTTTTTTTTCATGCAGCCAAGTGGCTGAACGAAAAAAGAGATTGATCGGTGGGTATGCCCACCATTAGAATACCGCCCTTCATCCACCCACTTCTAATGATGGGCATACATGCACCATTTATATATGCCGAAGCATGGGGGCATCCTCCCGCAAAAAAGTTATGCCGCACACACATGGTCGGACTTTTCCACGGGCAAGCCTCCGTCGGAATTTCGACCGTATGTACGTGGCATTAGGAGCAAAATCGCTCCTCCGCCCCTGCTGCCCCAATGCTTCGGCATATTTGCTTCTTTTTTTTTTTTTTAACTGTGGTGGTGAAATCACCTCCTACAGCACTGGAGTCGCAGGGATCAGGCCTGTCTCTGCGAACGCTGCAGTTATGTTTGTTGTGTTTTGTAAGTGACAGTGATCGATCGATACTGCACTTCGGTGGCCTGGGCTGGACGGAGGGGCAAAACGCAGGTGCTAGCAGGTATCTGGGCTGATCCCACTAACACTGCGTTTTTGGGAACCCTAAACTGCTGGGGACGCTAGTATAGATCTGATCAGATCAGATATTGATCTGTTCAGATACTATGCCACTAAGGGAGGTGTATGCTTCACGTGTGGGTGTTAGCGTTACTGGCACTAACCTGACGCTGCCTGGGGTGTGACGCAGACCCTCTCTGACGCTAAAACCTAATTGATATCACCCGCCGGGCGATCAGGGGGTTAAACCTTTATTGGGTTATATACGGCGGGTGCCCTGACACTATAAAAAGCAAACTAACTAACCAGCGTCACCCGTAACACTTATATGATGATTACTGGTGAAAGGGTTAACTAGGGGCAATTAGGGGGTTAAAACCTTTATTAGATAATTTATGGGGGTACCCGACGCTATAATAACCTGCGGCGAACCTAAAAAAAAAAATACTGGCTACCGATCAGCATCACCGACGCTAAGACATCGATCAGAAAAACGATCGCTTAGTGACAGTGGTGATAGGGGGTGAAAGGGTTACCTGGGGGGCGATCAAGGGGGTTAAACCTTTATTAGATAATTTATGGGGGTACCCGACGCTATAAAAACCTGCGGCGAACCTAAAAAAAATTACTGGGTACCGATCTGCATCACCGACGCCAAGACAGCGATCAGAAAAATGATCGCCAAGCGACGGCGGTGCTAGGGGGTGAAAGGGTTATCTGGGGGGTGATCAAGGGGTTAAACCTTTATTAGGGGGGGGTTAGGGGGCTACACTGGACCTAAAACTAAATGTAGTGACACTTTTACAGTCACAAATGTCACTGATTGCAGTGATCAGTAAATAAATGTTCACTGCAATCAGTGACACTGTGACTGGGGGCTGGGGGGTGATCTGGGGGGGCCTGGGGGGGCGATTTATGTGCCTATGTGTGCTGGTGTTAGTGTAGTGTTAGTGCACTGACCTGTGTGTCTTCTCTTGTACGACGCTCGGTATATGTGAGCGCCGCACAGGAGATGACATCACTTCCTCCTGCTTTCTCTATCTGTGTAAACAGTACACAGACAGAGGGGGCATTTCTATTCGCCGGGAGCGATCGCGGGGGGGTGGTCGGAATCGAACGGCCGCCCCCCCATCTCGGAACGCTCCCAGACGAATTCCGACCGCTCACTGTACAGAAGGGGGGTCCGATCGGACCCCCCAACTGTACAAAGGCAATCACGTATGCTCTACGTGATTGTGCCTGTCGGTGCCATTGTGCCGACGTATATATACAGTGAGCGGTCGTTAAGTGGTTAAGCTGTAAAAAACGCGGCTGAAAAAACGCCCGTGGGCATGAGGCCTAAAAGTAAATATGTGTGGAATATAGGAAAGCTATGTACATTAAAAGGAGAAGTCCAGCCTGGGCTTGTTTGGCTGGGCTTCTCTTCTGGGTCACAGGCGTGCAATTAGTTTTGCACTCCTGTGACCCGTTTTCAGCAAAGAGCGGTCTGAAGTCCACTCTCCGTTGACGTCACTGCCATCAGTCGAGGCAGAGCGTCATCCCGTCTTCCAAGTCTGGATCCACCAGCTGCCTTGATTGATGGCAGTCTCAGTGAGCCGCTGAGACGGCCGCTCCCTGCCCCTCCACGGCTCAGTGCTCCAATGAGCGCGAAGAAGTAGAACAGAAGCGATGCTGACTGACAGTCCGCATCACTCTGCTCGGGGAGGAGTGAGAATCGAGCCATCGGCGATGTTCGGTGGCTCGGTTCTCAGTGCAGAGACGCCGGGGGACAAATGCAGCATCAGTCCATCCACCAAGGTAAGTATGATTAAGAAAAAAAAAAAACCTTCTCTTTTAATTAAGTTTGACAGGGTGAAAAAGGTCTGCTTGTGTCCTAATTAAAACTTAACATTTGAATAAGAGAACACTATTATGTGTATGTATAATAATAATAATTAGACAGTATTGAATAAAGGTGTGTGTGTGTGTGTGTGTGTGTGTGTGTGTATATATATATATATATACACACACACACACACACACACACACACACACACATTATATATACAGTGGGGCAAAAAAGTATTTAGTCAGCCACCAATTGTGCAAGTTCTCCCACTTAAAAAGATGAGAGAGGCCTGTAATTATCATCATAGGTATACCTCAACTATGAGAGACAAAATGTGGAAACAAATCCAGACAATCACATTGTCTGATTTGGAAATAATTTTTTTTGCAAATTATGGTGGAAAATAAGTATTTGGTCAATATCAAAAGTTCATCTCAATACTTTGTTATAAATCCTTTGTTGGCAATGACAGAGGTCAAACGTTTTCTGTAAGTCTTCACAAGGTTGTCATACACTGTTGCTTGTATGTTGGCCCATTCCTCCATGCAGATCTCCTCTAGAGCAGTGATGTTTTGGGGCTGTCGGTGGGCAACACGGACTTTCAACTCCTTCCAAAGGTTTTCTATGGGGTTGAGATCTGGAGACTGGCTAGGCCACTCCAGGACCTTGAAATGCTTCTTAGGAAGCCACTCCTTCGTTGTCTGGGTGGTGTGTTTGGGATCATTGTCACGCTGAAAGACCCAGCCACGTTTCATCTTCAATTCCCCTGCTGATGGGAGGTGGTTTGCACTCAAAATCTCACGATACATGGCCCCATTCATTCTTTCATGTACACGGATCAGTCGTCCTGTTCCCTTTGCAGAGAAACAGCCCCAAAGCATAATGTTGCCACCCCCATGCTTCACAGTAGGTATGGTGTTCTTTGGTTGCAACTCAGCATTCTCTCTCCTCCAAACACGACAAGTTGTTGGTTTCATCTGACCATATGACATTCTCCCAATCCTCTTCTGGATCATCCAAATGCTCTCTAGCAAACCTCAGATGGGCCCGGACATGTACTGGCTTAAGCAGGGGGACACGTCTGGCACTGCAGGATCCGAGTCCCTGGTGGCGTAGTGTGTTACTGATGGTAGCCTTTGTTACGTTGGTCCCAGCTCTCTGTAGGTCATTCACTAGGTCCCCCCGTGTGGTTCTGGGATTTTTGCTCACCGTTCTTGTGATCATTTTGACCCCACGGGGTGAGATCTTGTGTGGAGCCCCAGATCGAGGGAGATTATGAGTGGTCTTGTATGTCTTCCATTTTCTAATTATTGCTCCCACAGTTGATTTCTTCACACCAAGCTGCTTGCCTATTGCAGATTCAGTCTTCCCAGCCTGGTGCAGGTCTACAATTTTGTTTCTGGTGTCCATCGACAGCTCTTTGGTGTTCACCATAGTGGAGTTTGCAGTGTGACTGTTTGAGGTTGTGGACAGGTGTCTTTTATATTGATAACAAGTTCAAACAGGTGCCATTAATACAGGTGATGAATGGAGGACAGAGGAGCTTCTTAAAGAAGAAGATACAGGTCTGTGAGAGCCAGAAATCTTGCTTGTTTGTAGGTGACCAAATACTTATTTTCCACCATAATTTGCAAAAAAATTCTTTCCAAATCAGACAATGTGATTGTCTGGATTTGTTTCCAGCTTTTGTCTCTCATAGTTGAGGTATACCTATGATGATAATTACAGGCCTCTCTCATCTTTTTAAGTGGGAGAACTTGCACAATTGGTGGCTGACTAAATACTTTTTTGCCCCACTGTGTATATATATATATATATATATATATATATATATATATATATATATATATATACACACACACACACTGTATCTCACAAAAGTGAGTACACCCCTCACATTTTTGTAAATATTTTATTCCATCTTTTCATGTGTCAACACTGAAGAAATGACACTTTGCTACAATGTAAAGTATTGAGTGTACAGCTTGTATAACAGTGTAAATTTGCTGTCCCCTCAAAATAACTCAACACACAGCCATTATTGTCTAAACCGCTGGCAACAAAAGTGCGTAAACCCCTAATAGAAAATGTCCAATAAGCCATTTTCCCTCCCCGGTGTCATGTGACTCGTTAGTGTTACAAGGTATCAGGTGCGAATGGGGAGCAGGTGTGCTAAATTTGGTGTTATCGCTCTCACTCTCTCATACTGGTCACTGGAAGTTCAACATGGCACCTCATGGCAAAGAACTCTGAGGATCTGAAAAAAAATGTTGCTCTACATAAATATGGCCTAGGCTATAAGAAGATTGCCAAGACCCTGAAACTGAGCTGCAGCACGGTGGCCAAGACCATACAGTGGTTTAACAGGCCAGATTCCACTCAGAACATGCCATGCCATGGCCGACCAAAGAAGTTGAGTGCACGTGCTCAGCGTCATATCCAGAGGTTGTCTTTGGGAAATAGATGTATGAGTGCTGCCAGCATTGCTGCAGAGGGTGAAGGGGTGGGAGGTCAGCCTGTCAGTGCTCAGACCATACGCCACACACTGCATCAAATTGGTCTGCACGGCTGTCGTCCCAGAAGGAAGGCTCTTTTAAAGATGATGCACAAGAAAGCCCACAAACAGTTTGCTAAAGACAAGCAGACTAAGGACATGGGTTACTGGAACCATGTCCTGTGGTCTAATGAGACCAATATAAACGTATTTGGTTCAGATGGTGTCATGCGTGTGTGGTGGCAACCAGGTTAGGAGTACAAAGACAAGTGTGTCTTGCCAACAGTCAAGCAGTTGGAGTGTCATGGTCTGGGGCTGCATGAGTGCTGCTGGCACTGGAGAGCTACAGTTCATTGAGGGAACCATGAATGCCAACATGTACTGTGACATACTGAAGCAGAGCATGATCACCTCCCTTCAGAGGCTGGGCCGCAGGGCAGTATTCCAACATAATGACCTCAAACACACCTCCAAGATGACCACTGCCTTGCTAAAGAAGCGGAGTGTAAAGGTGATGGACTTGCCAAGCATGTCTCCAGACCTAAACTCTATTGAGCATCTGTGGGGCATCCTCAATAGGAAAGTGGAGGAGCGCAAGGTCTCCAACATCCACCAGCTCCGTGATGTCGTCATGGAGGAGTGGAAGAGGACTCCAGTGGCAACCTGTGAAGCTCTGGTGAATTCCATGCCCAAGAGGGTTAAGGCAGTACTAGAAAATAATGGTGGCCACACAAAATATAGACACTTTGGGCCCAATTTGGACATTTTCACTTAGGGGTGTACTTATTTTTGTTGCCAGCGGTTTAGACATTATTGGCTGTGTATTGAGTTATTTTGAGGGGACAGCAAATTTACCCTGTTATATAAGCTGTACACTCACTACTTTACATTGTAGCAAAGTGTCATTTCTTCAGTGTTGTCACATGAAAATATATAATAAAATATTTACAAAACCGTGAGGGGTGTACTCACTTTTGTGAGATACTGTGTGTGTGTGTGTGTATTATATATATTATAGTGCCTTTTTGTGTAACCAATATATGAATACATATAGGATTGTATAATTAAAACTATAAGACATTAAACACATAAGGTGGGGTAATTGCAAGTTAATTTTCCTAAAGTCGTAAATATGTTATCCTTGAGTTGGTGAAGTCTTATCAAAACAAGGAGGGTTTGATTTAACATGACTGAGATGCCATACTGTCTCTACACAAGTATTTTAATGGGTAAAACCATAGACAAAAATAGTTATAAAATAATTTTAATAAACATATAGGAATGACTAAGTTTGTCTGGTTGTATGACAGGTGTCAGATTTATGGTTAGTAACAATGCTGTATATCTTAGCAACCAATCATATTGTACCACATGTAATTCTATGGTCAGAAATTGCTATAAGAAGGCATGCTTGCCTTTCTTTGAGCGAGTACCCAGCTGCAGCCGTTTATGTTATTTTTATTTGTTATTGTTTTCATTAAACCTCCTGCTTTGTTGGAAATGTATTGCCTGCTCGTTTGTTACTTTTCCACATCAAGCCCTTTGATCTGATTCGCCCTTTCTTCTTTTTTTTTTTAAACGGATTGGATTTGAGGTAAGTGGATGTAAACGGCCATAAGTCAGTTTACATCTGTGGCTCCATAGAGGTGATCGGAGGGGTCTGATTGGGTCGGAACGTTCCGATTGTGTCAAAGTGGCCTAAGGCTGCTTTCACACTGATGAGCTGCAATTTACCCACACCGAGGGTGCAGCGCAGTGCACCTGTGGCTTTCCCGAGGGTTAGCTGCACATGTGGCCCCCGGGCCACTGGTTGGGCACCCCTGGTCTAAAGCATAGTATATGTCCAGCATCAGCCAGTTCAATAGAAGCTGGCTGACATTTAGCCTGTGTGTACTGCAGCCAGCTTCTGACAAAGGGGCATGACCGCGAAAAGGTCTAGCGATCGGCTCCCAATCAGCGCCCTCAGTCAATGGCTGAGAGACCTGACCGGAGTGTTCTAGTAGGACGGGCGCCCCCCTGTCAGAACACAATAACACAGCAGGGGAGATCACTGTACTAACATTGCATGGTTAGTACAGCTGCTCCAACCTGAGCTGTGAGTTTTGTTTTTCGTTCAGCCCTGCTGTAGTTTGTAGTAGGCTTAACTGTCAGTCACTCCCTTGGGGAATATCAGCCAACAACTGTTTAAAATCTGTAAATGGGCTTGTTTACATAAGTGATGAGAAGTCACTAAAGAGAGAATCATTTCTGATAAAGTCATTGAGCGGTGTAAAACAAAGGAGAGAAGCTAGGACTGGGTGACAGATATATAGTGCTGTTCGTTATTATTAAATGGCAGGGACATAAGGAGTCCATAGTGTACACTACACCTGACCATACACTGACTATGCACTCTAAGCCCTGGTTCACACTGGTGCGATTTGACATGTCAAATCGGCGGCATTTGCCGGCAATGACACCGTCCTAATCTGTGCGACGTTGCATCTGCGGCGCTGCACCGATTTCAAAAAGTCGTTTCTGTACTACTTTTTGCGATTTCTGGCCACGATTTACATTGACATCTGTGCAGAAACCCGCACAGATGTCTCTGTAATAGCGGCCGAAATCGGGACTTACATGCGGGAGTAAAAAAAACTCGCACTGCTTCACTCCCGCAGCCCAGTGTGACCCTGGGCTAAATGTATAATCACCTTTATGGTGGCCATACACACTTGATTTTATTATTTAATCAATGTGTGATTCCATCAAAACGATCAAATCTGCAAACGATCGAACAGCCAAAACTTCCATTCTAATAAATTTAGACTTGTTTTAGATTTATTTTGATCAAGCTTAGTCGTCAACTGACAAGAGTGAAAAATAATCACTTTTCACTGATTGGTAACGAGATGCTTTGGTCATGGCTCCGAGCACATTACATTATGACACTGTATGGTGGAAACAGAGATGCAATCCATAACTTTCAATTGTATCTTCCAACTTTTGGGTGAAATCCATTTTACTGTGCATGTCATAGCGGACCGAATGGGTCATCTGCTATAGATCAATTGAGAGAGATTGATTGGAAAAGAAATCGATCATTGATCGAAGCGTGGATGGCCACCATCAGTTATGTAATATGAGATTATTTACCATCACTTATGTAATAGGAGAAGAAACTTAAGCGATCCATTTAATTAGTATCAGATCAGGCAGGTCCTTTCATTTACAGGATGTGAAGAAGACTGAACAATCAGATGTAAATGACAAGGACTGAGGACATAAACAGGGATGTGTCTGCAGAAGGCAGTGTATATATCAGCAGTGCCATGCTGCATTGGTACCAGCTCAGTTCCCTGTGCCCAGCACACGCAGCATCCCTGGCACAGAGCTGTCACCGCACTACGTCCCGCTATCCCTTCCTGTCAGCACAGCACAGCACAGCCCCTCCCTCTCTTCTGTCCCCTACCTGCTGGATGACGGCATTGTCCGGCTGTAATAGATTGCTAAGAAGACTCTCCAAGATGTTGGACATGATGATAGACAAGTCACCCCTGTGACCACACTATCCGTCTTCCACACCTCAATACCCGGCTACTTCCACTAGCTGTCTCTTCCACGTGGGTGCCCGGCTGTTGCGTGTCAGTGACAGCGCCATCTACTGCCCGGGAGGAGCACAGCCGCCAAGACATCTCCATAGTCTGCAGTCTGTCCTCTGAATTCAGACACTGCTTTTTTAGCATACTATCTTCTTTGCAAATGTTGTCTTTTTTTTTTTTTTTTTGCACGGAGAACCATAGAATACCACTTTTGGTGGTAACAACTACAGAACCATAGAATACCACTTTTAATGGTGGTAACAACTGCAGAACCATAGAATACCACTTTTTAATGGTGGTAACAACTGCAGAACCATAGAATACCACTTTTAATGGTGGTAACAACTGCAGAACCATAGAATACCACTTTTAATGGTGGTAACAACTGCAGAACCATAGAATACCACTTTTTAATGGTGGTAACAACTGCAGAACCATAGAATACCACTTTTTAATGGTGGTAACAACTAAAGAACCATAGAATACCACTTTTTAGTGGTGGTAACAACTGCAGAATAATAGAATACCACTTTTTAATGGTGGCATCAGCTGCAGAACCATAGAATACCACTTTTTAGTGGTGGTAACAACTGCAGAATAATAGAATACCAATTTTTAATGGTGGCATCAGCTGCAGAAGCATAGAATACCACTTTTTAATGGTGGTAACAACTGCAGAACCATAGAATACCAGTTTAATGGTGGTAACAACTGCAGAACCATAGAATACCAGTTTAATGGTGGTAACAACTGCAGAACCATAGAATACCACGTTTTAGTGCTGGTAACAACTGCAGAATACAAGGGGCTTTTAATAGCTTGTCCAAATTGGTCGTCCAGGCAGGGCTGTGCTTACCATAATTGGAATTTATGGGCCTGAGCCTAGGACAGCAAGGTTAGAGGGCAGAACTAGGCCACGAAAGTTACAAACTCTAATAGTCAATTCACACAGGGCCCACAGCAAAAAATCTACAATTCCTGCCGGTGTTCTGCTGAAAACTCCAACTCGCCAAAATCTCCAACCACGTCATTTCCGGTAACTCTGCAGCACCAATAATTGGAGATTTGGACGAGTTGGCTGTTTTGACAGAACAGCGGCAGCGTAGACACTACGGCAGTGTTTCTCAACTCCAGTCCTCAAGGCGTCCCAACAGGTCATGTTTTCAGGCTTTCCATTATTTTGCACAGGTGATTTGATCAGTTTCACTGCCTTAGACCCCTTTCACACTGGGGCGCTTTGCAGGCGCTATAACGCTAAAAATAGCACCTGCAAAGCACCCTGAAACAGCCACTGCTGTCATTCCAATGTGAAAGCCCAGAGGGCTCTCACACTGGAGCGGTGCACTAGCAGGACGGTAAAAAAAGTCCTGCTAGCAACATCTTTGGATCGGTGAAGGAGCGGTGTGTATACCGCTCCTGCCCATTGAAATCAATGGGCACCGCGGCTATACCACCGGCAAAGCGCCTCTGCAGAGGCGCTTTGCAGTGGTTTTTACCCTTTCTCGGCTGATAGCGGGGGGGGGGTAAAAGCCCCCCGCTAGCGGCCAAATAGCACCGCAAAATTGATGGTAAAGCACAGCTAAAAATAGCGGCGCTTTACCGCCGACGCACCCACCGCCCCAGTGTGAAAGGGGCCTTAGTAATTACCACAGCCGTTTCATCTGAGAAAAATTCTGAAAACATGACCTGTTGAGGCGCCTTGAGGACTGGAATTGAAAAACACTACGGTAAACGATATGAGTGGACATTGTTAGTCCACCTGATACTTACCAACAACATGGCCACCTCCAAGGCATTGACAACTTTTTTCCTTCTTACCCGCTGTTTTGTCATAACAGTGAAATCATCCTGTACTATACTGTATACGCTGACGCTGTTCTGTAAAAACAGCCAACTCGTCCAAATCTCTAATTATTGATGCTGCAGAGTCACCGGAAGTGACGTGGTTTGAGATTTTGGCAAGTTGGAGTTTTTGGCAGAACACCGGCAGAGAAACTACTTCCATGCACACCCTGTGTGTGAAAAGCAGCGCCATGGCCAGATCTGTACCCAAGGCACGCTCTGATCTGGGGCTGCCGTAAAAAAAGGTCAGGGAACATAGCGTTGACTGACACAGTTTGACAGAGATGCAGTGAACCAGTATTCCCTGTTCACTCGGTGGACTTCTGTACCTTCAATACCTGGAAGTAGGAATGGGCTCAGGCATGTTCGATCCCACCATCTATCAGATGTTACTTCCAGGTAGAGATGGGCTCAGGCATGTTCGAGGTCCCACCTGCCATTCCCGCCAGGAAGCCGACACGGCTAATCACAGGCAATGAGACATTTCCCGATCTGTGCAGCTGTGGATCGGGAAATGTCTCACTGCCTGTGATTGGCCGTGTGCAGTGTCGGCTTCCTGGTGGGATCGGGCAGGAAGGGTTCCGAACACACCCGAGCCCACCTCTGCCTGAAAGTAACATCTAATAGATGGTGCAAAAGTGAACAAGGAATGCTAATATGTATTAGGCTGCCATTAGATTAGGATAATTAATCAGAACCTACACCCCTTTATATGAGGTGTTCCTATCAGAGCCCCAATTACATCAGGAGTCATCATCAGAGTCCTGCTTTACAATAGGGTACCCTCTTACATCAACTGTCCCCATCAGAGTTCCCCTCTTATATCAACTGTCCTCATAAGAGTGCCCCCTTACATCTGTCCCCTCAGAGTGCCCTCTTACATCCAGTGTCATCACTAGGGTTGGTGTCATTGGTGGCCCTGAGCAGGATAGCGCATCAGCATGGCTCTATCCCCCTAGCCTGCTACAGTGCTACTTGAGGGTGTCATCCACAGGCATTTTATGAAATCAGTGGGCCCGTGTTCAAGATTACAAGTTGGGCCCCTTTACTTGATAAATAAAAGAAAAAAATGTGGCATGGTTAGTGCACTGTGGCAAAAGGCAGGCATGTTTTTCATTGCGCCAGGAGCACTGCTAAGATTGCTAAAAGACCTGGGGTACCTTTGGCGACTTCATAAAAAGTAGCAATGCGGTGTACTGTGCGCGCCGCGGCAAACAATGGGTATGGCCAAGTTGTGTTAACAGTGAGAGGGACTTAAAGGGGCATGGTTAAATAAAACAGAAGCCTTCTTCTACATAAAATATGCTAAGGTTTTTTTATAGTGTATATAGTGCAGGAGTCCGTCATCTACAATACAATGCAGTTTTTTTCAACCATTTTACCATGAAGGAAACCTTAGCAAAAATGTTGAGATCTTGGGAAACCCCTAAAAAAATGTTCACATTCTACAGCTCATGGAACATTGGTGTGAGCTGTTGATTTGTTATTTTAATTATTTTTAGTAATAGCATTAAATAATAAAATACATATTAAAATGTACCTATTTAATGTGAGACTTCTGCTTGCTTTTTTCTGAACAGGTGCTCAATTCCTGGTCAAACCCGAGACAAGCAGTGTACAGGGTTTCAGCAGGGCACAGCACAGGGGCTCAGCACCGCAAAGTATATGGGTTTTAACAGGGCAGTTGACAGGAGGTCAGCAGGGCACATTACATGGGGGGGACAGTAGGGAACATTACATGGGGGGGGGGGGGGTAACAGGGCACAACACACGGGGAGCACAGCAGGGCACATTATGTCGGGGGGCACAGCAGTGTACTTTACAGGGCGGCAGGGCACATTATGCGAGGGGGGGGCACATTGCATCGAGGGCACAGTAGGGCACATTATGCAGGGGGTAGACTGTGAGAGTATATCCAATAAGTCACGTCTCAAATGTCCACACCAGTGATCGAGGTGGGACGTAAGGTGAAGGACTTTAATTGTGCCAAAAACAATAGAAATCAACAAATTAAAACATATCGTCTTTATTTTGAAGCATTGTAATATCTTGTAGATTAAAAAAATATACTGTGGTAGTGTGGTACCCCACTAGTGTATGAATACAGGATTCTGAAACAGGCAGGTTGAGGGGCTCCAGTGTATTTTCTTGTGTAGCGGCCCCCACTCTCTCCCTCTATGTATCAGTTCTTCTGGCTCTGGCTTTTGTCTAGGGGTACTCTGAAGGAGAGAGTGCGGGGTCACCACGCCAAGTCCCCCTGCAGATGTATGTGCAGTGAGAGACAATCCTCTTTTACCTTCGGGTCGGTGTTCTGCATCTGGAGCCTCCTCCTGATGGTTTCCTTGAACAATGTCTGCCAGAAAATGAGCCCCACACCAATAAAGTCCAACACTCCTTTATTCTTCCGATAACAGAGTAATGCACAGACAGTTGGACTCCCTCAACGAGTAGAACAGACAGAGGGGTGTGGATACGAGTAGGCCCAGGCACAATAAACTCTCCACTTTCCTTCCTGAAAGTGGGTTGCGGTCTCCAATCGAGGGGAAATATCCTTCCAGGCGGTCTCCGGTGGAGGCTCACCCGTCACTGGCAATATGCTGCACCAGGTCTTCAAGCAAGTACCCCCTCCCGGTCCATTATGCCTCTGGATTCGGGTACCCACTCCCGGGGTCCCCTAGGATCTCCTTCCCTCGCGGAACTCAGTGGTGGGCACTGAGTTCCAGACCTCTATCCGAGTACCTCACCCCAGGCCTAAGGTGCCCGGGATGAAACACGGCCTCCGAACGTCCTCCAAGCCTAGGCCGCCTAGAGGACCGACATGAACCACCGCCCTCAGGCTCAAGGTGCCTGGGACTCGACTCCCGCCACCAAAAATGGCCGCCCCCTTTATACCCTCTCCCAGCAAGCACGGCAGGTTCCCCGCCCCACCATACAACCGCTGAGAGAGGCCAAAAAGAGGTACGACGCTGCAATGATGGCTCCACCCGGTGGGCCCCAGGGAACCATACATTACAGTTTCCCCACCAGATTCAAATAGAAAAGCACATACCCGCTACACTCTCCCCCTGGTGGTTTGACACTGGTCCCCAGTGTCTGGGATAAACTATGCCCTCAACGGCTGACATAGCCCAGTCCAGAAACCAACTATAAATTGTACAAAAATAAAAACTTTTGGAAACTTACTAACTGGAGCAATTGTGTCTGAGCCTTACATGAAAGGGAAGGGAAGGGAAACAACAATACTTAACAACAACCTTAAAATCACATTTTCACATTACACTCTTCCCACCCATCCTGGCTAAGACCCACCCCATTCTCAGTGGTCTTGATGGGATGCTCTCCTGCAGAGGGAAAAATAAAAGTTAACACACATAAACCCTGACACATATATTCGTGTGAGTATGAAAAAACTTATCCGCAGAGAAATCCTTTCCTTCATAAAAGTGTGTGTGTGAACAGTGATATCGATGCGCAACACTACCTCCTGGTGACAGCATCGCGGTAACTGCACTCATGGAACTTTCCTTCTTCTTTGGGCCCTATCTACCCCAGAATTCATGATTGCTTGCTTGAAAATTGAAGAACAAACAGGAACAGTCCTTCAACTCCTCTGGGTAACAAGAACAACAACCCTGGAAAGTTCAGCAGTGTAAAGACTACAAGAATGGAGTCTCTTTTCTCCTATAGATAGAAGCGAGGGTGCGGCAGAACAAGTGGCTTCAAGTGCTGATCCATGGTCTCCAGATGGTACTCGACATCTTCCCCTTCCTTGCGTCGGATCAGCACCTTGTCCGCGTGGATATGTCGTCCCAGCATCCATTTTGCTTTGCAGTCTTTAAAGCGCTGAGAGGCCTTGGGGGAACACGCAAGGTACCTGC
This sequence comes from Rana muscosa, assembly GCA_029206835.1. Taxonomy (NCBI): domain Eukaryota; kingdom Metazoa; phylum Chordata; class Amphibia; order Anura; family Ranidae; genus Rana; species Rana muscosa. The sequence goes on along the minus strand of CM055116.1, from coordinate 800,875,137 downwards.
GGGCGTGTGGAACCTGAAGGTGGGTCCACACAAAGTCATTGTACCAGCGCTCCCGGCAAACTTCCACTTCATACAGTAACTCCTTGGACAAGTAAGGGCACTCCCACCCATACTCAGCAGCAACCTTCTGGCAAAATAGGCGTTGTAGTCTCGCCAGAGGAGGCATAGTGGCTTTGTCCCCTTCGCCAGGCAAAACTATTGAGTCCGGGTGGCAAGGGACCTTGATCACATCTGGTCTGGGCATAGGTGCACGCAACAACAGTCTCTTTTCCCCGGTACTGGGTGTAGGTGGTACCGTGGATGTAAGGGCAGGCTGGGAACGGGAACCCTTCTCAGGCGCTGGTGCCTCCACCCGGGGTGTACTATCCCCTGTAGACATGGGTGGGTCCCTTGTTCTGCAGGACGAGGCAAATGGTATCTTATCCCAGCCCTTTTGCACAAAGAGTTTGTCTATGGCGATATCGTCTCCCAGATCGGAGAGCGACTCCAGGTCGGGGGTGTCACACTCCTCCGCGGGCAGGTAGCCTGTAGTGGAGACTGAATTTCCACCTCCGCCCACACACCAAGTCTCTCTGCCCGGCTTACCTTGGCCTTTACTTGAGAAGGAATGTTCAGAACTTTTCTCAACGGTACCATCAGGGCCGGGCGTAGGCGGGCGGGATGGTCCACCACAACCGCTGGTCGGGGCTACCATGCCGGTCTTTCTCTTCGGTGGTGGACGCTGTGAGACAGTGGTGACCGAGTCAGCATCCTCGGATTTCTCCCGTTGGGTACTCGCGACCTCCTCCACGGTCGCTGCAGTGCGCACAGGGATGGCTGTCAAAGCAGTGATTCCTCCTCTCTGAGTGGTGTTTCCTGCAGCACAGCCGGGGTAGATGGTCCTTGGCTTCTCAATGACTGAATCCACCTCGAATAAGAACTCCCCACAAACCTCGCATCGCCCGAATGGCTTCAGATGACACACCAGTCCCGAGCAGCCGGGACAAATCACACCCAGGGCCTCAACGTCCATGCATGAATACAGGGCGAATCGACCCCTTGGCTTTAGCCGAATCCCTGTATCGGTCACCGGAGCAGCAGCAAAGACGCGGTGGAAGGGTGAAGTGGAACCCACGCTGTATGTCCAAACATGGTGACTTGCTGCTGGTCCATTGCGCACTGCAAGTTTTTGCGCCAATGTACCACGTGTAGTCCTTCACACGTATTGGACTCCTCCCCTCTGCACTCTAGTTCACAGGCTTTTCTTCTTTCCTGGATCACGCCCACGAACTAAGCAGTGAGGGTGTGCCTGATGGCGCAGTGCAAATAGAAGCCCCCACGTGTAGTCCCTCACACGGCTGAGCTCCCCCCTCTTCTCGCTCTTCTGCGCGGGCCTTTCCCTTCACTGGGTCATGTCCACGACTTCGAGCAGGGATGCACTTTGGCCAATAATATGGCCGACCTACTCGGAACTCCTCCGGGCAGACACGTTCAAACTCCGTAGTAGCACGAACACCATCCCGGACCCGAGCCCCCATGTGTAGCGGCCCCCACTCTCTCCCTCTATGTATCAGTTCTTTTGGCTCTGGCTTTTGTCTAGGGGTACTCTGAAGAAGAGAGTGCGGGGTCACCACGCCAAGTCCCCCTGCAGATGTATGTGCAGTGAGAGACAATCCTCTTTTACCTTCGGGTCGGTGTTCTGCATCTGGAGCCTCCTCCTGGTGGTTTCTTGAACAATGTCTGCCAGAAAATGAGCCCCACACCAATAAAGTCCAACACTCCTTTATTCTTCCGATAACAGAGTAATGCACAGACAGTTGGACTCCCTCAACGAGTAGAACAGACAGAGGGGTGTGGATACGAGTAGGCCCAGGCACAATGAACTCTCCACTTTCCTTCCTGAAAGTGGGTTGTGGTCTCCAATCGAGGGGAAATATCCTTCCAGGCAGTCTCCGGTGGAGGCTCACCCGTCACTGGCAATATGCTGCACCAGGTCTTCAAGCAAGTACCCCCTCTCGGTCCATTACGCCTCTGGATTCGGGTACCCACTCCTGGGGTCCCCTAGGATCTCCTTCCCTCACGGAACTCAGTGGTGGGCACTGAGTTCCAGACCTCCATTCGAGTACCTCACCCCAGGCCAAAGGTGCCCGGGATGGAACACGAACGTCCTCCAAGCCTAGGCCGCCTAGAGGACCGACACGAACCACCACCCTCAGGCTGAAGGTGCCTGGGACTCGACTCCCGCCACCAAAAATGGCCGCCCGTTTTATACCCTCTCCCAGCAAGCACGGCGGGTTCCCCGCCCCACCATACAACCGCTGAGAGAGGCCAAAAAGAGGTACGATGCTGCAATGATGGCTCAACCCCGGGCCCAAAGTGACGGCGCCACCCGGTGGGCCCCAGGGAACCATACATCACAGTTTCCCCACCAGATTCAAATAGAAAAGCACATACCCGCTATACTTGTTTGGGAGAAAACTGGCTTTTCAGTTTCCTCATTATTTACTAAAGTCCACTTTGGGACCTGGAGCCTGGGGATTTCATAGAGATCCGGGTAGGATGAAATCCCCAGTCCTGGATCCGGGTTTTGAGACTCACCGGCACACTGATGGTTCAGGTGTGTGTGGGCCTGATAGTAAAGTAAGGGCCAGCATTCTGGGCTCCACCCTCTTGAGGAGTCCAGGATTACAAGGGAGAACCCAGAGAGTGCAGGTGTGCACTGGGATAGCCAGAGAGCGCAAGCTGCACTGTGAAAGCCAGAGTGTGCCTGGGTGCACAGTGGAAGTCAGAGACCCAAGTCTAAAGATCAGAGCAGTGAGGGGCTTCTATCTAAATGGACGGTGTTGGCAAGGGAATAGTCTGTAGGAGACAGGGCTGGACTGGGACAAAAATTTGGCCCTGGACTTCATCCAGACTGGCCCACTTTATTTTTGCAAACACACACAAAAACAGTATATAATCTATACGCAATTGTGCAAAAAAAAAACATAAGTAAAAACCCCTGCCCCAACCTCTCACAAATAAAGAAATACAATTGGCACTGTGTAGCGCTCCTCTTACCTTAACTGGGTACTGTAGCTGTGGCTGGCTCCTGAGTCCTCTGTGGGTGGCTGGCTGGCTCCTGCGTCCTCTGTGGCAGGTTCCTGTGGGTGGCTGGCTGGAAGCTGTTAGTGGCTGTCAGGCACCCTGCTGTGGCTGGCTGACTCCCTGGTGTGGGTGAGTCACCATGGGTGGCTGGGTGGCATCCTGCTGTGGATGGTCACCGTGGCCGGTTGACTCCTGTGGGTGGCTGACTGACACCCTGTTGTGGCTGTCTGGTTTCCTGGTGTGGGTGGGTCACCGTGGGTGTCTGGCTGGCACCATGGCCCTGCTGTGGGTGGGTCACCATGGGTGGCTGGCACCCTGGCCCTGGTGTGGGTGGGTCACTGTGGGTAGCTTGCTTCTGTGGGTGGCTGCCTGGCTCCCCGGTGGGTGGCTGGCATGGTGCACTCTGCTGCAGGTGGCTGGCCTGGCTCCCTGCTTTGGGTCAGTGGGTAGCTGGCATGGTGCACCCTGCTGTGGCTGACAGAGTAGGGTGGGCTGACAGAGGGGTGGGCGGACAGAGAGGGGTGGACTGACAGAGGGTGGGCTGACAGAGGGGGAGGGGGTACAGAGAGGGGGCTGACAGAGAGTGGGGCTGACAGAGAGGAGTGGGCTAACAGAGGGGGGTGGGCTGACAGAGGGGGGGTGGGCTGACAGAGGGGGGGCTGACAGAGGGGTGGGCGGACAGAGGGATGGGCGGACAGAGAGGGGTGGACTGACAGAGGGCGGGCTGACAGAGGGGGAGGGGGTACAGAGAGGGGGCTGACAGAGAGTGGGGCTGACAGAGAGGAGTGGGCTAACAGAGGGAGGTGGGCTGACAGAGGAGGGGTGGGCTGACAGAGGGGGGGCTGACAGAGGGGGTGGACGACAGAGAGGTGGGCTGACAGAGGGGGGCTGACAGAGGGGGTGGGCTGACAGAGGAGGGGTGGGATGACAGAGGGGGGCTGACAGAGGGGGTGGATGACAGAGAGGTGGGCTGACAGAGGGGGGCTGACAGAGGGGGTGGGCTGACAGAGGGAGGCTAACACAGGGAGTGGGCTGACAGAGGGGGGCTGACAGGGGGGTGGGCTGACAGAGGAGGGGTGGGCTGACAGAGGGGGGGCTGACAGAGGGGGTGGGCTGACAGAGAGGTGGGCTGACAGAGGGGGTGGGCTGACAGAGGAGGGGTGGGCTGACAGAGGGGGGGCTGACAGAGGGGGTGGGCTGACAGAGGGGGTGGACGACAGAGAGGTGGGCTGACAGAGGGGGGCTGACAGAGGGGGTGGGCTGACAGAGGGAGGCTAACACAGGGAGTGGGCTGACAGAGGGGGGCTGACAGAGGGGGGCTGACAGAGGGGGTGGGCTGACAGAGGAGGGGTGGGCTGAAAGAGGGGGGCTGACAGAGGGGGTGGGCTGACAGAGGAGGGGTGGGCTGACAGAGGGGGGGCTGACAGAGGGGGTGGGCTGACAGAGAGGTGGGCTGACAGAGGGGGGCTGACAGAGGGGGTGGGCTGACAGAGGAGGGGTGGGCTGACAGAGGGGGGCTGACAGAGGGGGTGGGCTGACAGAGAGGTGGGCTGACAGAGGGGGGCTGACAGAGGGGGGCTAACACAGGGAGTGGGCTGACAGAGAGGTGGGCTGACAGAGGGGGGCTAACAGAGGGGGTAGATGAGAGATACCTTGGAAAACACACAGCGCGCCAGGCAGAGAGGCGGGACTCCGGCAGCAAGTGGTCACGATCACCCACAGACCAGCCCCGCCTGGCCACATCCACTCAGAAGAGCCAATTGCAGGGCTCTCCGTGGACTACAAGTCCCAGAATGCCACAGCGTGCGGCCACACATGCCCCCTTTCGGCCAATTACATGATGTTTGCGTGGACTACAAGTCCCAGAATGTGACCTCATGCACCCAGTCGCCGCGGCCATGCCCCTGCCCGACTTCCTCAGAGAAAAAGAGAAATCGGCAGCGAGCGGCCACCGGCCAGCCGTTCTGCATAGTGCATATAAATTAGGACAGCCTGGGGGGAAATTGCCAAAGTGACGTCACTCACGGCCGGAGGCGGGAGGGGAATTATTATGGGAGGAGGCATCCTCCTCCCATAATAATCCCCTCCCGCCTCCAGCCGTAAGTGACGTCACGCCGCTGGGACGGAGGCGGGGCTGTAAATTTAGGAGGAGGGAAGTGTCAAGCGATGATTGCTATTGGCTGGCGCTGCCGCCGGGTGCAGGATCATTAGCGTAAATGTGACATAGACTCACAGAGACGAGGGAGAGACACTGACAGTGACAGCCGGCCCACTGAGCCATCGGCCCACCGGGAAACTCCCGGTAGTCCCGATGGCCAGTCCATCCCTGGTAGGAGACAGATGAGAGGCTGAAGTGGAAGGCCTGAGCAGCACTGCTGTATGTTTAAGCCAGGAGGCTGAATTTATCATTATTTTGTATGGATGATGAAACCCCCCTGCTAGGGAAAACCTTTGATTTTGTTTTGAACTTTCCTTAATAAAAGTGGGCCAACAAGCCCTGAAATTGAACTTCTGGCCTGGATTGTTCTCGCTAGCGGGTGCTACACTTGAGCTAAACAACCCCCAAATACCACAATACATATTGTTTTAATACGAACTTGATCATATTGATCTGAGACAATCATTTTGGTTTTATTTGCAATTGTGTAAACATTTTTAAACAATTTTTTGCAATAAAGATAATGTATATGTAGCACCCTCCACCGGTCCCGCTCCCTTGCATTTAAGGGACCGCGTGTAGCTAACTGGTCCAGCTCCCTTGGTTTAAGGGGCCGGACTGATTTTTCTTCTTTGGGTCTGCGGCGAGTTACCTCCCCCGAGTGGATCCTTTAGCTCCGTTGTCTAGGCAAACAATAATCTCCAGGAATAAGGCCAATGTCCACACTTGAGTAAAACCTAATCAGCAAGGCTTTATTCTTTTTTTTTTTTTTCACAAGAAAAGGCTTTATTCTTTTTAGTCAACTCGAACAGAGGAAGAGCAGAAGTTGAAAGAAGTAGGGGAAGGTTCAGGCACGCAACACTTAAAGGGGTTGCTCCACCGGAAAAAAAAAAATTCAAGCCAGCAGCTACAGCTACAGCAGCTGCTGGCTTTTAATATTTGGACACTTACCTGTCCTGGAGTCCAGCGACGTCCGCAGCAGAGGACGAGCGACCGCTCGTCGCTCTGCTGCTCCCTCCGCCATCCTCGCTGAGGGAACCAGGAAGTGAAGCCCTGCGGCTTCATGCCCGGTTCCCTACGGCGCATGCGCGAGTCGCGCTGCGCCGTTCTGATTGGTGCTCCTGTGTTCTGGGAGCCGAGTGTCTCCCAGAACACCAAGGGAAGTCTGCGGGAAGTGACGTAACTCCCGCAGATTCCCGGAGACAGGACTCCCGGATGTGGGTGAAAATACCTGTCTTAGACAGGTATCTTCACCCCCCTCCCCCCTGAAAGGTGTCAATTGTGACACCGGAGGGGGGGAGGGTTCCAAATAGCAAAAGTTGCTATTTAGGGTGGAGCTCCACTTTAAGTTCAGTATCTACAATCGTCGCCACTCTGAGTGGGTATTGCTCACTCGAATAGTCCCTATGAGAGCAGTCCTAGCAGTCGAGATGGAGCACGGATTTCAGAGACGTTGAATCCCCCTCCAGGCTTCTCCCCGAGACAGCAGTACCGTCGCTAAACCCAGCCGGGACTGATCTTCCCCTGGACCACTTTTCCTAAAGATGGGCCCCCTACAAACGGGCAGCCTGGGATCCTTCTCTGAAGCGTAGGCCCTAGTCAGTGGAACTGGGCCTACAACGCATCAACAGGACCTCGGGATGAAGGTGCCCGAGGCCTAAACACACTAGAGCACCCCGTGCCATGCGGGCCACGAGGCACACTCACTGGACCAGAGGTCCCCCCTTTATGCCTTGGGGTCCCCCTGGAATCGCCTAAAGCCAAATGACGTCTGCCCCTTATGTACCCTCTCCCAGCATGCACAGCAGGTAGACCACACCCACTGCACGGCAGACGAGAGAGGACACCCAAGGTGCTGTGGTACCCCCCCGTAGTTTAACCTATGCCGGCGGTGACAGTGCCACCTGCAGGCAAGGGAGAACACTACTGCCAGGCAGTATCACACCCAGAGCAGAACAACAATTGAATCATAATTAGTCTGAGCCCAACTATCGGCTCAGACTGCCCTTAAATTTCCACATAGCGCCCCCAAATTTTGGGGGGGGGGCTACATATAGAATTATTTTTTAAATGTCCTTTACTGGTAAAGTTCGATCAAAGAGTTCTGATACAGACGAAGGGGAAAGGAAGAGCAAGTAAAGGACACTATAACTTATGTGTTTGAGGGCTGCAGCTCTCATATCCACAGCAAGCTGGGAGTATAGCAAAAGCTATACTATCTGGCATGAATACATTTTATATTTGAAAGAAAATAGCAGAGATCCTGGACATAGCACACACCTAGGCAAAGGTAACTTTTTATGCATAGTATAAATTACTAAAAGTTGTTTGTCTGGAGTTCTTCTTTAAAGAAAAAGACATGACAGCCAGGCAGCATTTTCAGAACATGTCAGCAAAGGCAGCTCTTAGGTTTTCCTATGACAAGTTTCCTTTAACAGATAATCACACTTTGCCTTTGCAGAGGCGCTAGTCATAATAATACTTGGCATTCTCCCAAGAGATTAAAACACTGCCATACCCTAGGCAAGTCAGTTAATGACATTTATAATTCTGATGAGAATAAGAATAGCGATGTGGGGCTTTCTGGGGACAACGTGCAGAAAGCCTCATTTACACTGTCAAACCAGTGTTTATATGCGTTTAGAGGACATTTCCGAGGGCATATAAATGCATGTAATGATCATTTTTTTAATTGTGCCATTCAAGCTGAGCATTTACTTGTGTAGCGGATGTCTTACTGTATAACCCGCAATCCCGCCAAGCTGGCCTGAATAATGTACACAGGATTTCCAGCTTAAGTTAGTGAGAGCTGCCTGCTAGCAGTTGTAGGGGGGATTTTTCACCCCCCCCTCCTTCTTCCTGTTTTCACTGACTGAGTTAAAGTGGTTTTAAACCCTTTACAACCACTTTATGCTACAGGTAAGCCTATTGTAGCGCCCTCCACAAAAGGTTGGGACGCTATTTAAAATATAGAGGGAGGTCTGAGCCAGTAGTTGGGCTCAGACGGTTGAATTATATTGAAATTTACCTCTGTTCCAGCTGTGGTTTGCCCAATAGCATTTTCCCTTTTTGCCTGTAGGTGGCATTACCACCTCAGGCACCTGTTGGAACACGGGCAAACCACGGTGCATTGAGTGACCCTTCTCGGCAGCGGTGCAGTGGGAGTGGTCGACCCACTGTGCCTGCTGGGGGGGATACTTAAGGGGCAGACGCCATTGATTGGGGTTCGTCTTCGCCTCGCTGCCCTCCGGGCACGAGGTATGTGTGTGTGGTAATCTGGCTGGGGCCTGCATACTGAGAGGGGATCCCAAGCTGTCCATCCAAATGGGGAGGAAGCTAGCTTAATGAAGGAGACCGGGGGAGGACCTGCCCTGGAGGAGACCGGCAAAGTGCTGACGTCTTGGGTGATGCCCGGTAACTTTATTGAGGAGGGATCCACTATACTACAAGCCCTGCAGTTCGCGAGATTGGCTTTAAGGCTCTTTATCTGTACAGTTGGAAGTTTGGGACATTGAAATTCTGTGGCAGAGGATTCCTGGACTATCCATTTTCTCAACTAAAAAAGGTCTGTGACTTCGGGGACTGGAGATGGGGAATACTTGCCAGTTGGCATAAGCCCTGTAACGGGTGGGCACGTGGAACCCAGAAGTTCTTAGAAAGTATGAGCCAGGAAATAATGGACATTGAGAATATGTCTTGGATTGCTTTAAAATGGGTCTGTAATATTAATCCACCATATTCCCCAGGATATCTGTAAATAACTATTTACTGTTTGTTGATCCTGAACTCAACAGGTTAATTGAAAGGGCTGATGTGTTCAACTATAATCACCTGTCTGCCTGTTGTAATGTTAATGAATCCCAACTATTCTAAAGATCTTTTCATTGTGGATTGTGATAATTAACTCTGTAATTGTGTGTATTGTAAATTAGCAGACAGACAGTCTGGGACACGGAAAGGTCATGTGTCTGAGTCATTAGCTGTAGTTAATTAGCTCATGTAAATTAGGTCTGGTCAAAGGTGTATTGTCAGAGGAAAATGAGGAGAATGTAAGAACCTCCTCTTTTGGTGTATAAAACTTGTAGTTTTTCAATAAAGATTCATTCCTGCTTGAACCTCATACAGAGCGCTTGTCTCGTATTTGGGGGAGAATCATTCGTATGGGGTCCTATTCGGCTGGTTGGGAGTGTCTGGTGGCTGTCGTGTGTTCAGAAAGGGAATATGCTAACGGCGTTAACCTCTTTCATACTGTGGGTGCTGTTACAATTGGTGGCAAGCAGCGGATTGATTCCCACAGCCGGAAGGACAGCTACAAGAGGACACAGGCCAATGGAGGCACAGTAGGGACGGCTAAAGCACTCTACCCTCAAGGACTTACTGGAGAACCGGGGATGACCAGCCAAACAACCGTAAGAAGAGTGACATTATCAGAGAACTAGTCGAAATGGATGGAAGCGAAAGGCCCAGCGTAACAGACAGGACACCCGAAGAGGCAAGTTTTGATCGGGCTGTTAACATAAGACTGGCACATTATGGTCCTAACCCTACAGCGGAGATCATAGACCGAGTTATAGCGGCTGTGGACGTAAATTTGCTACAGCAAAGAGGTGCTGCAGCAGAAGTCAGAGCAGCACCAACTGAAAGGAGAAAGATCTGCACAAGACTTCAAGAAACTAATTATACGATTCTGACCCGGTGGCACTATACACCTCAGGTGCTACACAGATTCTTCCCTACCGCTTCTGATAGGTGTTGGAGGTGCCAGACGGACAGGGGGACATTCCTCCATATCTTCTGTTCCTGCCCGCTACTGCGACACTTTTGGACATCGATTGAGAAAATTGTCCAGGAATTTACAGATCACAAAATTCAGTCAGATCCTGCGTTCTTCCTGCTGCATGCCACCATGGTCCCAGCGCGATCGTACAAGTCGGTTGTCCGACACTTACTCAATGCCGCAAAGTCGTGCATTCCAGCCACATGGAAGCAAACTTTGCTAACCTCCGTTGGACTGTGGTTGCACAAAGTAGAGGACATTAAAAAGTTAGAAGACCTAGTGCTCACTGCCCAACACAAACAAGAGAAGCACTCTAAAACCTGGTTGGCATGGAACATGTTCATTTTCTCAGATGAGGGACAGACCCTGCTGAGTTCTTGAAGGGCAAGCCGACATGGACTGATTGTAGGGTGACGGCCCTGCCGGGTCCATTGCTGTTCAGACACTCTCCATCCAATCTGACAGAGCTTGAGCTATTTTGCAAAGAAGAATGGGAAAAAAAATTCACGCTCTAGATATGCAAAGCTGGTAGAGACATACCCAAAAAGACTTGCAGCAAAAGGTGGTTCTACAAAAGTATTGACTTCGGGGGGCTGAATACAAATGCACGCTACACTCTTCACATATTTATTTGTAAAAAAAAATTAAAAACGCATTTATCATTTTCCTTCCACTTCACAATTATGTGCCACTTTGTGTTGGTCTATCACATAAAATCCCAATAAAATACATTTACATTTTTGGTTGTCACATGACAAAATTTGGAAATTTTCAAGGGATATGAATACTTTTTCAAGGCACTATATGTATGGTCAAATGGGTGACTTGTCAGACTTTGAAATTAAAAATTGTTACCCATTTAGCTAGAGTGTCTGTTTGGAATAACAATTTTACTGATATTGTTAAGAGTACCAGTCTTCACAGTTATACCTGCATGAACAAAGCATGCAAGATTCTTAAGCAAAAAGAATAGTGGGCAAAAGCCAAAACACAATTTTCACAAAAACGGTCTGCAGAGAATACACACCCAACATCTATGTAGGAGCTAAAAAAAAAAAAAAAAAGGAAAAAATTCAGTTTGGTAGTCAGCCAACCATTCTTTCCCAAAAAAGTCTTGCACATTATGACCAACTTGCCCTCTTCCAGCAATGTGAGGTCCACACTCAACTTTTTCTTTCTTCAGCCATTTTGCGTGCTGTGATGATGCATCACCTGCAGATTTGCACACTGCACATGCATCACAGGCAAGTGTAAAACTTCACAAAAATTTATAGCAGATAAGAGTTGTTTTTGACAGAAGAGACAAGCAAATGGACTGTTCTACCAAAAGAGTCAATAAAGCGTGTGAATATTCACTTTAACCAGTTACCTACCGGCTCACGCAGATATACTGCGGCACAATGGCTCTCCTGGACGAAACCCTGTATGGGTACGTCCTTCCCTTTTAGAGCCGACACAGGGCGCACTCTTGCTGCACGGCAGGGGATCCGATGCGCGTGGCCGGCGGGCGCGTGAAGAAGCGCCACCATGGGGATTTTTGTCTGTAAACACACAAATCCCTGTCAGGGGAGAGGAGACATATCGTTTTTTCCTACCAAGTAGGAACACCGATATGTCTCCTCCCCCAGTCAGTCCTATCCCCATACTGTTAGAACACACATTTAACCCCTTGATCGCCCCCTAGTGTTAACCCCTTCTCTACCAGTGACATTTACACAGTAATCAGTGAATATTTATAGCACTGATCGCTGTATAAATGTCAATGGTCCCAAAAATGTGTAAAGTGTCCGATCTGTCTGTTGCAATTCCGCTAAAAATAGCAGATCACAGCCATTACAAATGAAAAAATTAAAAAAGCCATAAATCTTTTCCATAGTTTTGTAGACGCTATAACTTTTGCGCAAACCAATCAATATACGCTTATTGGGTTTTTTTTTTTTTACCAAAAATATGTAGAAGAATATATATTGGCCTAAACTGATGAAATTATTGAGCGAAAATTCTCAGCTCCTTCAGTAAATCAGCCTTAAAGTCAGTAAAACCGAAAACTTTTTCTGAAATTCTAGTTCTGCCCAATTTAAAATGTGTATGACTGTTAGATGCATTGGAACCCTATTCAAAGAGAAAGTTGTGATTTTCTACAACAACATTTGCTTTAGGCTTTGTTACTATAGATGTAAATAATACTTAGCAGAGCTCCATATTAGGACATATGGTCATACAGGAGTAAAATCTACCCGTCTTGAGGTGCCTGGTAGCCATAGCTCCAGCGTAATTTAGTCCATTGACATATATCGAAGAATACATTGTGTGCGGCTATATGCACGTAACCACTGGCACTAATGTTTTCATACGTATGGGTGTATTTTTCATAATGTTAACATTTATGCGTGTGCCCGCGGTTACATGCATATAACCGCACATAATATATTCTGCAATATACAGTATGCCACTGGGCTAAATTATGCTGGAGCCGTCGCTAGCAGGCACCTTAATCAATGCCTGTTTGCAAAAGATTATATCAGTAAAGTTATTTTCAAACATGTTTTTTTTTGGGTTTTTTATTTTGTAAAAAGGAAACCAAAAGATATAAATATATATATTTTTACAGAAGTCCGGTAGAGTGCAGGAGACTGTCTGAAAAGAAACAGGCCAGAGAAAACCCACAAGAAAATCTTACAAAACCAACAGACCAGAACAAATGTTCAAGCCACAGGTAGGAGTCCTCCAATGATTTTTAAAAGGCAACCAAAACTTTCCCTTATGTTCGAAAATTAAATTTCCAGACTAAGAACCTAATTTGCAGCAACAATGTGAGATCAAATAATGATAGCAAAGAAGCCTTTGCAAAAAGACAATGTTAACAGTATAAGAGATGAGCATGAGTGGAATTAAACAATCACCAGGGAGACAGCTGTTCATTACTGAGGTTTCATGGAATTTTCTGTAACAGTTTATTGCTTGGTTTACTTGTATCTCCAGACTCACTGCTGCATGTTCCTCTTCTTAGGTTGGCATCTCTGCGATTTTATATCCCCATGCTCCACTTGCATCAATCTGTATAGGATGGGCCTTTGGAGCAGCAGGTACAGGATCTTCAGCCTCTTCCTCTGTGGTTGGTCCATTATTCCACATATAGCATTTATAGCACAAGTGATGTGCCTGGGTCATGATTTTAGTCCATCTTGAGGTTTACATATATATAACGGATAAACCGAAGTGATGCTGTGAAGCTGACAGTTCCAAGCATGAGAAAGAAAACATATGCGGTTAGGAAAGAGTACCCAAAGAATTCTACACTTTGAACCACCCCTGACATATTAGACCGACGCCAGTAGTAAAAGACGGAGTACAGAAATATAAATGCTCCAGTAGATCCTGTGCTTAGAATTGATCGCCACCACCACCGATAATCTTCACCTGACAGCTGGAAGTATGTCAACGCCACAGAAATACAGGCACCTACGCTCAGTAGAATGGCAAAGACGATAAAGAGAATCCCATACAAAGTGTACTGCTCTCGGCCCCAGACAGTAGCAAAGATGTAATACAGCTCCACAGAGATTGCACTGTGAAGAAACACACAATTAATGCCAAAGAAACAATATAGAAAAACACAACTGTTTACGAAATTAATATGCATTTGTAAGAGCTACCCAAATTTAACCTTAAAACAGGACTAAAGTCTTCCGAATTTTTAGGCCTCATGCCCACGGACGTTTTTACAGCCGCGTTTTTGAACGTTTTTTACAGCCGCGTTTTTGAACGTTTTTTACAGCTTAAAAACGCCTGTCCAGGTTATTGTATACATTTTTCGAAAAAAAAAAAAAAAAACGGCTGGAGCTCAAAAACGCAATTGCGGCGTTTTTTTATGCCTAACGCCGACGCCAAGGAACGCACTGGTCCTGTTTTTTTTTTTTACAGTTTAAAAACGCCTATGCTATTTGCAGCTCAAAAACGCCTAGGTGGGCATGAAGCTATAGACTAACATGGACAGGTGTATTTAAGCTGTAAAAAACGCGCAAAAACGCGGCTGTAAAAACGTCCGTGGGCATGAGGCCTTAACGTTAATGCATTCTCTGCATGAAAGTAAAAAAAAAAAAAAAAAACCCACCTGATTTCAAAGGAGAAATTGAGGGCAGTGGAGCCATAGACTCCTGCCGCTGTCAATCAAACTCTTGCAGAGAGGGACCAGAATATTGCATGTTTTTTTTTTCCCCTGACGTACACTTTAAGCCCAATTATTATTGTCCAGTTAATAAGGCAGTGCAAGGTACAATTAAAGCATAAATACCTAAAAGGTAGGAAGCCTCCAATAGCCATGTGGACTGGCGCTGACTTATACCAAGGTTGGCGAGGGATTTCTCGAGCAATGTTCTTGGTCCGACACGGAGCCTCAAAGTTTACTGCACTATTTTTACCAAAGATACCTCCAATTACAGTGAGAGGGAATCCAACCAGGAGCCATACAGTAAGCAGCAAGAGGATTGTGGTTGCTGGAAGAGCTTGCGTTGAGCCATTGGCCCAGTGAACTGAATTCACAACACTCCAAGTCAGGAAAAATGGAGCTGCAATAGGAATGTTAAAATTTGTATTAAAATGGGATATCACAAGAAAAATGTACATAACATTTATTACAATTCAGTTATTTTAGACATTTATATTAGTAGTCCTTGATTGAGTTTATTGCATCTATTCTTGGCAATTGTAAAACCAATGTTATAAAACAATAGCTTGGAGGCCTTTTATCACGTACCATCAGGGCTTTTTTTCAGCGGGAACGCGGGGGGGGGGGCGCAGTTCCGGCACCTCTCCCACTGAATGTATGTAATGTCAAGTGGTGCTTGGGTGTGTTGCAGGGTCTGTTGATGCTAGCTGTTGGGGGATCTATTGTCGGAGGTGCACCTACTGCTGGAGGTGATCTATTTTTTGCAGGTGGGTAGATTGTTGCTGGAAAAGTCTGTTGTTGCTGGTGGGGAATCTATTGTTGCTTGGGGTGGGTCTTATGTTGCTGGTGGTCCATTATTACCGGGGGAGATCTATTGTTGCCAGGGGATCGATTGTTGCCAGCTGCAGGGGATCCATTTTACTGCTCATCTTGTTATCAGTAACACATTCCATACAAATTGCTTAGCACCACAAATTATATTTGGTTCTCTATTCCCCTAAAAATGGTAGTACTGGGAGGCGAGTAGGTGGCGGAACCAAGGGATGGTGCTCAAAGTGGGTAGGGGCAAAGACAAGGGGTGACTTGGAGAGGGGGAGTTCCTGTACCTATTCTCTGAGAAAAAAAGTCCTGCGTACCATAGACACAAGCAAAATAAAAACTGAATACCAAAAGGGTCTGTGGTCTTATTCAGAATACATTATACATACACACATATTTATTGTTTATTAAAACATTTTTTTTAAACTATTTTTCGTATCCATATAGTGAACTTGGTATTGAGTTAGTCACTTAAAAGGTCATCACAGAGGATAAGGGGGCACTCCTTACACCTGGAGGAAAAGAGATGTACTCTCTAAATACGGAAAGGCTTCTTCACAGTAGCTGTAAAAATGTGGAATAGACTCCCTCAAGAGCTGGTTCTGACCAGCCAAGTAGATTGTTTTATTGAAGTTGGATTCTGGATTCTTTCTGAAGTTGTTCCCGGGAATATCCGATTGCCTCTTGGGGGGGGGGGGGGATCAGGAAGGATTTTTTTCCCCCTGTTGGAGCAAATTGCATCATGGTTTTTTCTTTACCTCCTCTGGATCAACTGTGGATAGAGGATTGTAGAATTTGTATTTCCCATATATTGGTTGAACTGAATGGACTGGTGTCTTTTTTCAACCAGGCCAACTATGTAACTTTGCATTTAAATAAGCAAATATTTGCCCATTTATTACTAGGGTAATTTTAGAAGTGGGCTCAGGATATTATTTGTCCCCATTATGACACTTCAGGACATTTTTAGATCATTTTCTTCTCGTGAAAAATACCTTAAAAGGCCAAGTTCACCTTTTCCAGAAAATTTCCTACACTATATCACCAAAAGTATTGGGACACCTGCCTCGATCCATCTATATACACACACGGACTTTAACCACTTCCCACCTGTCATCTGACGTCCTTGAATTTGAGCGGGTATATCTGAATGATGCCTGGTCAGCCGCTTGATCGTTCTTATGGGAGGTGTGAGGGGACCCCCCCCCCCTGTGCTTCTACCGATCCACCGCTGCGAGACAGGATCCGCCGGCCCCGGATGTTTACCATAGAGGATTTCCGGCAGACTAGATGGTCGCCGGAGTCTCTATGATTGTCCAAGGCAGGGTGCAATGTTATGACGTCACGCTTGGCCTCTGCATTCAAACAAACAGCGTGTTTTTTTTCTGGCATCCCAGGCTAGAGGTGAGATGTGGGGTCTTATTGACCCCATGGCTCACTATAAAGAGGTCCGATCATGACATATTCCTATTACAAGGGATGTTTACATTCCTTGTAATAGAAATAAAAGTGATCAAAAAAAAAGTAAAATGAACCATAAAAAAAATGAAAGGGCCCCTGTCCCTTGTGTGCTCACACGCAGAAGCGAACGCACACGCAAGTCCCGCCCACATATGAAAACAGTGTTCAAACCACACATGTGAGGTATTGCCGCAAATGTTAGAGCGAGAGCAATAATTCTAGCACTAGACCTCCTCTAACTAAAAACATGCAACCAGTAAAAAAAATTTAAAGCGTCACCTATGGGGATTTTTAGGTACCGAAGTTTGGTACCATATCACGAGCGTGTGCAATTTTGAAGCGCGACATGTTAGATATCTATTTACTCAGCGTAACTTTATCTCTTTCACATTATGCAAAAAAATTGGTCTAACTTCACGTTTTTTTTTTTCATTAAGTAAAGCATTAAACTGGTTATCCATAAAAAAACGCGTTTGAAAAATTACTGCGCAAATACCGTGGGAGATAAAAAGTTGCAATGACCACCATTGTATTCCCAAGGGTCTCTGCGGAAAAAACATATATAATGTTTGGAGGTTCTATGTAATTTTCTAGCAAAATTTTTTTAATTTTTACATGTAGGAGAGAAATGTCAGAATTGGCCTGGGTGGCAAGTAGTTAAATGGCATCCCAGTTCTTATCCGTAGGGTTCAATATTGAGTTGGCCCACCCTTTGCAGCTATAACAGCTTCAACTCTTATGGGAAGGCTGTCTTGCAAGGTTTAGGAGAATGTCTATGGGAATGTTGGAGAATTCTTCCAGAAGCGCATTTGTGAGGTCAGACACGGGTGTTGGATGAGAAGGCCTGGCTCGCAGTCTCCGCTCTAACTCATCCCAAAGGTGTCCTATCAGGTTGAGGTCAGGACTTCAACCCAACAATGTTTTATCGGGTTGAGGTGCAGGCCAGTCAAGCGTCTCCACCCCAAACTTGCTCATCCATGTCTTTTTGGACCTTGCTTTGTGCACCGATTTAAATCATTTGATGGAGAGGGAAGTTCATGTGCATGTAAAGGCAGGCGTCCCAATAATTTTGGTAATATAGTGTATGCAGTTAAGGGGCCCAGGTAGATGATATTACAAATCTGTGCAGCTTTGTAAAATGATCATTGATTGTATCATTTTACCTGTAGGCCATCTGGGTTCCATCAGAACCCAGGTTAAAAACTCTTAGTTAGCTACTCCCAAGTCCTGACCTTTTGCTTTTCTGGAAAAGGTGAACTTAGCCTTTAACCACTTGACCACTGGGCACTTAAACCCCCTTCCTAACCAGACCAATTTTCAGCTTTCGGTGCTCCCACATTTTGAATGACAATTACTCAGTCATACAACACTGTACCCATATGAAATTTTTGTCCTTTTTTTTCACACAAATAGAGCTTTCTTTTGGTGGTATTTAATCACCGTTGGGTTTTTTATTTTTTGCGCTATAAAAGAAAAAAAGACTGAAAATTTTGTAAAAAAATGAATTTTTCTTTGTTTCCGTTATACAATTTATCAAATTAGTAATGTTTCTTCATAAATTTTGTCCAAAATTTATACTGCTACATATCTTTGGTAAAAATAAGTACAAATTGTTGTATATTATTTAGTCTTTGTGAAAGTTATAGAGTCCACAAGCTATGGTGCCAATATCTGAAAATTGATCACACCTGAAGTACTGACGGCCTATCTCATTTCTTGAGACCCTAACATGCCAGAAAAGTACAAATACCCCCCAAATGACCCCTTTTTGGAAAGAAGACATTCCAAGGTATTTAGAAAGAGGCATTGTGAGTTTTTTGAAGTTGTCATTTTTTACCACAATTCTTTGCAAAATCAAGATTTTTTTTTTCCCCCACTAAATTGTCATATTAGCAGGTCATTTCTCACACACAGCATATGCATACTACAAATTACACCCCAAAACACATTCTGCTATTACTCCTGAGTATGGCGATACTACATGTGTGAGACTTTTACACAGCATGGCCACATACAGAGGCCCAACATGCAGGGAGCACCTTCAGGCGTTCTGGAGCACCCAGGCCAATTCTGACATTTCTCTCCTACATGTAAAAATCATCATTTGTTTGCTAGAAAATTACACCGAACCCCCAAACATTATATATGTTTTTTTAGCAAAGACCTTAGAGAATATAATGGTGGTTGTTGCAACTTTTTATCTCACACGGTATTTGCGCAGCAATTTTTCAAACGCGTTTTTTTTGGGAAAAAACAGTTTTGTGCTTTAAAAAAAATAAAAATGGTAAGGTTAGCCAAATGTTTTTGCATAATGTGAAAGATGAAGTTATGCCAAGTAAATAGATACTTAACATGTCACCCTTCAAAATTGCACACGCTCGTGGAATGGCGCCAAACTTCGCTACTTAAAAATCCCCATAGGTGACAATTATTTTTTTTTTACTGGTTACGTGTTTTGAGTTACAGAGGAGGTCTATGGCCAAAATTATTGCTCTCGCTCCAACGTTCGCAGCGACACCTCACATGTATTGATTTAAACTCTGTTTTCATATGTGGGCGGGACTTAAGTATGCGTTCGCTTCTGCATGTGAGGACACGGGGGCAGGGGCGCTTTAAAAAAAAATACAATTTATTGTTCATTTTACTAATTTTAGTTTGACACTTTTTTACCCAAAAAAACATTTTTTGATCACTTTTATTCCTATTACAAGGGATGTAAAGATCCCTTGTAATAGGAATATGGCATGACAGGTCCTCTTTACAGTGAGATATGGGGTCAATAAGACCCCACATCTCACCTCTAGGCTGGGAAGCCTGATATAAAAAAAATAAAAAACGATCCTGGCTTCGATCGTACCGGTAAGTCGGTAGAAGCACAGGAGGGCGGCGGGGGGACGTCCCCTCTCGCCTCCAGTAAGAACGATCAAGCAGCGGAACAGCCGCTATAATCATTCTTATGGTGTAGGGAATCGCTGGCTGAAAAAGCTGATATCTGAATGATGCCTGTAGCTGCACCCATCATTCAGATATCCCCGCACAAATTCAAGGATGTCATATGACGGCCGGCGGGCGGGAAGTGGTTAAAAACGCTTTTTTTTTTAAACACAATGTTAAGCATGGCCGAGTATGGCTGAGCATGGATGGTATGGCCGAGTATCGCAGGGATGGCTGAGCAGGGATGGCTGGATCTGTGACTTCAGTGGTCACAGAGCAGCGCTGTGAGAACTACACATCCAGCCCACAGAGCGGCTGCCATCCGCTCTCTCCCCTCTCACAAATGTACCGATCGGTACACAGAGGGGAGAGAGGAAACCGGCGTCATCACATGACGCCGGTTTGTTTACAAGTGATCGCTCCGTCATTTGACGGAGCGATCACTTGGTAAACGGCCGCGATTAGCGGCCATCTACCGTGATCCGTGATGCGCCGGGTCTTCCGGACCCGGATATTTCCAGGAGCGCGCCCCAGGGGGCGCGCGGGAGCAAGATTCTGGGAGGACGTCCCTAGGACGTCGTCCCAGAATAACTTGACCGCGCTGTAGCCGTCTTTCGGCTATGGCGCGGTTGGCAAGTGGTTAAAGTGGTTGTAACCCCCATTCATGAAATCTGACCTGGGCACATATATATGTAGTGTTTCTGTATCTCTCTCCAAATCTCTGAGTGCCATGTCTTTCTGCTACTCAGTTTCTGTGTAATCAGCATGATAACTTTTCTGACCTGTACCATGTGATTTGCATTATTATTGAATGGTAAATTGTAAATGCTGTATGGATATCCTCTGAATGGAATTTAATGGTTCTCTATGTGTACCCATGACTACCCTCATGCAACTCACGATTGATCTCCAATAAATGTTAATTTTTTTACACCTGCCTGCTTCATATAAAGTCCCAACCTTTAGTCGTCTTGTTTTGTGTCAATTCAATAGGGATGGAGGCAACTGACCTTATCAGGTCACCGCCTCATTTAAAGTCCCAAAGTTCTTATTCCTTTTCTTAAAAATACAGGGATGGAAGCGTGCTTGTTTATATCATTTTAGGTCTGATTAATACCCAATTTTACACATGTATAATGATATTTACCCAATATAGGAATTCCCCCTCCTTCCACCGGGTCAATCCCCATGGGATGGGTTTTTTACCCCCCACCCCTTTACCAGGTAGTCTAATATCCCCGGTAGCTCAGGTGCCACATGATACAGATAGGAGCATCGCTCCATCGCATGTGGGAGCTGCGATGCGCACTGCGGGTCTTCAATCACCCCCCCAATGGGGTGGAGGGGGATCACCCTGCACTGCGCATCGACGTCACGCTTTATGCTATGGAACTGTTGTGCCACATTTTGGCGCCGCCATGTTGCAATGCTTTTTACATCTAGCAGCCAGGTGGAGGGGTATTGTGGCACTGTTTTGCTTGGGGGCGTTTCCGCTCAGCTGCAGTTGCCTACTCTTCACAGTACACACCTTTGTGACGTTGGTGGGTGTGGTAGACCAGCCCTTATAAGCCACTCTGGGGCAATCTGACTCACATGATGGTTCCAGCTCTTCACTTGCACACCTTGTGTATCACTCAGATTTGAATTGCTCACCAGGTAAATTGATCCTGTGTACTCATGCTGCACCTCCACTTTAGTTTTTTTCTTTGCCTTCTACTTTCTTCTGGGTAATGGTCCTGATCTTCTATGTATTATATTTTTTAATATTTGTACTTCTGTCTCTCACTAACAATCTGGCTCATATACTCATTTGCATCCTATTATCCTACCCTTTACCAAGTATAGGATGCACTACCCATGATACGAGCTTCTAATCTATTTTACCTTTTTATTATTTTATTTTCAGTGCTCATGGTCGGTCCTGACCAACATATTCTTTCAGCTGCTTACCTGGTCCCGATTTTCTACTTATCTTATCTTTCTATCATCTTTATTTTTTACTTTCACCATATACTCATTTGCATCCTATTACCCTATCCCCTACCAAATATAGGAATCACTACCCATGATATGAGTTCTCCACTCTACATTATATTTTTTATTTTTGTTCCCAGCGTTTATGGTCGGTTCTGACCAACATATCCCTTCAGCCTCTCACCTGCACACTCTGTATCACTCAGAATTGAATTGTCTACCAGGTAAATTGATCCTGTGTACCTATGCTGCACTTTTATTTCAGTTTTTTTACTGACCTTTATCCTCCTTTGGGTAATGGACTTTTATGTATCTCACTCCTCCATCATTCTCACTTTCCACTCTCACTAACCTAATATGGCTTATATACTTATTAGCATCTTTACCAAGTATAGGTTGCACCTTGGACACCCATCTTGTTTGAGTCCCGGTCTGCCACTACCACATCAGCTCCCATCAGCGACACCACCCCCCAGGGGGGTTTTCTGGTTTATGTTGATGCACTGCTACTGCATAGACACAGATTATGTAAGTATTATTGAGAGTGGTTGTGGGGGGTTTATCCTAGCCTATATTACCTTCCTAATATCTTATTTTTAAACATTCTTTCCGTGACAGGGTCAGACCTTGCAGATATACGTGTTATCAAATATATTACAGCATTCAATTTCCATGCGCATGCTCCTGAAGAGTGGATACATCCACGAAATGCATAGAGCTACTATATGCCGTGTTACACACCAACTATATGTTTTAACCATGTAATGATCACCTGTACCATGTGATTTGCATTATTATTGAATGGTAAATTGTAAATGCTGTATGGATATCCTCTGAATGGAATTTATTGGTTCTCTATGTGTACCCATGATTACCCTCATGCAATTCATGATTGATCTCCAATAAATGTAAATTTTTTTACACCTGCCTGCTTCATATAAAGTCCCAACCTTTAGTAGTCTTGTTTTGTGTCAACTTCTCTGACAGGAGATAAAAGCAGCTGGAAATTTGTGTCGGGGAGAAAACAGAGATGCATAAGCAGAGAGTTAGTCTATTCAGACTGCAGTTTTGCAAGTTGTCCTTTCTTTCTCTGCCTATGTGGAGGGGGGGGGGGCAGGTGGACAGTGCCTTTCCTCCAATCAGCTTTTACATAGTGTAATATAAAGGAACAAAAATTTTGGGGACTTTGAATTGAAGCGTGCAGCCAGGAAAATAGCATTGCATGGTACTATAATGCCGTCTGGTAGTGGAGCCATCTATAGTGCCATATAGTAAATGCATAGACATGTAGTAACCATCATAGTGTAAGCCCAGACTCCACACCCACTGCTGAATGATTAAGAAACATTTGTAACACAATGTGCACTTTCGAAAGAACGTAGAAAGGGAAAGACAGCAGATATACATGTAAAACCTATGTAGGGAGATTTGTTTAATCTCTGTGTATCATCTGAGGCTGTTCACTTAACTGGGTATATAGGAGAGGGTTTACATCCACTTTAAGCTACAGAATTGCACACAGATCACTAAATTCATAATTTATTGAGGCCAATTATACATTTTTGCTTAGGTGGTACATGCTACCACACAGACTGGGTAAATTTATCCAGGGTGCCCAGGACTGCTGCATTTCGAGTTGTGGAGTGGATAGCACTTAGATAGTGGGAATGCCCTAGTATCAAAGGTTTTATGACTAGGGTCTACCAAATAGTTTATACTGTCCTAGACTTTAGTATCCCTAGGAATCAGTCAAAAGCTTTATTGACTTAAAATTTCTGAATGCACCCTAGACCAATTTTTTCATTTAAGAAGGTCTTGAATCTGTGGATTACCCATCTTTGGGGAGATTTTAAAAAAAGTCTCTATGGATGATTTAATCCTTCAAAGAACTGCCAGGACTTTGCATGTTGATGTCTGTACTGGCCTAACTCCAATTCCTTATCCTGATCCCTTTGCTCCCTTTTTCCCTCTCCCCTACTGTCCCCACTCTGCAAGCTTGTTCTTTTCTACCTGTCAGACTGCTCTCCTCCAATGATCAGGCTTGTCCTGCACCAGCCAGCACAGTGATGAGGCTTTAAAAAAAGGGACGCATTAATAAGTGCATTGAGGATAAAAAGGTTTAAAAAATAAAATTAAAATTAAATAAAATAAAAATCACCAAGGGAAGTGATTCTCAAGAAGAGAACAGACAGAAGAGTACGGTTTAGGTGAGCCAAATCATACAATTACATTGGATGGCCTACAGACATAAAATTATTTAGGACAGTCAGCAGCCCTCGCATATCTGTATCCAAAATAGTTGCCGTTGGGAGGGGTATACAGTGCCTTGAAAAAGTATTCATACTCCTTGAATTGTTCCACATTTTGTCATGTTACAACCAAAAACGTAAATGTATTTTATTGGGATTTTATGTGATGGACCTACACAAAGTGGCACATAATTGTGAAGTGGAAGGAAAAAGGATAAATGGTTTCAGGGTGCATAAGAACCAAAAAAAAAATTTTTTCGATTCTTATCAAATTTATTATAATAAAATGCTTTTGGGGTAAAAAAAAAAAAAAAAAAAAAATCTATTTAACCACTTCTCCACCGGGCCTATTCTGGCACTTCTCTCCTTCATGTAAAAATCATAATTTTTTTGCTAGAAAATTAATCAGAACCCCCAAACATTATATATTTTAGCAGACACCCTAGGGAATAAAATGGCGGTCATTGCAACTTATCTTGCACGGTATTTTGCGCAATAATTTTTCAAACGCCTTTTTTTGGGGAAAAAAAAACGGTTTCACGAATTAAAAAATAACAAAACAGGAAGGTTAGCCAAATTTTTTTGTATAATGTGGAAGATGCTGTTACGCCGAGTAAATAGATACCCAACATGTCACACTTTGAAATTGCGCATACTCATGGAATGGCGCCAAACTTCGGTACTTAAAAATCTCCATAAGCGACGCTTTAAAACTTTTTATAGGTTACTATTTTTGAGTTACAGAGGAGGTCTAGTGCTAGAATTGTTGCTCGCACTCTACCGCACGCGGCGATACCTCACATGTGGGGTTTGAATGGCGTTTACATATGTGGGCGGGACTTACATGCGTGTTCGCTTCTGAGCGCGAGCTACCGGGGACAGGGGCGTTTTAAATAATTTTTTTTTTCATTTTACGATTTTCTTTTTATTTTGACACTTTTTTTTTTGATCACTTTTATTCCTATTACAAGGAATGTAAACATTCCTTGTAATAGGAATCATTGTGACAGGTCCTCTTTATGGAGAGATGCGGGGTCAATAAGACCCCACATCTCTCCTCCAGGCTGAAAAGCATGAGATCGGTGAAAAAAAATTCATCGATCTCATGCTGACAGCCGCAATTGCGGCTTTGTTTACTTCCGGGTACCGCGCCCGGAACTCCGACAGTCAGAGATGACCGGAGATCTCTATGCTCGTCATCCGGCGCCGGCCGATTCGTTCTCCGGGCCCCCGATGGCACAGGAGAGCCCGGAGAAGCACCGGATGGCGGCGGGATGTCCCCTCCCGCCGCCTATAAGAATGATCAAGCGGCGGAACCGCCGCTATGATTGTTCTATGGTGCGCAGAATTGCCGGCCCGACAGAATGATATCTGATTGATGCCTGTAGCTGCAGGCATCATTCAGATATCCCACCTCAAAGTCAAGGACATCATACGACGTCCTTGGTGGAGAAGTGGTTAAAGATAGTTTTCTATTTAGGATACATTATTAACCAGTTGATAGCCGGGCCATATACAAATGACGGCCTCAAGGTGGATCTAGAAATCCGGGAGGCCGTCATTATACGGCCTCGGCTATTCCGGCCACTGGGGGGGGGGTGGCGCGCTCACTGAGATGCCGACGCGTGTGCCTGGCAGCCGCGATGTCCCCCAGGTACCCGCGATCGGCGTGTACACAGACAAGGATGTGGATCTCTGTGTGTAAACACAGAGATCCACGTCCTGTCAGGGAGAGGGGACCGATGCTGTGTCCCTTGTACATAGGGACACAGATCGGTCACCTCCCCCAGTCAGTCCCCTCCCCCACACAGTAGTAATCACTCCCAGGTTACACATTTAACCACTTAACGACCGCCCACTGTAAATATACGTCGGCAGAATGGCACCGACAGGCACAATCACGTACATATATACGTGATTGCCTTTGTATAGTTGGGGGGTCCCATCGGACCCCCCTTCTATACAGTGAGCGGTCGTTAATTGTTCGGGAGCGATCCAGGATGAGGGGACGGCCGTTAGATTCCGGCCACCCCCTCGCGTTCGCTCCCGGCGAATGAGAAAGCTTCCTCTGCTGTGTAATGTTTACACAGGCAGAGGAAGTCATGTCATCTCTCATGCGGCGCTCACATATACCGAGCGCCGTACAAGAGAAGACACACAGGTTAGTGCACAAACAGCACACTGACACCAGGACACATAGGAACATAAATCGCCCCCCCAGATCACCCCCCAGCCCCCAGTCAAAGTGTCACTGATTGCAGTGACCATTTATTTACTGATCACTGCAATCAGTGACATTTGTGACTGTAAAAGTGTCACTACAGTTTAGTTTTAGGTCCAGTGTAGCCCCCTAACCCCCCTAATAAAGGTTTAACCCCCTGATCGCCCCCCAGATATCCCTTTCACCCCCTAGCACCGCCGTCGCTAAGCGATCATTTTTCTGATCGCTGTTTTATTGTCAGTGATGCCGATCGGTAACCAGTTATTTTTTTTAGGTTTGCCGCAGGTTTTTATAGCGTCGGGTACCCCCATATATTACCTAATAAAGGTTTAACCCCCTTGATCGCCCCCCAGATAACCCTTTCACCCCCTAGCACCGCTGTCGCTAAGCGATCGTTTTTCTGATCGCTATCTTATTGTCAGTGATGCCGATCGGTAGCCAGTTATTTTTTTTAGGTTCGCCGCAGGTTTTTATAGCGTCGGGTACCCCCATATATTACCTAATAAAGGTTTAACCCCTTGATCACCCCCCCCCCAGGTAACCCTTTCACCCCCTTTTGCCAGTGTCACTAAGCGATCGTTTTTCTAAACGCTGTATTAGTTATGCTGGTGCCGATAGATAGCCAGTTATTTTTTTTAGGTTCGCCGCAGGTTTTTATAGCGTCAGGTACCCCCATATATTATCTAATAAAAGGTTTTAACCCCCTAATTGCCCCTAGTTAACCCTTTCACCAGTAATCATCATATAAGTGTTACGGGTGACGCTGGTTAGTTAGTTTGCTTTTTATAGTGTCAGGGCACCCGCCGTATATAACCCAATAAAGGTTTAACCCCCTGATCGCCCGGCGGGTGATATCAATTAGGTTTTAGCGTCAGAGAGGGTCTGCGTCACACCCCAGGCAGCGTCAGGTTAGTGCCAGTAATGCCAACACCCACGCGTGAAGCATACACCTCCCTTAGTGGTATAGTATCTGAACAGATCAATATCTGATCTGATCAGATCTATACTAGCGTCCCCAGCAGTTTAGGGTTCCCAAAAACGCAGTGTTAGCGGGATCAGCCCAGATACCTGCTAGCACCTGCGTTTTGCCCCTCCGTCCAGCCCAGGCCACCCAAGTGCAGTATCGATCGATCACTGTCACTTACAAAACACAACACACATAACTGCTGCATTCGCAGAGACAGGCCTGATTGATCCCTGCGACTCCAGTGCTGTAGAAGGGGATTTCACCACCACAGTTAAAAAAAAAAAAAGCATATATGCCGAAGCATTGGGGCAGCAGGGGCGGAGGAGCGATTTTGCTCCTAATGGCGCGTACATACGGTCGAAATTCCGACGAAGGCTTGCCCGTGGAAAAGTCTCACCATGTGTACGCGGCATAACTTTTGCGGGAAGATGCCCCCATGCTTCGGCATATATAAATGGTGCATGTATGCCCATCATTAGAAGTGGATGAAGGGAGGTATTCTAATGGTGGGCATACCCACCAATCAATCTCTTTTTTTCGTTCAGCCAACAGGCTGCATGAAAAAAAAAAAAAAGATTACAATACATGTCCAACAAGGACCAGCAACGTACTGGTATGTTTCTGGACTTTGAATGGTTATACCAGATTGATGCCTGTGGGTTTAGGTATCATCTTGGTATCATTCTTTTCAGCCAGCGGCCGGCTTTCATGTAAAAGCAATCCTAGTGGCTAATTAGCCTCTGGACTGCTTTTACAAGCAGTGGGAGGGAATGCCCCCCCAGATATAAAAAGCGCCATTGGGAAATTATTTTATCACACCGATCTTGGTGTGGTCAGATGCTTTGAGGGCAGAGGAAAGATCTAGGGTCTAATAGACCCCAGTTTTTTCAAAAAAAGAGTACCTGTCACTACCTATTGCTATCATAGGGGATATTTACATTCCCTGAGATAACAATAAAAATGATAAAAAAAAAAAAAAAAAAATATGGAAGGAACAGTTTAAAAATAAAATAAAAAAGCAAAATTAATTAAAAAAAAAAAAAAAAAAAAAAAAAAAGCACCCCTGTCCTGCCCTTGCGCAATGGCGAACGCAAGCGTGGGTCTGGCGTCATATGTAAACAGCAATTGCACCATGCAGGTGAGGTATCACCGCGAAGGTCAGATCGTGGGCAGTCGTTTTAGCAGTAGACCTCCTCTGTAAATCTAACGTGGTAACCTGTAAAGGCTTTTAAAAATGTATGTAGTTTGTCGCCAATGCGCGTTTGTGCGAAATTTTAAAGCATGTCGTGTTTGGTATCTATGTACTCGGCCTAAGATCATCTTTTTTATTTCATCAAACATTTAGGCAATATAGTGTGTTTTAGTGCATTAAAATTTAAAAAAGTGTATTTTTTCCCCAAAAAATGCGTTTGAAAAATCGCCGCGCAAATACTGTGTGGAAAAAAAAAATACAACACCCACCATTTTAATCTGTAGGGCCTTTGCTTTAAAAAAAATATATAATGTTTGGAGGTTCAACATAATTTTCTTGCAAAAAAAAAAAAATATGTTTTCATGTAAACAAAAAGTGTCAGAAAGGGCTTTGTCTTCAAGTGGTTAGAAGAGTGGATGTAAGCTTCCTAATGTTGTGTATAGAATGCCAGAACAGTTCAAAACCCCCCCAAATGACCCCATTTTGGAAAGTAGACACCCCAAGCTATATACTGAGAGGCATGTCGAGTCCATGGAACAAGTTGCGGAAAAAAGACAATTTTTTTTTTTTTGCACAAAGTTGTTACTAAATGATATATTGCTCAAACGTGCCATGGGCATATGTGGAATTACACCCCAATATACATTCTGTTGCTTCTCCTGAGTACGGGGATACCACATGTGTGAGACTTTTTGGTAACCTAGCCGCGTACGGGACCCCAAAAACCAAGCACCGCCTTCAGGCTTTCTAAGGGTGTCAATTTTTGATTTTACTTCTCACTGCCTATCACAATTTCGGAGGCCATGGAATGCCCAGATGGCACAAAACCCCCCCAAATGACCCCATTTTGGAAAGTAGACACCCCAAGCTATTTGCTGAGAGGCATGGTGAGTATTTTACAGCTCTAATTTGTTTTTGAAAATGAAGAAAGAAAATTTTATTTTTTTTATTTTTTTCCAATTTTCAAAAAATTTATTTTCTTTCTTCATTTTCAAAAACAAATTAGAGCTGTAAAATACTCACCATGCCTCTCAGCAAATAGCTTGGGGTGTCTACTTTCCAAAATGGGGTCATTTGGGGGGGGGTTGTGCTATTTTGGCATTTTATGGCCTTCGAAACTGTGATAGGTAGTGAGGAGTCAAATCAAAAATTTGTGCCCTTAGAAAGCCTGAAGGCGGTGCTTGGTTTTTGGGGCTCCGTACGCGGCTAGGCTCCTAAAAGGTCCCACACATGTGGTATTCCCGTACTCAGGAGAAGCAGCAAAATGTATTTTGGGGTGCAATTACACATAACCATGGCAATGTGTGAGCAATATATAATTTAGTGACAACTTTTTGTAATTTTTTTTATTTTATTTTTTATTGTCATTATTCAATCACTTGGGACAAGAAAAAAAAAAAAATTCAATGGGCTCAACATGCCTCTCAGCAATTTCCTTGGGGTGTCTACTTTCTAAAATGGGGTCATTTGGGGGGTTTTGTGCTATTTTGGCATTTTATGGCCTTCGAAACTGTGATAGGTAGTGAGGAGTGAAATCAAAAATTTGCGCCCTTCGAAATCCTGAAGGCGGTGCTTGGTTTTCGGGGTCCCGTACGCGGCTAGGCTCCCAAAAAGTCCCACACATGTGGTATCCCCGTACTCAGGAGAAGCAGCAAAATGTATTTTGGGGTGCAATTGCACATATAACCATGGCATGTGTGAGCAATATATCATTTAGTGACAACTTTTTGTTATTTTTTTTTTTTTTAGTCATTATTCAATCACTTGAGACAAAAAAAAAAAATATTCAATGGGCTCAACATGCCTCTCAGCAATTTCCTTGGGATGTCTACTTTCCAAAATGGGGTCATTTGGGGGGGTTTTGTACTGCCCTGCCATTTTAGCACCTTAAGAAATGAGATAGGCAGTCATAAATTAAAAGCTGTGTAAATTCCAGAAAATGTACCCTAGTTTGTAGACGCTATAACTTTTGCGCAAACCAATAAATATACGCTTATTGACATTTTTTTTTACTAAAGACATGTGGCTGAATACATTTTGGCCTAAATGTATGACTAAAATTGAGTTTATTCGATTTTTCTTATAACAAAAAGTAGAAAATATCATTTTTTTTCCGTTTATATCGCAAAAAATAAAAAAAATCGCAGAGGCAATCAAATACCATTAAAAGAAAGCTCTATTTGTGGGAAGAAAAGGACACAAATTTCGTTTCGGTACAACATTACATGTCCGCACAATTTCCAGTTAAAGCAGCCCAGTGCCAAATTCTGAAAACAGCTCTGGTCCTTTAGCTACAAAATGGTCCGGGGCTTAAGTGGGTAACCCCTTCCTCGCCCCCTAGTGTTAACCCCTTCCCTGCCAGTGTCATTTTTACAGTAACCAGTGCATTTTTATAGCACTGGTCGCTGTAAAAATCACAATGGTCCCAAAATGGTGTCAAAAGTGTCCGCCATAATGTCGCAGTCACAAAAAAAAAAAAAAAAAAAAAAAAAAAAAAAAAAAAAATCGCTGATCGCCGCCATTACTAGTAAAAAATTTTTTTTTATAAAAATGCAATAAAACTATGCCCTATTTTGTAGACGCTAAAACTTTTGTGCAAACCAATCAATAAACGCTTATTGCGATTTTTTTTTTTACCAAAAATATGTAGAAAAATACATATCAGCCTAAACTGAGGAAAATAAAAAAAAAAAAAATTTAAAAAATTGGGATATTATTATAGCAAAAAATATTGTGTTTTTTTCAAAATCGTTGCTCTTTTTTTGTTCATAGCGCAAAAAATAAAAACTGCAGAGGTGATCAAATACCACCAAAAGAAAGCTCTATTTGTGGGAAATAAAGGACGTCAATTTTGTTTGGGAGCCACGTCACACGTCCGCGCAATTGTCATTCAAATCGTGACAGTGCTGAAAGCTGAAATTTGGCCTGGGCAGGAAGGGGGTTTAAGTGCCCAGTAAGCAAGTAGATAATTTAGTTTATTCAGCATGAAAGAGAGTTTAGTTAAGTGGCACGAGGCTGTATATTCTGCAATAGTTACATTTTTGGTAAACTCATTCAATGGTTCCAAGCTCTGCAAGCTGAGATAACATGCACTCACACAATTTCACAGTAACCATGAGATAAAACAAAGTTCAGGAATATTCCTTTATCCCATGGTTTTGCGAATCTATGTACACCAGGGGAGTCAAACTGGCGGATCTCCAGCTGTTGCGAAACCACAAGTCCCATGAGGCATTGCAAGGCTGACAGTTACAAGCATGACACCCACAGGCAGAGGCATGATGGGACTTGTAGTTTTCGCAACAGCTGGAGGACCACTAGTTTGAGACCTCTGATGTACACTACTATCTGTATGATTGAATCGGTTCTGATATCGCTGTTTTACTAACCTGACAGCTTATTATTCTTATTTAAGAATAAGTCCGTACATTTAAAGAGCACCTGTCATTTCAGATCCATCATGGCAATGCCTGTGAGCGGGCATTCACTCACCTGCTGCCGCAACACCAGCTGTCCCATTAAAGTGAATGGGACTGTCAGAGGAGGAGCCGCTGCGGGACAGAGTTGACAGTTGCTGCCATTCTAACACATGAACATGCCTTGATCTAAACCATTCCATTGTAGCTCTGGCTGTATGTGTAGGGTCGTTGTCCTGCTAAAAAGGTGAACCTCCACCCCAGTCTCAAGTCTTTTGCAGACTCATGCCCCGTACACACGATCAGTTTTCCCGTCTGAAAATGTCAAATGAGAGCTTTTGGTCAAGAATCCCGACTGTGTGTATGCTCCATCTGACTTTTTCCAACGGAAAAATTTAGAGAGCAGGTTCTCCATTTTCCCGGCGGGAAAAAATCCGATTGGAATTTCCGATCGTGTGTACAAATCTTTACGCGCTAAATTCCGACGCATGTTTGGAAGCATAGAACTTTGATATCTCGGCTCGTCGTAGTCTTTTACGTCACCGCGTTCTTGGCAGTCAAAAGTTCACTGAACTTGTGTGACCGTGTGTATGCAAGGCAGGCTTGAGCGGAATTCTGTCGGGAAAAAACATCCAAGTTTTTTCTGACGGAAATTCCGCTCGTGTGTACAGGACATAACAGGTTTTCTTCTGAGGATTGCGCTGTATTTGGCTCCATCCATCTTCCCATCAACTCTGACCAACTTCCCTGTCCCTGCTGAAGAACATCATTCCACATATAATGCTGCCAACACCATGTTTCACAGTGGGGAGGGTGTGTTCAGGGTGATGTACAGCGTTAGTTTTCCGCCACACATAGTGTTTTGCTTTTAGGCCAAAAAGTTTAATTTTGGTCGCATCTGACCAGAGCACCTTCTTCCACATGTTTGCTTTGTTTCCCACATGGCTTCTCACAAACTGCAAACTGGACTTCTTATGGCTTTCTTTCAACAATGGCTTCCTTCTTGCCACGCTTCCATAATGGCCAGATTTGTGGAGTGCATGACTAATAGTTGTCCTGTGGACAGATTCTCCCGCCTGAGCTGTGGATCTCTGCAGCTCCTCCAGAGTTAACATGGTTGCTTCTCTGATTAATGCTCTCTTTGTCTGGTCTCTCAGTTTAGGTGGACGGCCATGTCTTGGTAGGTTTGCAGTTGTGCCATACTCTTTCCATTTTCAGATGATGGATTAAACAGTGCTCCGTGAGATGTTCAAAGCTTGGGATATTTTTTTATAACCTAACCCAGCTTTAAACACACAACTTTATCTCTGACCTGTCTGGAGTATTCCTTGGCCTTTACGATGCTGTTTGTTCACTAAGGTTCTCGAACAAACCTCTGAGCGTTTTACAGAACAGCTGTATTTATACTGAGATTAAATTAAACACGGGTGGACTCCATTTACCAATTAGGTGACTTCTGAAGGCAATTGGTTCCACTAGATTTTAGTTAGGGGTATCAGAGTAAAGGGGCGCTAAATACAAATGCATGCCAAACTTATCAAATATTTGTAAAAAAAAAATTGAGAACCATTTATCATTTTCCTTCCACTTCACAATTATGTGCCATTTTGTGTTGGTCTATCACATTAAATACATTTATAAATTTTGGCTGTAACATGACAAAATTTGGAAAATTTCAGGGGGTATGAATACTTTTTCAAGGCACTGTATATGACTAATAATCAGGTAAGTTAGAAAACCTGTCTCAACGGCTTAGCTGGGATCAGCAGCATCTTCGTTTCACTTGAGGATGGCACATCGCTTAAGTCTATTTCAAGGTCGCCGTTTGTGCTAGTAGGACAATGTTACCTCTATACCAGTGTAACTTAACAAAAATATATGAAAGTGTTTTACCTGAAAAAAGGCTGGTAGTGAGTACAATGTTCCAAACCCAACGATCTCCACCCAGCTGTCTATAGAAATTACTGGACACGTAGCCAGAGATACAGCAAGTGAGGGCGTAAAGTAGTATAGCAGCAGAATTTATAGCACCATGTCTGTGCACATTAAACATTCCTAGAAGAACCATTACAATGATACCTATGGGAAAAGAGGTAATCGTTAATGCATGAAAAAGAAAAAAACAAAATGCATTTTGAATGCCTTCAGCTATTACCTGTTCCAAGTGCAAGGAATTGGGAACCTACTCCAAGTATGGCACACAATAGACTTCTATGTGGGGGAAAGCGGAAAACATCTGTGTGAATAATCTTCCATCCATTGTCACCTTGTTCCATGTCATCCGTCCCTTCCTCATCTAGATTGTACCTTGCCAGATCACTTTTGAGAACACGCATTAGAATGATAACCACAAAACCCAAAAGCAAAAAAACTAGTACCATGGAATTAATGATAGAGAGCCAATGAATCTCCAGACTTTTTGGGAAGAAACTGTTGTCCCTCAGACGGTCCCCACGCCTTTCATAAGTCACAATGGTTGGGAACCAACGTACACTATAAGTATGGGTCAAGCTAAGTGGCTCTCTGACATCATCTAAGCTAAAAGGCTTCACATCTCGAACACTAACATTGGCAAATATGATACGGTCCTCATTATATTCAAAGTTGAAGTCCAAGTGAGACCACAAGCCAATTTTATGAGTGTGTGGCAAGAAGCCACTTTCCTCCATGTAGCCTACAAAGCCACGGATCGGTATGTCATCCAGCACAAACTCGAAATAGTAAAGTTCTTCAATGGCTTGACGAAGTTCATCTACCTTGAAAGGAAAAAAAAAAAAACAAACACCATAAGACAACAGAACATTTCCATACATAGAACATCAATTTACAAAGCGTAAGAATAAGATATGTAAATGTACATAAAGTGACAGCGATAATATTGATGAAAAACCTTTAAATAATGTACATGAGGGGACAAAGCTTACATGAAGACACACTTTCGATAAAATGTGCTATCTGGCCAGCATTCAAGACTATTATATGCTCCTAAACAGACATTCAGAATCAGAAACGTGCATCATTTTATACCCACTTCAGTACCACACGATGACCAATGCAGGCCAGAAGAAACAAGATCAGAACGTCGCTGAAAGGCTAAAGAAATGAATCCACACAGTGGTCCTTGATATGGCACTCGAGAAGGAAAGCATTAGAAAGCTCTATTGCCATCCATTCCAGTAGACCCTCTGTGCTGCATGCTGAATAGCCAGGTACGGTACCCAGAGAAGGAGTTCCTTTTAGTTTAAAGTTTTCACAAAATTCTAGGCCACAGATAATGACATATTTAAATCTATTGATGAGTTACAGGAAAATTTAAATTCATACCCAGCAAAATTCATTCACTCAAATGTTTCTTAAATAAATGTACAAGTGGAACCTCGGATTACAAGCATAATCCGTTCCAGGAGAATGCTTGTAATCCAAAGTACTCGCATTTCAAAGCGAGTTTCCCCATTGAAATCAATGGAAACGAAAATAATTTGTTCCACATTGACTTCAATGGCATGCAATACCGCATGCAGCCAGAGGTGGGGGGGGCGCGCCGGAGAGCCTCGGAAACAGCCGGAAAGGCCTGAGGACACCTTGGCAAACCTCGGAAACTGAGTATTTCCGTGTCTTTCTGAATGGCTCCGGCGCCCCCTCACCTCAGGCCAAAACGCGGTACTGCACAGTGCTTTGGCCTGAATCATGCTCGTTTTGCGAGACAACACTCACAAACCGAGTTAGGATTCTTTCAAATACAGTGCTCGTATTGCGAAATGCTCGTGAACCGCGTTACTCGCAATTCCACTGTATACAAAAAAAGGTTTACCTCATATATCCTGAAGTGAATGACACACTGAAGAAAGACCTACCAAAAACATAAAATCTTGGATTGGGAGGGTGAACAGCAGCAGACATTACTTGTACTTTTGGGGAAACCTTAAAGCGATATTAAAGGCTTTCTTTAAAAAGAAAAAAAAAATATATATATATATATAACAAACATGTCATACTGATCTGTTCTGTGCAGTGGTTTTGCACAGAGCAGCCCTGATCCTTCTCTTCTCAGGTCCCTCGTCGATGCTCCTGCCCCCAGAGCAAGCAGCTTGCAATGAGGGCATCCAAGCAGGCTCATTCTCAAGCCGTGGCTCTGCATGCCCATTCACACACAAAGCCATGGCTTGGCTCCACCCCTCACTTCTCATTGGCTCACTGGATTTGAGTGCCAGCAGCGGAAGCCAATGGCTCCCGCTGCTGTCTCAGCCAATCAGTAGTGAGAATCCCCGGAGAGCAGAGGCTCTCGTGCACACCTCGATGGGACTTAGGCACACAGAAGGTGTTTTACCTTCATGCATAGAATGCATGATGGTAAAAAACTGAGGCTTTAGAACCACTTTAAAAAAGGAGGCTACGTGAGGGATTTATATAAAAAAAAAAAAGAGAGAACTGATCGCTCAGCTCTCGAGTCTGCTCTGAGCACAGAATGGCGACTGTCAATCACCGTTTTTTGCTTTGCCCTTCCAGCACTCACTGGAGCTCCAGGCTGGGGAGGTGATGGGAGCGGCAGGAGTGCCATGTTGAGAGGCTGAACCAGCTGCCAGTCAGGAATCTAGGTGGATCCCAACATTGTTGTTGCGATCCTTTTAGACACCAAAGCGGTTCTGTGACAGCAGCCAACCGCGGATTTTAGCTCGCTTTCAGCGGATTCTGGGTCACAGAAGAGCAAAAGTAAGTGCACTCCTGTGACAAGAGTTTTGGCCATACTTCTCCTTTAAATCTGAAGATTAAGCATGCATTTTTTTTTGAGGTACACTGGCCCATCTTGGAACAATATAAGTATGCATGTGACATCACCTCCCAGCCTCGCCACCTTGTCAAAAACACAGTAGTCCTTGCATTCATTGAGAAAATGCAAAGTTTTCTCTTAATGATGCCTGTATTAAGCAAATGATCTCCTGTGTTCATTATGAAGCAGGGCAGCAGTTTTGTATGAGACCCAGGAGCTAGCGTTGATCACCGTAGTAACAATGCCTACTATAGCGATTTACAACTTCCACAGGGTCTTCCAGTTATGACAGATGCACACTTACATTGGTCCAAGCTGGACCAATGAAACCATTGTATTGCATTGCATTTTGACAACATTTAACAAAAACTATTGAGTACTGTCCAAGATCCTATTTGCATGAACATCCAAATTTTCAGGACAAGCTTTCAGGTTGTACCCCCTTCGTCAAGGGCCAAGCAGTACTAATACACAAAGTTTTAGCAGAATGTTAAGTGAGGAAATCTTATGCCTTGTACACACGATCGGAATTTCCGATGGAAAAAGTCAGACGGAATTTTTTCATCGGATATTCCGACCGTGTGTGTGTCCCATCTGACTTTTTCCGTTGGAATTTAGAAGAACATGTTCTCCCTTTTTTTTTTTTTTTTTTTTTTACGACATTCCGTTCGTCTGTAGGGAACTCCGACAGAGAAAAAAACATGCATGCTCAGAATCAAGTCGACGCATGCTCAGAAGCATTGAACTTAATTTTTCTCGGCTCGCCGTAGTGTTGTACATCACCGCGTTCTTGACGGTCGGAATTTGCAAGACAGTGTGTATGCAAGACAGCTTGAACGGAATTCCATCGGAAAAATCCGTCGGAGTTTATCCCGACGGAAAATCCGATCGTGTGTACAGGGCATAACAAATATACACAAACAATCAAATTTGGACAGTTGGGGAGATAAGGAAATGAGTGGGCTATGGACTCACAGATGAGAAGGGTCATAAAACTGTTGAATAGTGATTTCTTGTTTGTGTTTTTTTTCCCCCTCAGAGATTGTTTAAAGTGGTGTATGCATGTTTAGATTTCCTTCTTTTTTAACCAGCAGGTTGAACTGAAAAAAAAAAAAAAAAAGACCGATACCTTCATCAACACAAATTATGTTAATGCAGGGATCTTCCTTGTTGCACTATTGTATTTTGATAGGGCAGGGTTCAACAAACCCAGGGCGCCAGGTCGCAATTGCGACTAGAATTAGCAACCTGGCACGGCACAGCTGGGGTATCCTGTGTCTCCGTGCGCCCTCCCGCCACGCGATCGCGTCGGGCCGGCCGGTAATTGAAGCCGCGGCCTTCTGCAGGTCTATGCTTCCTTCTGTGATCTGGCGCCATCTTGTGGTAGCCGTTGGTATGACAAGAAGAAAACCAGCAATGCTAATGGGGCTTCTTGCCTTTTTTTACTGCCCGCCCATCTCCTTCCCAAAGTGGAGACGAGAAGGAAGCGAATGCGGCAGTCATCTGGCGCCTTTTGCCTAATGGCGAGTGTGGGGTGGCTGGTTTAAATAACTTCATATAGCTTTTTTTTTTTTTTTGTAATAGCTTTTATTTTTATTTCATTTTTTTTAAGTAAAT
The DNA here is from genome assembly GCA_029206835.1 of Rana muscosa. Lineage (NCBI taxonomy): Eukaryota > Metazoa > Chordata > Amphibia > Anura > Ranidae > Rana > Rana muscosa. The sequence goes on along the minus strand of CM055116.1, from coordinate 800,837,350 downwards.
TTTTAAGTAATTAATTTTTTTTTTGCTAGAAAATTACTTAGAAAATAAATATATAATGTTTGGGAGTTCTAACACCCTATAGAATAAAATGGCGGTCATTGTAATACTTTCTGTCGCACCATATTTGCACAGCGGTCTTACAAGCGCACTTTGAGAAAAAATACACTTTTTTTTTTAAATAAAAAACTAAGACAACAGTAAGGTTAGCACAATTTTTTTTATATTGTGAAAGATGATGTTACGCCGAGTAAATTGATACCCAACATGTCACGCTTAAAAATTGCGTCCGCTCGTGGAATGGCGACAAACTTGTACCCTTTAAAATTTCCATAGGCGACATTTAAAAAAAAATAGGATTTTTATAACAGCTTACCTGTAAAATCCTTTTCTTGGAGTACATCACGGGACACAGAGCGACATAGTCATTACTATGTGGGTTATATAGATACCTTCAGGTGCTGGCACTGGCAACTTCCAAAACCGGAAGTACCCTCCCCTATATAAGCCCCTCCCATCCGGGAGTACCTCAGTTTTGTAGCAAAGCAATAAGTGTCCCCAAAAGAGGGGTGGGAGCTCTGTGTCCCGTGATGTACTCCAAGAAAAGGATTTTACAGGTAAGCTGTTATAAAAATCCTATTTTCTTTCTCGTACATCACGGGACACAGAGCGACATAGTCATTACTATGCGGGACGTCCCAAAGCAATGCCCAATGAGGGGGGGGGGGGGATACACCATACATAAGCTGAGCGCTATCAGACATGAGGATCTTTTGCGGCCTGCAACACACTGCGCCCAAAGGCGATATCCTCCTGACTTCTAATGTCCACCTGGTAGAACCTAGTAAACGTGTGTACTGAAGACCATGTTGCGGCCTTACAGATTTGAGCCAGGGAGGCCTGGTGATGCACTGCCCATGAAGTTCCAACTGCTCTCGTGGAGTGCGCCCTAACTTTGAACGGAGGCGGTCTCCTTCTCAAGCCATAGGCTTGCACAATGACCTGTCGAATCCACTTGGCTAAAGTAGATTTTGACGCTGCCTGACCCTTCCTGGGGCCTTCCGGCAGAATAAACAAAGTATCCGTTCTGCGAATCTGAGCAGTGGCTTTTAGATAAGCTTTAACTGCTCTTACTACATCCAAGGAATGTAATAACTTTTCCTCTACCGAGCTTGGTTTGGGGAAAAAAGAAGGAAGAACCACATCTTGGTTCAAATGAAACCTCGATACCACCTTAGGAAGAAAGGCTGGATGAGGACGTAACACTACTCTGTCCTTATGGATAACCAGATATGGCTCTTTACAGGACATAGCTGCTAATTCCGACACTCTTTTAGCCGAACAAATGGCTACTAGAAAAATCAATTTCCTGGTGAGAAGAACCAAGGAAATATGCTGTAATGGTTCAAATGGTTGTTTCTGTAGAACCGACAGAACCAGGTTTAGATCCCATGGACATATGGGAATATTAACCGGAGGACTAATACGCATCACTCCTTGTATAAAGGCTTTGACTAGTGAATGCAAAGCCAAGGGCCTTTGAAAAAATATTGACAAGGCCGAAATCTGACCCTTGATAGTACTCAAGGCCAGCTTCCTATCTACAGCCCACTGTAGGAAGTCCAGAATCCTACCTATTACGTACTTACGTGGATGCCATTTCTTGGCCTCACACCAGGCGATGTACGCCTTCCAGATTCTATAGTAGATCTGCCTGGATACCGGCTTCCTGGCATTGATCATGGTAGCTACCACAGGATTAGAGAGACCTCTCTTTTTTAGAATGTGGGCTTCAATAGCCAGGCCGTCAAACCTAGGGCTGGTAAGGAAGGGTGGTATATCGGTCCTTGCGAAAGCAGGTCCGGATGATGTGGGAGAGTCCAAGGACTCCCCACTGACATTTTTACAATCTCCGCGTACCATGCTCTTCGGGGCCACGCTGGAGCCACCAGAATCACTGGTTTCTTTTCTACCCTGATTCTGCGGAGTAATCGAGGTAACAATTGTGGCGGTGGAAATGCATATATCAGCTTGAACTGATCCCAAGGGAACACTAGGGCATCCGAGCCGCAAGCTAGGGGATCCCTTGTCCGAGAGACAAACCTGTCCACCTTTGCGTTGAATCTGGATGCTAGCAGATCTACATCCGGTGTTCCCCACCGCTGACATATTGTCCGGAAAACCTTGGGGTGAAGGGACCATTCCCCTGGGCATAATTGTTGGCGACTTAGAAAGTCCGCCTTCCAATTCTCCACTCCTGGAATGAATACTGCGGATATGGCTGGGACATATCTTTCTGCCCATTTCAGGATGTAATTTACTTCCCTCTGGGCTGCACGACTCCTGGTGCCACCCTGATGATTGATATATGCCACTACCGTGGCATTGTCTGATTGAATTCTGACAGGGGACCCTTGGAGTTTGGATGTCCATGCTACTAGGGCATACCGGGCTGCTCGTATCTCTAAGAGATTGATGGGCAGGGCCTTTTCTGCATCTGACCATCTGCCCTGGAGAGACCATTGCTCCAGTACTGCTCCCCAGCCTACAAGGCTGGCATCTGTAGTGACCACCTTCCAAGAAATCGGACTGAAGGATTTTCCTTTTTTCAGATTCTGGGGAACCAACCACCAACGGAGGCTCTTGCGAACGGAAGGGGACAAGGACATTGGTAAGTCTAGGGCCTGAACTTTTTTGTTCCAGGCTGACAGTATGGCCCTTTGCAAATTCCTTGAATGGAATTGACCGTAGGGTACTGCTTCGAAAGATGCCACCATTTTTCCCAGCAGCCTCATGCACAGGCGTATGGACGGGTGTCTTTTTGTATCCACTAAGTGGATCAAATCTCTCAAAGACGACACCTTTTCTTGAGGCAAGAAAATTTTTCTCTGGTCTGAATCCAGCCTTAGCCCCAAGTATTCCAGACTTTTGACTGGTTTTAGGGCTGACTTGTCTCGGTTGATAATCCAACCGTGAGATTCCAGATACTTGATTGTCTTGTGAACGACCACTTCTAGTTTTTTCACCGAGTGGTCTATCAGCAACAAGTCGTCTAGATATGCCATTATCGTTACACCTTGTGTTCTTAGATTGGCCAATAATGGGGCCAGAATTTTTGTAAACACTCGTGGTGCTGTGGCCAGACCGAAGGGTAAGGCTCTGAACTGAAAATGGCGCCCTTCTACTGCAAAGCGTAGAAATTTTTGGTGGACTGGAAAGATGGGAATGTGCAAATAAGCATCTTTGATGTCGATCGAGGCTAACCATTCCTCCCCTTGTAGGGCAGTGGCCACCGATCAGATCGACTCCATCCGGAAAGTCCTGATATGTAGGAATTTGTTTAGCCCTTTTAGATTTAATATGGGCCTCACGTCCCCGTTTGGCTTCGGGACTGTAAAGAGGTTTGAGTAAAACCCGAACCCCCATTCTTCCAGGGGAACCTCCATAATTACTCCTTGGAGCAATAGTTGTTCTAGTGCCAACAGGAGGGATTCTCTCTTCCGGGGATCCCTTGGCACGTTTGACCTCATAAAATGGGAAGGAGGAGAGTCTTTTAACTCCAATCTGTATCCCAGACTTACTGCGGAGAGCACCCATCTGTCTCTGATCGTGTCCCGCCAGGTCTCTGCGAACAACTGGAGTCTTCCCCCCACCCGATTGAGTGGGGGCAACCCTTCATGAATTTGACTTTGGGGGAGGTTTTGTACCTCTCCTGACCCAGGGTTTCTTATTACCCTGCGATTGTCCCTGATTTTTACCCCCGGGATTTGACCGAGGAGGCCGTCGGAACTGTTTCACAGCCGATGCCCCAGGGACTGGAGAAGCAGGCCTCTTAAAAGAGGGACCTCTAACTCTGTTTTTAACCGGCAAGAGTGTACTTTTACCGCTGGAAATTTTCTGGATATATTTGTCCAGGTCTTCCCCGAATAAGCGTTCACCATGAAATGGGAAGCTAACCAGCAATTTTTTACAGGGAGCTTCAGCAGACCAGTTTTTGAGCCATAGAAGCCTGCGCATATGTACTACAGACAGCGTAAGGCGGGAGGCCTGATGGATTGAATCCTTTATGGCGTCAACCGCAAAGCATAAGGCTCTAGGTAGATCAGCTAAGGCAAGGGCCTGCTGATCTGGCAAGTCCCTTAAGACCTGTTTCAACTGATCCTTCAATAGCTGCCACTGCTGGTTGTGTCACCAAGCCTGCTGTAGAGAAAGCAGCTTTTAATAAGGACTCCAATTTCTTATCTATTGGGTCCTTGAACATTTGGACATTATCTACTGGACATGTCAGTGATTTATTCACACAAGAGATGGCTGCGTCCACTGTAGGGACCCTCCATTTTTTGATGAACTTATCCTCCATGGGATAGACCACCGGAAATCTCTTGGGGGGAGTAAATATTTTATCAGGATGTTCCCAATCCTGGTAAATGAGCCCTTCCAGTAAAGGGTGAAGTGGAAAGGAACCGACAGTCTGGGGAGCTTTTAGCGACCCCAGCGAGGAGACAGTAGTGGTTGATGGTTCCGCAAGGTGCATTTTAAATGCTGATCGGACCATGTTAGTCAGGGACTGAACCCATAATCTTTCAGCTTGAGATGCTGAGAAAGGTTCCTCCACTGTTGATTCCTCTATAACAGAATCAACCTCATCCTGATCCCCTTCAGGTAGGTCGATCCCTGTATGGGACTGTTTCTCCGCTAACAGGTACTCTGCAGGAGGAGACGGAGATCGGGCGTGCTTTCCCTGTGACAGGGAGGCAGCGATTAATGTTGACAATCTCTCTTCTAATCCTCCCAGAGCTGAGGAAAAAACCTCCTCTGTTACATACACAGGAGCAGGTGAACTGAGGACAGCCACAGTACCAGGTACTCCTGCGGGGTCTCTACGGTCACTAACCTCTGAATTTTCAGGGGAGACTGGTGCAGCAGAAGCATGCTCAAGATCCTCAGAGCCTGATGGAGACCCCCTTCGCTTCCTGGAAGATTTAGTTCCGGAGCTTCTGGACGGCATATTCCTAAGCCCAAAGCTGAGGTATTCCAGCCGTAATACACCACTTTTACTGATAATAGTCTAGCACAATTGCTGCTATATAACAGTTGGTGTCTACTAAAGTGCCTTTCTAGGGGATGCCTGCATCAACCGCCTCTGTGTGCCTTATTCTACTGTTGCTAGCTCTGTCTGTGCACTTCAATAGCCAGCTGACACCTGTGATTGTGCCTTTAAACACGCTGGACGCCCGCACATGCGCAGAAGCGCCGCGGCGCGCACCGAGCGTCATCCACCAGCTCCGCCCCTTTTTCCAGGTCGCCTCTATATATAGAGGCACGCGCACGCGCGCGGGCACGTGCGCCTTCGGCGCTCTTTTTTAAAATAAGGAACTAGATGGGAGCCAGGGTCCCTGTTTGCCGCAGGGCCCGGGGATGGATGAGCGCAGCAACAGGGCAGAGGACACAGCTTCCCCGCAGAGAACTTACCAACTGCCTGGATTTGACTTTGGAAGAAAAAAATCCACATTACAAGAAAAAGAACCACAGCGGCCTCTAGTGATTAACACAGGTACCGCGGTCTTACCATTTTTTTTTTTTTTTTCTTGCCTACTATTAATTTTTTTTACATTTTCTTAGTAGTAACAGGCATGCACAGAATATTAGCGGGAATACCTTAGGTAACAGGCAGAAAGACAAATTAGGCTTGGGGGTCCCCCAATAGAACCAAGTTCCTGAGGGCCCCCACTTTTCCTCCTAAGAGAGGCATTACAGGCAAAACCTTGCTCTTCTCTGCAAGGCCCGGGTACCGACCGTTTAGCTATGAAGCTTTTTTGGTCGGATCCGGAATAGCTTACTGAGGCCCAAAAGAACCTGTACGCAAGCTCAGTGAAAAACACATGTTACTTCTTGGCCAACACCTTAGACACTGGCAAAAAAACTGAGGTACTCCCGGATGGGAGGGGCTTATATAGGGGAGGGTACTTCCGGTTTTGGAAGTTGCCAGTGCCAGCACCTGAAGGTATCTATATAACCCACATAGTAATGACTATGTCGCTCTGTGTCCCGTGATGTACGAGAAAGAAATTCTACAGGTTGCATGTTTTGAGTTACAGAGGAGGTATAGGGCTAGAATTATTGCTCTCGCTCTACCAATCGCGTCGATACCTCACATGTGTTGTTTGAACACTGCTTTTGTATGCGGGCGCTACTCACGTATGCGTTCGCTTCTGTACGCGAGCTCGGCGGGACGGGGGGGACGGGGGGGGGGTGCAGTCATTTTTATTTATTTTTTAAAGTCAGCAGCTACTAACAGTGTAGCTGCCGACTTTTAATAAGGACACTTACCTGTCCTACTCGCCCGCGATGTCGGTCCCGCCACAGCGATCGATCGCTGCTGTCAGGTCCCGGCTCCTCCATCCTCACTAAGGGAAACAGGCAGTGAAGCCTACGGCTTTACTGCCCGTTTCCTACTGCGCATGCGCCACTCGCACGGCGCTTTGTGAATAGGCGGCTTACCTCATGGAATACACACAGTTCCCAGAAGGCAGCGCGGCCCATTCACAAAAAGCGGAAGGAGACCCACCGCGGACAAGAAGAGGCACATCAGAGGCAGATTAGGGGACTTCCGCTTAGCAACAGGCATTTAGGGTGAGTATAAATATATTTTTTTTAGGATTATTAATGAAAACATTTTTCCAAGATGGACCTCCGCTTTAAGAGAAGATTCTAATTAAAATAGATGACAGGGCTGATATAATTGCGTGGCAGTATTTGCAAAAGGAGGGCCCATGTTCCTTGTTAATTTCCTCAACCAGCCTCTCTGCAGCTCTTCAAACAAGCAAAGCATGGTGTCTGTGTAAGTGCTTTGTTTATGGATCATGAGCTTTTTTTTTTTTTTTTTTTAAAAGGATATCTAAATCCAAAAATTTAATTTACTTCAACTTACAGAGTTTAGATGCGACGGCTGCATGAATTTTCTTTATTCAGGCCATCTACATTTTTTGCAAGCACAGAAAAACGCCTGTTGGATTTTATCAAAATTCCTGTGTGCTTGTAACTTCCTTTGTAAAGAGCTGATAAGTCAAACAATTGTATCTGCTTTCCCAGCTAGAACTGTGAATTACAGAACATCCCAATGCAATTCAAAGCCAATAAGGATAAAGAGGGCTGTTTGTACATCGAATGAAGGGAGCAGCCCAAGGTGGCAACGCTGCTCCTCCATAGATTTGGTGCGGTCAGTGAGTGTTGTCACCCCAGGACAGGAAGTGCATTACGAGCAAGATTACCAGGTGAAATCCGAGGGCGGAAAAAAGGACACTAATGCAGTCAGCACACAGAAGGACTAATAAGCTACAAAATATGAACATCTTGTTTTTGGGTTTAGATACAGTTAACCTCACTCCCCTGGCAGCATTGCAAATCCTCATAGCTAATTTAGTAGGAGGGTTGGATGGATTGTTGTCTGGAGTTTGCTGAAACCTTTATTCAAGGAATATACGTACTACATACTAAAGACCACCTCCCTTTCCCATTTAATTTCCTATCAAACTAGTTCTGTAGTTATCAGCTTATTGTGCAATACATAAATTGGCCCACTTGGCTAGAGAATCAACCCAAACCATTTTAAAAGGTTAACTCACCAATTCGTTCCCATTTTAACTTCATCACAGATATAACCTAGTTTAAAGAGGACTTCTATGCAGACGTGAATACCTTTGAATCTAACCTCACCTAAGAAGACAATTTGTGCTAGCTTGCCAATAATGGAATTCCCCAGCTCAAACCTGTTGTTCTTCTATACACAGGAGGAGGAGATTCAAATTGTCATTGTATCCCCTGCTTTGAAACAGGGCTGCAAGCTCCGAAAGTCCACCTTTTACATAGAAACGTTCCTTCCCTGCTGGTCATACATACTTCAAAAAGGATTCCTGTTACAATCCCCAAAGCGTTTGTAAACTCTAACAATAAATTGCTCGCTTTTGGTGTGTCTCTGTGTGCGTCTCTGTGTGCTAAAGCATTCTATTATATCGGTTTCCACAAGGGAACAACATTAGCTGTTCATCCAGCTAGAAATCTTGTAAACTGATAACTTCCTGCACTATCTGCCTCTCAGACGTTTTCTGTTAGCATTGTTCCCTGCCATCTCTGTGGACTGCAAAACACCTCCGGTTGTGGAGAAAAGAGGGAGGTGTTTTGTAGTTCTAACACCCTGTCCTAGAGTGACAAGGATGCTCACTTAAGTTGTCACCCTAGAACAAGTTTATGTCAGGATTAACCACATGCTGCCCAAGGACGTCCCTGTGCAGTGGTTATATACCGGAATGATGTCTGCAGCTACAGGCCAGCAATTCTATTTTTTGTAAAAGCAATCCTAGTGGCTAACAGTGTTCGCACCACACACGTGAGGTATCGCCAAAAACGTTATAGTGAGAGCAATAATTCTAGCACCAGACCTCCTGTGTAACTTTGGTAACCTGTAAGAGCTTTTAAAGCTTCGCCTATGGAGATTTTTTTTAGGTACCGTAGTTTGGCGCCATTCTACGGGCGTATGCAATTTTATTATATTTTTACAAATACTTTATTTTTAAAGGACACGTGGATAGTACAGACATCTCAACAGGAATAGAACTACCATGGTATATGTACATACAAAAAAGGTCAACATATCACACCACTACATTTACTAGATTTAGCTCAATGAATCAGACACTACAGAGATCCAAAAGCCTAGGCCATCAAACTTGCTTTATAACAAGCAAGTCAAGAACCTTGCCCCATACCTAGACATACCATAAAATACTGTACATGCAAAATCTAACATTAGCTAGTTATCTATCCAGAAATAAATTAACATATGAATTAGGTAAGTACACCAACTTTAACATTGTTAACAACAGTGCTAGATTAAAGCTTCAAGTACATAAAGCACTTCAGTTGTGCTCTTGGCTGTGTAACAAACAGTGTAGACCATGGAAACAGAAAAACAAAATTAGCTTCTTTGAAGAACAGCGGAGCTGACCACATTTACAGACTCAAATTCACAAGACCTCCAAATATCCTCGTTCTATAGTCCTGCCTTTCTCAACCTGTTCAACATAGAGGAACCCTTAAAATAACTTTCCGATCTCAGGGAAACCCGGATAATAATTACTGCATCTACAACTTATAATACATTAGTGTGATGGTCAGTGGGAATAATGCTCCTTACACTTGTGGTCATTGGGAAGAATTACCGCCTTAAAAGAGAACTAAAAAAAGATTATTAAAATGTCAATAAGAACTTAATCGGAGAGGCAGAAATTGCTCATGGAATACCTAGCAACCTCTGGAGCCCTAGTTGAGAAACCCTGTTAAAGTCATTACAAAATGGGGTCTATAGACCAAAAACTCACATTATATGAGAATGTATTAATTTAACTGTGGCCAAAGTAATGAAGAATCACAACAGATTGCAACCTCGATGGTAATGGTTAGATTTTGAATTTATGAATGATGTGATCCAACACAGAAAATAAAAGCTTGTTAACCACAATTAAAGCTATAGATAGGTTAGAGTGTATAGCCTTTTTTAAGTTTTAGTTTAAGATAGGGAATGGTTAAGATTCCTAGCAGTTTATTTTTTGCGGTCTGTGCTCCATTCGACTTTTCCCTCAGACACTGTCACAATGCAAAGTTCTGCATTCCCGATCAGTTTGACCCTTTTCACACTGAGGCGCTTTTGCGCTAAAAATAGCACCTGCAATGCACCCTGAAAAAGCCGCTCCTTTGTATCCAGTGTGAAAGCCCAAGGGCTTTCACACTGGAGCGGTGCGCTTGCAGGAGAGTAAAAAAACTCCTGCAAGCCGCATCTTTGAGGCGCGGTAGGAGCGGTAAAAATACCGCTCCTATAGCGCCCCTGCCCATTAAAATCAATGGGGTAGCGTCTCCAAAACGCAGCAAAGAGGCCTTTTTAACCCTTTTTCGGCCGCTAGCGGGGGTTAAAAATCACCCCGCTAGCGCCCGCAAATCGCAGCAAAAACGACACGCCGCTATAACGCCAGCACATCAGTGTGAAAGTAGCCTTACTGTCTCGGTGATAATGGTCACCAACCAATTAAAAAAAACACTAACAAAACGACAGGTGTTTTAATCCTGGTCTACTCTATTCAAAATTCAGACTGATTTTGCCAACACATAAGCAGGAACCGTGTGTACAGCTCCTCATCCTCTCATGACCAGCTTCTGTCGAATGAGGATGCTGGAAAACCAGCATCCAATTAGTACTTGTAGCCAATGGCTGCGAGCGCTGCTGTGTTCTGGAAGGGGCAGTCCCCCCGTCAGAACACAGTAGCTCAGTGGGGGAGATTGCTGCACTAACATCGGATGTGTTAGTATGGCGATTTGTTTTTTTTCTTGTTTGTTTTTTAACCCGCTGAGTTAAATCGAAAAACAACTTACTGTGTGTACCTAGCATTGCACTTTAATGGTTTACAGCTTTATTCAAACTGAGGCAAGGTGGATCTGATACTTTTCAGAACCAAATGAAAATTGCTGGTTCTTCTACTTTCCAATTTGCCTTATTCATTGTGAATTAAAAGACATATTCAGGCAAAGCTCATTTCTCTCCCATTTCTCCCTTCCACGCATTCACGGTTAATTTTTTTCTTATACATCAAAAAAACTTCATCAAAACCAAGTAAACTTGTTCCAGAACAGCCACATTAGCATTGTACAATACAACAATGACAGACCCAATTGCATCACCAAAGCCTCCCGAACCCTCTCACAACTGTCTTCCTCCAACAAGACAATTCCATGTATTAACTCATACAATGTATAGCGCCTTTAGTGCAAGAGGAAAATAACAGTATACTATAAAAGATCCTCCCATCGTGAATTTTTTTGAATACTTTCTGAAACTTTTTTTTTTTTTTCTTTACACACACCTACTCAATCCATCCATATCCCCTGTAGGTGTCAACTCTCAAAGACGACCGCCGATTCATCCCAGCACTCTTTGCTAGGGTCAACCAGGCATCGCTTTGTGATGCTGTCACGCTCTGTAATCTTCTGGAGCTTGAGAAGACCCCAACACTGGACAGCCAATCACAAGTGTCCACCTCACCCCACAGGGACTTAGATCCCTGAAAAAGGACCAACTTCCTCTACAGTACTGAAGATAGAAGACTTAGAATTCAGCATGCCATGTAAACATGGATTTAGGAAACAATTTGCTTCAAGCAAATCATTATTTACTGCTGGGATTAACAAACTGCATGATCTTCCACAAAAGTGTAGGACATATCAAGTCTAAAGTTACAAAAAATAAATAAAATCCTAGGTCCTTACTTTGTTAACACATCACCTTGAAATCATGCCCTGGTGCATGGTGCCACATGCCTATATTGTAGAGAAGAGGAGATTTACCTGACCAACAGCTAGTTTAAGCTCACATAGAGGTTCCCTCTCAACATTAACTCGAAAAGAAATCTTGTACAAAGATTCTGCCATCCGGTCTCCATCCAGAACTTCTCCCAAGGTCAGGCTCTTGTGGCGGATTTGTGAGGGGGCACACACTGGCAGTTGGTAGTAGTGATACGTTTCCTGTGGGTTGTGGTATGGTCCCACTTTGTTTACATACAACATTACTGAATCGCCTTGCTTGTATCGATTATCCGCTGCAATGAGTGGTGGAACTACAAGCCACATGCACAGGAAATCAATTAAACGAAGAAAACCCATGTCTAGGAGGAAAGGAAAAAGAAAAGTGTTTGATCATGGCTTACGATCTGAAAAGCCTTTTCTACTGTATATGGAATGATATTTCAGTCAATGCAATAACAACTAGCACATGGATCACTATAACAATCTTGCATGAATGAAATGCATGAATGATAAGAGATTAATGTAACTATTTCATAACAGTAATTATGTGTAGCAATAACTATTTTGATTTTGAGGGGGTGAAACTATTAAAAAAAAAAAAAAAGTGTAGGAAATACATTTTTAAAATTACGGCAAAATTAGATAAAATCTTAAATAAGCCAGGAAATAAAACTTGGAGCTGTTTGTTTTAGCGCAGTTTTTTTGTTTTTTTTAAGACACAGTGGGGTTGATTTACAAAAACTAGCGCGTGCAAAATCTGGTGCAGCTATGCATGGTAACCAATCAGCTTCCAGGTTTTTTTTGTCAAAGCACAATTGAACATGCTGAAGTTAGAAGCTGATTGGCTACCATGCATAGCTGCACCAGATTTTTCACGTGCTAGTTTTTGTAAATCAACCCCATTGTCTATGCAAGGCAAAGTGACAGTGTCTGTCTCCGACAGTGTCTCTGCAATGGGAAAACCTCTTTATTCGTTCCAGTACTTGGTTGCAGCCAGCACTAGAATGAGCTATGTTGGCAGCCGGGGGGGGGGGGGGGGAACAGTGACATCACTCCCTCGGTCAAATGACAGTGCTTGGGCTTAGTGACTGGCATGGCCACAGGTTAGGAGGTCACACGCTCCCCCACAACCAGACGTCATGGACTGTGACATAGAAAGAAGCGGTGGGGGTCACTGGTACAGTATCCACCTCTTTACAAGGGGTCGGAAGCTCCTTTGTAGACAGGATGTCTCTTTGCCCTGTATGCGTAAGATGACAGAGTCTCTTTAAAGCGGAGGTTCCGCGGTATATCCTTTTTTTTTTTTTACATTGCATTGGTTGAGTATTACTTTCTCATGTATTTACTCACGTCTCAGATGTTTCCCAGTCTCCCCAGTCAGAATCAGTTCTAAATTAGAACTTATAAAAATCCCCTTTGTAAGTTGCCATTTTGCTTGTGGGCATTGTGAAGCCCACAAGCAAATACTTCCGGGAAGCGTGAATGCTTTTCTCCCACTGCACTGTTGCCATCACAACGGACACATACTGTGAAGTTGTTGAGGGGGGGGGGTGCGGGGGGAGCCGCCGCGGGATGTGCTTTTTCTTTTCACATTCTACAGTTCATCGCGGGGGGGGGGGGGTGGGGGGCGCCGCTGCGAGATGTGTTTTCTTTTTACATTTTACAGGTCATCAGCGGGGGGGGGGGGGATGGGGGGTGCCGCGCCACTGCTAGATGTGTTTTCTTTTCACATTCCACAGTGAAATCAGCGCTCCTGTCTCCTATACTCTGGCTCCTGTCCTGTATGCTAACATCAGCTGCAGCTCAGAACGAGCGCTCTGAAGCTGTCAAGCTGATGAAGCTGATGACGAGGTGGTGAATTGTCTCCTGGGAAAGCATGACACTGCACTCCCAGGAGGCATTGGGGCGCTGGGGAAAGTAAAGGAACGCCCACTCCCGCGGGAGGGATACCAGGAAGTGTCCCTATTTAATACGAAATTCAAGGTAAATAAAAAAACGAAGAAGATAATTATTTGCCAAATGTTGTTATAAATGTTATACTGATTGGGATGAGCAAATGTTTAGATTTAGGGTGAACCTCCGCTTTAAGTTGCGTTCAAGTGTTATCAAAAAACATATTTTTTTTTTTTTTTGGGAGACAGACAAGGAAATAGTAATAGCCCTGTTTTTATGATAACAATGTCCTATTGAAAAGGTTTCATTTCAGTTTCTGTCCTGAAGGCAAGGAACAACAAGAAGATAATTTCCAGTGACAACGGTTGCCAGGACAAATAAAAAAACGAATCTGCCTAACAGTGTATAACAAATAGCATTATAAAACCTAAAATGGCAGGTTCACCTTTAACAACATGTTAAAACCCAGTAATACTCCGTCTCACCCCACTCTGCACATGCTCAGTTGCTCTCCATTTTTAGTCACTGCCAAATTTGTAGAGGCCAATCTACTGACAACCTTAAAGCAGAATTAAACCCTCCTATCCTTTACAGCCAAGGAAGCTGATTCTGTTTGATCTGCGACTGCCATGGTGCTGCACATTTGATCAGTTATAACACCAGCCATTTAATGGTTTGACAGCTTGGTTGAGGACAAAATGTGACAGTTAGCAATCCTAGCATTCCAGGAATGTAACTTTTTTTTGAAACCATTAAAATCGATGGATTTAGTTAAGCTTAATGATTTACTGTTGGGCTCTGGGCTTGAGAAAAATGACAGCAAGAAGAAAACAGGAGCAATGCTGGAGGCAATTTACAGCACACACTAATTTTGGTAGCTTAATTATGAATGTGGAATGTATGTGCCTTGCTAAAGAACATTATTTTTTTTTATCAAGTTGTAATGGATAAAGTTCTGCTTTTAAGTGTGACATGTTGCTATGCAGCTTCCCCCCCCCCTCATCCCGTGAGCCACCCTGTGACAGCGCTTTGCCTTGTCATTCATACACCGGAATCTGTGAACGAACAAACTACAAATCCTGTCTTCCACTGCGGCAGATGACTTGTAGTTCTCAATGGACTGAGAGTGAGCTGAGAAGTGCTCTTGTAGTTCACAGATACTTCCTCCAGGTTTTAAACAAAAATTGCATACCGAGGAATGCTGGAGAAAGAGTCTGCAGGAGCCCGACGATGCAGTGGATCAGAGGTGCAATACTCTGCAGGCTCCTGTGTAAAAAATAAACTAAATGCACATTTTTTTTTCCTGAAAAAAAAAAAAAAAAAAAAAAAAAGAGAAGGTGAGCTTGGCCCTTAACCCTAGCCAAAACGAAAAAAAAAAAAAAAAAAAAAATTGGGATTTTTTTGTTTTTGTTTTTAAATTTGTTTTATTCATTTTTTTATTTTTATACATAAATATAGCTTTCATTACATTTCCAATAGACATATAAAAAGAAATACATTTTAAAATAAACACATTACATTAACAACAACAATAATATTTTGGGTCTATCCTACATCCTCCTAATTTTTCTTCTCTCTCAGATTTCAACTACCCCCCCCCCACCGTGGGGAGTAGGAAGAAAAGAAAAAAGGCCCCAATCTCCCACCCTTCCTCCCCCCTATTTTATTAAAGTGCTATGTGCTCAATTTCCCATTTCTTATCCTTTATGACCTCAATATTTTTGTGTTTGTTTTAAATTTATGGAGGGGGGATGAGAGAATTACTCTCCCTTTCCCCATTTCCCACTACTGCACATGTATCAATTTTTTTTTTTTAAATGGGATTTAGATACAAAAAAAAAAAAAATCGCATCTAAAACAAAGTGTTTTTTTTTTTTTTTTTTTTTAATAAAGATTAGAACCTCTGAAGATTTTACTGCTGTCTGTACCCCTGCTGGGGGCTTCATTCTGTCTATCTGCTCTAATAACCATTGTCACTGGGACAGAACATGATGAGAAATCCAAAATCTTACAATTGTCATGAAACAGGAAAAAAAAGGAAAATCTTTCCAATTAGGATACAGTGACAATTGTCCAAAGTGGGGCTTACCTTCAAGTTGAGGGAGATTTCTTCTCACTTCCCTGTTTTGTTCTCAGGACATGAAGTGCCCTCTCCTCTCAATGGGACACAGCTAAAAAATAAAATAAAAATAAGTAGGCTACAAAACAGACAGATTTTGATCATAACTCACTGTATCCAAAATACACACAAAAAAAAAAAAAAACACACACACACAACTTTCACTTACTATATAAAATTACTTGTAAAGGCATGGTAACCTAACATAAAAATAAATAGTAAGGTGTGTCTAAAGCTGGCTGCACATTTTTTCATTCACCACATTACTATATAGTAAATATTACAGAGTAATCATAATGGTAAAGTATATAAAAATATTACACACGATTATAGTAAGGTAATGACTACATAATAAAGATAGTAATTATACTAAAATATGTGATGTCACTGCCCCTCCTCTCTACCTCATCCAATCAGAGAACACATTGTATTCATTAAATTAAGGAAGAACGACTAAGGGTTGGGACTTTGAATGGAGCAGGCAGGTGTAAGTTATTTTTAATTTTTTTGGAAATCGATGATAAGTTGTATTCATTAAAGCAGAACTAAAACCTTTCGATGTAACAGTTTCCCACCACAATTTACAAAGAAGTAAACCCATTGATTTAAAAGTTTCAAAAAGCAGTTACATTCCCTGCATGCCGGGAATGCCAACTGTCACATTGGTTGTGCTCTCAACCAAAATTGTCAAACCATCCAATGGCTGGTTTCATAACTGATCACATGTGCAGCATCATGGCAGTTGAAGATTAAACAGAGGCCAAGATGGCAGCTTCCTTGCCTGAAAATGATAGGAGGGTTTACTTCCACTTTAAGACATGCCACGAATGATAACTGGCAAAGTTGCTTGTGCTCTCACCATTAAAATGTCATAACGGGTCACATGTGCAGCATCATGGCAACTGCAGATCAAACAGAGGCCAAGATGGCAGCTTCCTTGGCTGTAAAGGATAGGAGGGTTCAGTTCCACTTTAAAATAAATAAACAAATGCAAGGCGTTCTCTGAATGGAAGATGTGCCCGGTGAGCGAGATCTCCTGTGGTATTATGCTGAAGGGCAGCTTCTTGGCACAGCACCCAGAAACTCTGCTTTATTGGGAATGGCAGATGAAACTAAGGTTGCCACCTCATCCCTTTAAACCCGAACACATATGAAATTACACAGGTTCTGAGGCCAATTTAATGCAGATAAGGCACTGAGTTTAATTACCACCTTAATCAGCCACAGAACCTGTGTAATTAATATGTGTTCGGGTTTAAAGGGATGAGGTGGCAACTCTAGATGAAACCCTCTCTTACAACACAGACCTTTCTTTCTCCCCCAAGGTGATCATTAGATTTCCATAAACAATCACAGTGTCATGCGACTGATCACACCATGCCCCAGTGTGCTCCTGTGTAATGCTAGCTGGGGGGTGAAAGTAGCTGTATTAGCAGGGCTTCCTCCTGATCACACGGCCACTACAGAGACTGGCCCATTACAGAGTGTAGGTGTCATAGATGTGACAGGTGAGGTTACCTAGGTGGGCTGTGTACTGATCACTTCCGGAGTGCTGTCACTTTCCCCTCTCTCTCTCTGCACACCTGAATGTCAGCTGTCAGCACACAGCTGCTGCCCCTGCCTTCCTCCAGGTGGGCTCTACACCGTCCTCCTCATCCTGTCTGATGCCCGTCTCCAAGGTTCCTGACAGTTTCTGGGGGCCTTCACCTCTCACGTCACCAGCGGAACATTCCTATGCCAGTTCCGGCATGACAACCCCTGTACTGTCTAGGAAGCGCCGGATACGATTTATCATAAACGTCGCGCTTAGCAACCTCACGCCTTTCCTTACCCTATTCTCCTCACACTTAACGACACGACAGCTTCAGAGTGTTCCGGCTCCTTCAGGCACTGAGTTAGACACCTCGAACACGTCAGCACCCAGGTCCTCGTGTGGGCGGATCCGTGTAGACGCCAATCAAGAGTGAGCTGTGAGCTCTCAGAGACCAGTTACAGTAGTAATGATAATTGGCTCGATCTGTGCGGTGTACAAGGCTGTGGAAAGAGACACTTAAAGAGGAACTGCAGTCTGCTCACATAATATGTAATAAAAACATCTTTGCCATTCTGAAGCTTCCCTCCAACCACGTTGCGTATTATTTTATATATACTGTGATTCTGTACTTGCCAAATATGCTGCAGAAATCTGTTCTGGCTGCAGCCATTTTAACTGTGGGCAGCTGAAGCTGCTGCCTGTTCACTTCCTGGATTTACACAGACACACAAGCCTCGTACATAGGGTTGCCACCTCATCCCTTTAAACCTGAACACCTTTGAATTACTCAGGTTCTGGGGCTAATTAAATGCAGGTAAGGCACCAAGTGAGTTTAATTACTACCTTAACCACCTCGCGCCCGCCGTACGAGAATATACGGCCGCAAGGTGGTTGTCAAATGCCGGGAGGCCGTTATTATACGGCCTCCGCTATTTGGCCACTGGGGGACGCGCGAGCGCCGCCGGCGGCACGCGCGCGCACCCGACGCATCACTGAGATGCCGATGCGCGTGCCTGGCGGCCGCGATGTCCGCCAGGCGCCCCCGATCGGCGGTTACAGAGACAAGGACATGGATCTGTGTGCGTAAACACACAGATCCATGTCCTGTCAGGGAGAGGGGACCGATGCTGTGTCCCTTGTACATAGGGACACAGATCGGTCTCCTCCCCCAGTCAGTCCCCTCCCCCCACAGTAACAATCACACATTAGGGAACACATTTAACCCCTTCCTCGCCCCCTAGTGTTAACCCCTTCCCTGCCCGTCACATTTATACAGTAATCAGTGCATATTTATAGCACTGTTCGCTGTATAAATGTGAATGGTCCCAAATTAGTGTCAAAAGTGTCCGATGTGTCCGCCATAATGTCGCAGTCACGAAAAAAATCACTGATCGGCGCCATTACAAATAATAAAAAAATATATATAAAAATGCCATAAAACTACCCCCTATGTTGTAAACGCTATAACTTTTGCGCAAACCAATCAATAAACGCTGATTGCGATTTTTCTTTACCAAAAATATGTAGAAGAATACGTATCGGCCTAAACTGAGGAAAAAAATATAAAAAAAAAAATTGGGATATTTATTATAGCAAAAATCAAAAAATATTGCTTTTTTTTTCAAAATTGTCGCTCTATTTTTGTTTATAGCGCAAAAAATAAAAACCGCCGAGGTGATCAAATACCACCAAAAGAAAGCTCTATTTGTGCGAAAAAAAGGACGTCAATTTTGTTTGGGAGCCACGTCGCACGACCGCGCAATTGTCATTCAAAGCGTGACAGTGCTGAAAGCTGAAATTTCGCCTGGGCAGGAAGGGGGTATATGTGCCCAGTAAGGAAGGGGTTAATCATCCTCAGAACCTGTGTAATTAATATGTGTTTGGGTTTAAAGGGATGAGGTGGCAACCCTACTCGTACACACAATCAGATTTTCCAACGGGAATTGTGTGATGACAGGCTGTTGTCGGAAAATCCCACAGTTTGTACGCAATTGTTGTCGGATTTTCCGCAGACAAATGTTGGATGGCAAGCTTTAAAATTTTCCACGATCATTTGTCTGTTGTCGGATTTTCCTATCGTGTGTACAAAAGTCCAAAGTACAAACACGCATGCTCGGAAGCAATGTTTACCAAACACAACATTAGCAGAAGGTGCCCAAAGGGTGGCACTAAGGAGCTGAAAAACCACGTAGTTTTGTGTTTGTTGGCCGACAATTGTGTGCCGTTTGTATGCAAGACAAGTTCATGGCCCACGCCCTTCGAATAAAAGTCCTACGCTTTGTCCACTGAAAATCCGATCACGTGTACCAGGCTACAGAGGTGTTTCGTCAGAAATGTCGACCCGTCAGAAAGTATAATCTGATGAAACAGAGTCACACCTGCAGCTCTCATTGGCCCTCTTATGATTCCTCCCCCTCCCTTCCTGGCAAACTCTCATGAGAGTGAGAGAGAGAGCTGGGCATGATGTCATAAGCCTAGGCTTTTTACCAGACAAGAAACAGGAAGTGGGCTGTATAAGGTATTTACTGGCAGAAAAAAAATGTTTTACTATCCAAAATTAAAACAACAAGGACAGAAGATTTAATAGATGGAAAGATGGAAAAAAAATGAATGAAGGTTCGCCTTTACGCTGAATGTACACAAAAAAAAATCGCCTTTGGATCGATCGTACGATAATCTGATCAGTAGTACACAGCTTTCGTGAGCCGATCACAAAAGTTGATCCAACAATATCCGAAGGGACAAGCACGAAAAATTTTATCGTACGACACCAGATCGCATGATTTTCGTTTAACCACTTGCTGACCACTCTATAACAGTTTTACTGCTACAGGGCGGTAGCTGTACGCCAGATCACAATGTACGTGATCCCGCACTTCCAGGTAGCAGTGGCGAATGCGTGCCGCCGTCGGCTCAATCCGGCTGTGATAATACAAAGCAGGAGCCAATCAGTGGGTACCATGGATTGGATGTCCACCAGCACCCGCCGATCATCCTGCAGATAGACAGAACGGCGGTCTGCCTATGTAAATGTAGCGGGTATATGCTTTTCTATCATGTTTGAATTTGGTGGGGGATCTGTGATGTGTGGTTCCCTGGGGCCCAGCGGGTTGCGCTGTCACTTTGGGCCCGGGGTTGAGCCATCGTTGCAGTGGCATACCCTTTTTGGCCTCTCGCGGCATGAGTACAGCGGGGCGGGGGCTCCGCTGGGCTTGCTGGGGGAGGGTGTAAAGGGGTCGGCCATTTTTGGTCACGGGGAAGAGTCCCGGGCACCTTTGGCCTGAGGGCTGTGGTTCGTGGTCGGTGTCCAGGCGGCCTGGGCCTGGACACCCGGAGCTCGTGTTCCACCCCGGGCACCTTCAGCCTGGGGTGAGGTACTCGGTTGGAGGCCTTGGGCCCAGTGTCCTCCGCTGGGCTCCGCGAGGGAAGGATTTCCTAGGAGGCCCCGGGAGTGGGGTGCCCTAATCCAGAGGCGTAAGGGACCGGAGGAGTTACTCACCCGAAGACCTGGTGCAGCAGATTGCCGGTGCCGGGTGAGCCTCAGGAGACCGCCCGGAGGGGTATCTTCCCAAACAGGGGCCGAGTGCAGTCAGGAGGAAGGTTCACCATTCACCCTGTCAGTGGCAGCGACCAAGATTCTAAACAGGTGGTAGAGACCACATGCAAAAAACCTATTCGCTGATAGAGGAATAGGAGAGTTCATTGTGCCTGGGCCTACTCGTATCCACACCCCCTGTCTGTTCGTTGAGGGAGTCCAACTGATTGGATCAGCAGCAAGTCACCATGTTCGTAAATGCATCGTGGATTCCACTTCACCCTTCTACCACGACTTTGACTACTGCTGCTCCGGTGACCGATACGGGGATCCGGCTAAAGCCCCGGGGAAGATTCGCCCTGTACTCATGCATGGACGTTGAGGCCCTGGGTGTGATTTGTCCCAGCTGTTCGGGACTGGTGTGTCAGCTGAAGCCATTCGGGCGATGCGAGGCCTGCGGGGAGTTCTTATTTGAGGTGGACCCAGCTATAGAAAAGCCAAGAACCATTCGCCTCAACCGCACTACAGGCAGCACCACTCAAGTAGGAGGAATCACCGCTTTGACAGCCATCCCTGTGCGCACTGCAACGACCGCGGGGGAAGTCGCGATCAACGAAGTACGGGAGAAATCCGAGGATGCTGACTCGGTCACCACTGTCTCACAGCATCCACCGCCCAAGAGGAAGACCGGCATGGTAGCCCCATCCAGCGGTCGCGGTGGATCATCCTGCCCGCCTACGCCCGGCCCGGATGGATCCGGCAGGTCGAGTCCCGGACATCCAGTTTCAAGTAAAGGCCGAGGTAAGCCGGGCGGAGGGACTTGGTGTGTGGGCGGAGGTGTCAGGGAGTCACGGCCCTGTGTGTCCGCGGGAGGCGGCAGTTCAGTCTCCACTACAGGCTACCTGCCCGCGGAGGAGTGTGACACCTCCGACCTGGAGTCGCGCTCCGATCTGGGAGACGATGTTGCCATAGATGAACTCTTTGCCAGTAAGGGTTGGGACAAGATGCTTCTCTCCTCGTCCCGCCGAACTAGGGATCCACCCATGTCTACAGGGGATAGTACACCCCGGGTAGAGGCACCAGCGCCTGAGGAGGGATCCCGTCCCTAGCTTGCCCTTACATCCCCGGTGCCACCTGCACCTAATGCCGGGGAAAAGAGACTGTTGTTGCGGGCGCCTATGCCCAGAACAGAGATGACCAAAGTACCTTGTCACCCGGATGCTATAGTTTTGCCAGGTGAAGGGGATAAAGCCACTATGCTTCCACTGGCGAGACTACAACGCCTGTTTGGCCAGAAGGTTGCTGCTGAGTATGGGTGGGAGTACCCATACTTGTCTAAAGAGTTATTGTATGAAGTGGAAGTTTGCCGGGAGCGCTGGTACAATGACTTTGTGTGGACCCACATTCAGGTCCCACACACCCGTAGGTACCTCCCGTGTTCTCCCAAGGCATCTCAGCGTTTCAAAGACTGCAAGGTGCAAGGAAGGGGAAGATGTTGAATACCATCTGGAAACCATGGACCAGCATTTGAAACCACTTGTCCTGCCGCACCCTCGCTTCTATCTGTAGGAGATAAAAAGACTCAGTTTGCCGCCTAATGTTGCTGAACTCTCCGGGTTTGTTGTTTGTTTCCCGGGAAAACTCAGTGACTGTACCCGAGCTAATGGGTGTTTGTGCTCTTCGGAGGAATTGAAGGACTGTTCCTGTTGTTGTTCTTCATTCTCCAACAAGTGATCTTGGACTCTGGGGTAGAGAGGGCCAAAGAAGAAGAGGTCTCCACAAGTGCAGTCACCGCGATGCTGTCACCAGGTGGCAGTGTCGTGCATCGGCATTCACTTTTCACACGCACACTTTTTGAAGGAAAGGATTTCTTTACGGAGAGGTTCTTTCGTTCTCACACGAACATATGTGTCAGGGTTGTGTGTGTTTAATATTTATTTTCCCCTCTGCAGGAGAGCATCCCGTCAAGACCGCTGAGAGTGGGGTGGGTCTTGGTTAGTGATGTGGGTGGGGGGGAATGTTAATGATGTGGCTTTTGATATATGTTTCAAGTTATATGTTATTTGTTCCCTTCCCCTCCCTTTTTGTTGAGGCTCAGGCACAACTGCTCTAGTTAGGTTTTTTAAATTTTTTTGGATTTTTGAAATTTTCAGTCGGTTTCTGGATTGGACTGTGTCAGCCCTTGAGGGCATAGTTTATTCCAGACACTGGGGACCAGTGTCAAACAACCAGGGGGAGAGTGTAGCGAGTATATGCTTTTCTATCATGTTTGAATTTGGTGGGGGATCTGTGATTTGTGGTTCCCTGGGGCCCAGCGGGTTGCGCTGTCACTTTGGGCCCGGGGTTGAGCCATCGTTGCAGTGGCATACCCTTTTTGGCCTCTCGCGGCATGAGTACAGCGGGGCGGGGGCTCTGTTGGGCTTGCTGGGGGAGGGTATAAAGGGATCGGCCATTTTTGGTCACGGGGAAGAGTCCCGGGCACCTTTGGTCTGAGGGCTGTGGTTTGTGGTCGGTGTCCAGGCGGCCTGGGCCTGGACACCCGGAGCTCGTGTTCCACCCCGGGCACCTTCAGCCTGGGGTGAGGTACTCGGTTGGAGGCCTGGGGCCCAGTGTCCTCCGCTGGGCTCCGCGAGGGAAGGATTTCCTAGGAGGCCCCGGGAGTGGGGTGCCCGAATCCAGAGGCGTAAGGGACCGGAGGAGTTACTCACCCGAAGACCTGGTGCAGCAGATTGCCGGTGTCGGGTGAGCCTCAGGAGACCGCCTGGAGGGATGTCTTCCCAAACAGGGGCCAAGTGCAGTCAGGAGGAAGGTTCACCATTTACCCGGTCAGTGGCAGCGACCAAGATTCTAAACAGGTGGTAGAGACCACATGCAAAAAACCTATTCGCTGATAGAGGAATAGGAGAATTCATTGTGCCTGGGCCTACTCGTATCCACACCCCCTGTCTGTTCGTTGAGGGAGTCCAACTGATTGTGTTTCATCCTGACATTGAAGAATAAAGGAGTGTTGGACTTTTATTGGTGTGGGGCTCATTTACTGGCAGACACTGTTCCACAGAAGAGGCAGAGTCTCCAAACTCAGAACACCGACCCGAAGGTAAAGAAACCTTGCTTACACCACATAAACATCTGCGGTGAAGGCTTGGCGTGGTGACCCCGCACTCTCTCCTCCAAGGTACCCCTAGACAAGCAGAAACCAGCCAACAGCGGAGGGAGAGAGTGGAGGCCGCTACATAAACAAGGCAGATCGCTGTTCTGACAGGAGGGAAGGCATTGATCCTGTGTCTCTACAAAGCAGGGACATGAATCTGTGTCTTCCCCTAGCAAAAGCACATCCCACACTAGTAAAACACTGGCTAGGCACACAGGTAACCCTTTGATTGCCCGTGATGTTAAAGTAGTTGTAAAGGCAGAAGTTTTTTTTTTATCTTAAAGCATTCTATGCAATAACCACTTAAGGACCGGAAGGATTTGCCCCCTTAAAGTGGTTGTAAACCCACGGGGACAAAAAATAAATGAAAAACCTGCAAGACAAAGGCAGAATGAGCTAGTATGCATAGCATACTAGCTCATTATGATATACTTACCTTAGATCGAAGCCCCCACAGTGGTCCCGGCACACCGCTTTGGCCGGCGACATGTCTCCCGGAGTTACTTCTGGGTATCGCGGGCTCCGGCGCTGTGATTGGTCGCAGCCGCGATGACGTCACTCCCGCGCATGCGTGCTGGAGAAACCAGTAATGGCACACTAGCTAAAGAAACGGCCTGTACGAGCCGTCTTTTCAGTGCGTATGTGCCGATGACATCAAGTTTAGGAGAAATTCACGGTAGCTACAGGTAAGCCTTATTATAGGCTTACCTGTAGGCAAAATGGAAAATTGTATCAAAATTGTATCAAACTTACCTTAATTTTCCTGTCCTGGCGCCAAACCATGGCATACTAGTGATAGAGCTCCGCCTCTTGACCACTCCCTCAGGACAAGTGAATAGCATAAAAAAGGGAGTTGTTCGATGCCCCCCATTCTTCGTAGCAAGCCACATACCGGAATGTACATGGGTGGGGTCATATGCTGCCATGGTTTGGCGTCAGGAAAGGAAAATTACGGTAAGTATTTGATACAATTTTCCATTTTTCTGACGCCACCATGGCAGCATACTAGTGATAAATAACTAGCTGACAGGGTTGGTATTGCTTGACAAAATCAAAATGTATTTCTTAAATCATAACAGAAGACTGGATAGTCCTTCTACCGAAATCTACAGACGACAAGGCGCCTGGGTCGATTCTATAATGTCTTAAGAAAGTGTTCTGAAAGGACCAAGATGCTGCTCTACAGATTGTTTCCATGGACACATTGGAGAGAGCTGCCCATGAGGCTGCCACCGCCCTGTTGAGTGTGCAGTCACCACTGCAGGAAGGTCGCAACCCCTCGCTCGGTACGCTCTGCATATAAGTTCTTGCAGTGGCCTCCTTCCCCCGGTACCGCCCTGTTGTGATTATAAAGAGCTTCTCTGAAGATCTAAATTATGCAGTAACGGACAAGTATCTCCTTAACGTCCTGGAAACATCTAACTCACTCAGCTTTCCTGAGTGCTCTTTTGGGAAGTTGGGCAAAGCCCAAATACCAGCCTGGTGGAAGGGCGTTGCTATTTTCGGAATAAAATGGTCAACCGGCCTTAGCTGGACTCTGTCTGGGAAGAATCTTATATGGTGTTCTGATGCTCCCAGGACTTGAAGCTCTGACACTCTCCTTCCAGAGGTAATTGCTGTCAAGAAAACTGCCTTGTACGTTATGTCCCAAAGAGAACACTCCTCGTGGGAGCAAAAGGATGTGCCGATAGAAAGCCTAGTAGAACAGAAAGATCCCATTAGGGAAATATTCTTTTATTCGGTGGGCGAAATTTGATGACGGCTTTTTAGGAATTGTTTGACTAGCGGCTTCTCAGCCCATCTGAGCTTTGTTAATGCCGAAATTGCAGATATTTGCACCTTTAATGAGCCGAGGCTAAGGCCCATGTCTAGGCCCGATTGAAGGATGTCCAATACTGCCGATAGAGGTAGGGCTGCAGGATCCAAGCTTCTTTCGGCCAGTAAGAGTGCAAATCTGTCCCAGATCTTGGCATAGACCCTATTAGTAGTGGGTTTTCTGGCCTTCAGTAAGGTGGCAATAACTCCAGAGGAGCATCCTAAGCTCTCCAGCCTCCCCTTTCAACAGCCGAGCCCGAAGTTCCAGCTTGCGTATGTTCGGGTGCAGGAACTTGCCCTGTACTAGTAGGTGCAGGAATACTGGTAGGGGGATTAGATGCTGTCTGCTGAGGTGCATCGCTGACAGGAACCAAGGCCTCCATGGCCAGAATGGGAGGATGGCTATGACTGTCACCTGTTCTCTCAATAGCCTCAGGAGGAACCTCATAATTAGAGACGTTGGAGGGAAGGCGAAAGCCAGGTTGCAATTCCAAGGTGCAACCAGCGCATCTGTTCCCTCTGCCTGGGGATGCGGAAACCTGAAAAGGAACCTCTGAAGCTTGCTGTTGTTGTGGGAAGCAAAGAGGTTGATTTGAGGTAGACCCCACCTGTGGACCAATTGAGAGAATATTCTGGGGTGCAATGTCCATTTCGTATGATCCTTGAATTTTCTTGACAGATGATCCACCTGTGTATTCAATCTCCCAGAAGGTAGACTGCCCTCAGAGACTGTAGGTGAACCTCCGCCCAGGCCATTATGGGTTCCACTTCCTTCATCAATGTGTTGCTGCGAGTTCCCCCTGATGTTGAATATAGGCCACTGCGGCCCTGTTGTCCATTTGCAGAGTAACTGAGCGATTCTTGATTCTGTGGCACGAAGAGACAAAAAGGCTGCTCGTATCTCCAGCACATTGGAGACCATACCCTTGGCGGGGAAGCCCCATCTGCCCTGACATTCGCAGTGTGTCCCCAAACCTGCCTCGCTGGCGTCGGTCGTAACAATGGTCCAAATTAATGGACCTAAGGGCTGTGACTTCTTTAGGGACCCCACTCTCAGCCACCACTGTAGGCTCCTTCTCATAACGAAAGACACTATTATAAGCTGTGCCATACTCTGCTTCCTCCACTGCGTTAGGAAGCCTAGCTGAAACTGACGGAGATGCCAGTGGTCCCATGGAACCATTGGAATGCACGATGACATGGTGCCTAGTAGATTGAGGCACTGAGAGGCTGACAGGTGAGTGGTAATTGCCGCTGCTAAAATTCTCTTCCTGATCATCTCCGCTTTCTCTGCTGAAATAGAGACAGATGCTTTCTCCGTATTGAACAGCCCTCCCAGGTACACCAACTGTTAGGTCGGGACAAGTATGCTCTTCTCGAAGTTGATGATCCACCCAAACCTCTGCAAAGTGTGGATGAGGATCTCCCTGTGTGACAGTAATTGTTCCCGATCCCTGGCCAGCAGTAGGACATTGTCCAGGTAGTGGTGGTTCCTGCACCCTGAGCTGGGCAAGTATGGCGATGAGGACTTTTGTGAAGGTCCTCGGGGACGGGCACAGACCAAAGGGTAGGCTGGTAAACTGTAAATGTGTCTGACCCACGACTGCAAACCTCAGGTACTTCTGGAAGGCGGGCAAGATTGGAATATTGAGGTATGCATCCTGTAGATCTAGAGAGAGCATCCAGTCGTCCGGCTGTATGGTTTGAATGATCGTGGGAATGGACTCCATTTTGAATTTTTCTAAGTGAATAAAACAATTCAGTGTTTTCAGGTCAATGACTGGGCGCCACCCTCCATCCTTCTTGCGTACCATGAATAGGGTGGAATAAAACCCTGAGGTCTTCTATGCGGAGGGAACCGGTGTTACTGATTGCTGTATTTGGAGAGACTGAATGTATTGAAGTAGGACAGCCGCTTTCTGCTGTGTCTCTGGAATTTTGGTGGGCAAAAAGTGATCTGGAGGGGGTGTACTGAGGAACCTCCAGGAATGGCCTTGGGCGGACCATGGTTTTTACCCAAGAGTCTGTACAGTTTCTTGCCCAGATGTCTGCAAAGTGCGCCAGCCTGGCTCCTACTGGGAGCATCCGTCAAAAAGACTTACTAGGTTCTTGTGGGGCACTCTGCACCTTCTGCTTGCGAGCTCTAAGGAAAGTTGCGTGAGTCCCGCTCCAGCCGCCGGCCAGGGCCCTGGACTGCCGAGAGAATCTTGGGTCTCTGGTTCTGGAGGGCTGGAACCTGCTGGAAAAAGTCTTGGCATCAGCAGGCAGCTGCCGCTCCGTTTTAGAAATGTTATGTAAGCTTTATTAGCTCTCTGGATATTGGCTTCTCCATTTAAAGGCCAGTGATGTGACTTCAGACAGGTTACATTTGTGGAGAAGATGAACAGCAGATCTGTAGATGACGTTTCTAATAAATCCCAAACAGAGAGAGAGGACAGCACTCGTGATAGTGACCGACCTGAAGAACACACCGACCACACATACTCTTCATCCTGTCATGAAATGGAAAATGGAATTCCATACTCAGCACTGAGTCCCAATACCCTAATGCTTAAGAAGAAGATAAGACGACTACATTGCAAAGCCCAAAGACAGAAGCAGAAGATAAAGACTATGAAGAGGCTGATCAAAAAGTTACGATCCTGCAGTTAAAGTACTCCTAGTGGATTAAAATCACCTGAATACAGCGTTTACACCCTGGCAACTGAATTCCAAACGTAGTGTTTTAATTTATAGCACACACAGCTACATATCTCATTATTTTTTTTTTATATATCATCTGGTTATTTGATTCTAATCAAATTTGAGTCAATAGTAAAAGAAAAAAAAAGGCAGGCTGATCCACTTGCTGGCTTGTATAAAATTTTGGGGGCCCTTTAGGGCAGGTTTTAGGCATTTTTCCAAGGCACCCCTGGGAAACCAAAAAGGCTGATCTAGGGGTGAATAAGGGGTAAATATGTGCCTAACTATATGTAATGTGTGCTGCTTTTTACTAATGATCTCTCAATTTCTAAATCAGAAAATGACATATCACTCCCTGTGTACAGAGCTCTGTGTTAAATTTCAACACAGAGCTCTCGGCTGTGAATGTACACAGGCGATCAGT
This sequence comes from Rana muscosa, assembly GCA_029206835.1. NCBI lineage: Eukaryota > Metazoa > Chordata > Amphibia > Anura > Ranidae > Rana > Rana muscosa. The sequence goes on along the minus strand of CM055116.1, from coordinate 800,808,851 downwards.
AGGTCCCAGCCATAAATCATGCACACGCACTAAATCCGAAAGTAGGTATGTACCAGTACATCGCTTTGCCTACAGTGGCCGCTTGCCCACAGTACAATGCAGGCTGGTGTTAAGTGGCTAAACAATCCATGTAAATACAGGGGGTTTTATTTACTAAAGGCAAATCCACTTTGCACTACAAGTGCACTGCAAGTGCATTTGAAAGTACAGTCGCTGTAGATCTGAGGGGGACATGCAAGGAAAATAAAAAACAGCATTTTTGCTTGTACAGTATGTGATTGGATGATAAAATAGGCAGAGCTGTCCCCCATTTCACATCTTCCCTTTAGATTTACAGCGACTGCACTTCCAAGTGCACTTGTAGTGCAAAGTGGATTTGCCTTCAGTAAATCAACCCCAATGTCTGTTTTAGTTTTGTAGAGAAAGTTAAAGTGGTTGTAAGCCTCAAGCCCCGTACACACGACCAGTTTTCTCGGCAAGAAAACTGCTGGGAGAGCTTTTTGCAGAGAAAACCGGTCGTGTGTATGGTTTCTCGTCGGGAAAACTGCCGGGAATATCGACGAGAAAAATAGAGAACCTGCTCTCTATTTTCTTGTCGGGATTCTCGTCGGCCTGTTTCCCGACGAGAAAACCGTGAGTGTGTATGCTTACCTGTCCATGGTAAACCCGCGCATGCTCGATGAGACTTCGACACATGTGCGGTAGCATACAAGGGTAGTGTAGGGTGAAGCAAGATGGCGGCGACGGCATAGAATGTGACGAGCGCCGGCTCGTCGTAGTCAATGACATCACCGCGTTCTTGCCATTCAAAAGAACGGCGGGTCTTTTGAATGGCGCGTGTGTACACAGGGCTTGGCAAGACAAGCTTGCCAGGAATCCCGTCGAGAAAACCAACGTTTTTTTTTGACGGGATTCCCACCCATGTGTACGAGGCTTGTGACATGAAAAATGAACAAAGCATATCCCTCTATAGTGTGTACTTGTCTCAATTAAGAGCACTGAAGCCTCGTACACATGACCGAGTTTCTCGTCCAAAACCGACAAGAAAAGTGCCGAGAGAGCTTTATTGTCGAGAAAACTGTTCGTGTGTATGGTTTTACGACGAGAAAACTGCCGTGAATCTCGACGAGAAAAATAGAGAACCTGCTCTCTATTTTCTCGTCAGGATTCTAGATTTTCTCATCGTGTTTCTCGTCGGCCTGTTTTGCGACGAGAAAATGGTTTGTGTATATTCTTTTACGACTCTTCAAAAAGCGCGCATGCTCAGAATCAAGTATGAGACGGGAGCGCATCTTCTGGTAAAACAAGCCTTCGTAAAGGAGATAGCACATTCGTCACGCTAAAACGAACTGAAAGCACGAAGACTGAAAAGCGCGAATCGTCTCTTCCCAAACTTTTACTTCACACACGGTAACACGAGATCAGCAAAAGCAGCCCAAGGGGTGGCGCCATTGAAATCGATTTTCCCCTTTATACTGCCGTCGTACGTGCTGGACCTGACCGCGCAGAACAACGACGAGATTTGGAATTGTCAGTGTGTACGCATGGAAAGCTTGACGAGAAACTCGTCAAGGTTAACAAGAATCTCGTCCAGAAAAACGACGTGTTTTTAACGACGAGAAACTCGGTCGTGTGTACGAGGCTTTAGTGTCATTTCTATCTGCTGCCTATTTTCTCGTCAGGATTCTCCATTTTCTCGTCAAGATTCTCGTCAGCGTGTTTCTCGACGAGAAAAGTGTGTGTGTGTATACTTACCTGTCGCCGTGGAAACCTGCGCATGCTTGAAATGACTTTGACGCATGCGTGGTAGCTTCCTAGGCATAGGTAGGGTGTAGCAAGATGGCGGCGACGGCATCGAATGTGACGAGCGCACGCTCGTCGTAGTCAATTACGTCACCGCGTTCGCTCCATTCAAAGAACCATGGGTTCTTTGAATGGATCATGTGTACACTCGGCCGGGACAAGTTTCTTGTCCAAGAATCTCATCAAGGAAAATGACGAGTTTTTTCCTGACGAGATTCTTGGCCGTGTGTACGAGGCTTAAGAGGAAAATATTGAGAGGGGAGGAAGCTTCAGTTGATTGACAGCATCAGCTCTGTTAATGTGTGCTGTGTGAAAGGGGGTTTGTCCCTTCCCTTCAATCAGCTCTCAGAGCTCTCCTCACTGATGTAACTTCAGCTCCCCCCCCCCCCTGCTTTTCAGAGCTTCTGAGTTAATTCTACACTTTAAATGGCTGTAGGTAAAAGACAGCTGTAGATAAACCGATACAACTTATGTGGGAGGATTTGTCTCATCTCTGACTACCACCTGGGGCTAGTCACTTCACTGGGTATATGTAAGGGTTTAAAACCACTTTAAAGCAGAACTCCAGGATTTTTTGTTTTCCCCCATGCCGTGGGGCTGTGCCCGCACTGCATGGGTTAACTGCTCGTTTTGTCTAGGGGTCAACGCAGAACTTATACTCCTTTGATCCTCCAGAAAACAAATCTTCTCCATGTCCAGCGGTGGACAGTTCCTGCCGTCCTCGCATCTATGGGCGTGAGAAAGAGTCCACTGCACAAGACCACAGGGGGTCAGGAGTGGCAGGGACCGGTCTAGCACTGGGAGGATCAGCAGATTAGGTAAGTATATCTCCCTTCTACAAACCCCTAGACAAAAACGAGCCATTAACCCATGCTATGTGGGCACGGCTCCACTGCATGGGGGGGGGGGGGGTTCCCAGAGTTCTGCTTTAAAGTAGAACTAATGGCAAAACGTTTCATTTTGGATGATGTAAGGTAGAGCTATAACCCCAATTTAGCCTTGTTTTGTTTTTTTAACAATGTGTGTTTCACTTTACTTCACTTTACTTCCTGTTCCATAGCCAAAACAGGAGAGGAAATCCCTCCAAAGTGAGGGAATCCTTGGTTGTCACCATAACTAGCATCCCTGTTGGAAGAATTTCCCTCTAGCACTTCCGCCTAGCAGCAGTAAGGTTTTCGGTTTGCATCCCAAAACACGGCATTAGCCGCCCGGAGTTTGTAAGTTCTCCCTATGTCTGTGTGAGTCTCCACACTCCAAAGAAATGCTGGTAGGTTATCTGGCTCCTGTCTAATATATGTATGAATGTGGGTTAGGGACTTTATAGATTGTAAGCTCCTTGAGTGCAGGGACTGATGTGCATGTACAATATACACGTAAAGCACTGCATAAATTATCAGCTGTATATAAGTAGCTGAAATAAAACCCAACATTTGGGTTTTTCTTTAGTGATAACACTCACCAAGACAAATTGTGAGGGTGAATCTCGATAAGAGCTCGATCACATATGTTGATATTGAAAAACGATACAAAGCTCATTAATGCACCGATAATGTTTATAACCTGTTTTTGTTGTTTATTTGAAGCCTTAAAAAAGCAGCAAGAAAGTTTGTTAAACGCCCATGACAGGGTTGTTTTTACTAGGGGAAAGTGGTTATAAACTCAAAATTTCTTGCTGGAGGCTGCCTGTTTGCTGAAGCCAAGAACCTCAGCAGTAAGGCCACTTTCACACTGGGGCGGGCAGGTGCGGGGGCGGTATAGCGGCGCGATTTTCAGCGCCGCTATACCGTCGTTATCACCGCGATATGCGGCCGCTAGCGGGGTAAATTTAACCCCCGCTAGCGCCCGAAAAAGGGTTAATACCGCGGTGTCCCATTAATTTCAATGGGCAGCTGCGGTAAAGGAGCGGTGAACACACCGCTCCTTCACCGCTGTAAAGATGCGGCTAGCAGGACTTTTGGAGCGGTCCTGCTAGCGCACCGCTTCAATGTGAAAGCCTTCAGGCTTTCACATTGAAGAATACAGGGCACGATTTTTCAGGCGGTATAACAGCGCTAATATTAGCGCTAAACCGCCTGAAAAACGTGCCAGTGTGAAAGGGGCCTAAATCATAAAGCGGATCTAATCCCATCAATTTAACAGTTTCAAAAAACAGTTACATTCCTGGAATACCAGGATTGCTAACTGTCACATTTGCTTGTGTCCTTAAACAAGCTGTCAAACCATCAGATGGCTGGTGTCATAACTGATCACATGTGCAGCACCATGGCAGTCGCAGATCAAACAGAAGCAGCTTCCTTGGCTGTAAAGGATAGGAGGGTGCTACTTTAGTGTCTAAAAATAGAGAGCAGCTGAGCATGTGCAGAACAGGGTGAGACTGGATTTTAACCACTTGAGGACCGCCGCACTCCGATGTACGTCGGCAAAATGGCATGGCTGGGCACATGGGCGTACAGGTACGTCCCCTTTAAGAGCCCAGCCGTGGGTCGCGAGCGCGCCGCTGGCGGCACACTCGCAAACCCGATCCTCTTCTCTGTGACCGTCCCCGCGGGAACAGCGGACCCGATCGCCACTGGTGTCTCGCGATCGGGTCACAGAGAGGAAGAACGGGGAGAGGTAAGTGTAAACAAACCTCTCCCCGTGATTCCTAGTGTGCCTGTCACTGATCGTCTGTTCCCTGTATTAGGAAATGACGATCACTGACGTCACACGCTAAGCCACACAAATCAGTGTCATTTTTACAGTAACCAGTGCATTTTTATAGCACTGGTCGCTGTAAAAATGACAATGGTCCCAAAATAGTGTCAAAAGTGTCCGATGTGTCCGCTATAATGTCGCAGTCACGAAAAAAATCGCTGATCGCTGCCATTACTAGTAAAAAAAATTAAAAATTATTAAAAATGCCATAAAACTACCCCCTCTTTTGTAAACGCTATAACTTTTGCACAAACCAATCAATAAACGCTGATTGCGATTTTTTTTACCAAAAATATGTAGAAGAATACGTATCGGCCTAAACTGAGGAAAAAAAAGTTTTTTTATATATTTTTTGGTGATATTTATTATAGCACAAAGTAAAAAATATTGATTTTTTTTCAAAATTGTCGCTCTATTTTTGTTTATAGCGCAAACAATAAAAACCGCAGAGGTGATCAAATACCACCAAAAGAAAGCTCTATTTGTGGGAAAAAAAGGACGCCAATTTTGTTTGGGAGCCACGTTGCACGACCGCGCAATTGTCAGTTAAAGTGACGCAGTGCCGAATCGCAAAAAGGGGCCTGGTCCTTATGCTGCGTATTGGTCCGGGTCTTAAGTGGTTAAACAATATAAGCACTTTTTTGTTTTGTTTTTAATGTTTTACATAACTATACCTGCAAAAGGGACCAGCCTGAAGTGATCTAGCATTTTCTGGCACAATATTTTTATTGAAACAAACAAAAAAGATATATCGCTATAATAATCCCACACCGGGATATGAACATTGAGCATAACATAGTGTAACATAGGATACACATATAAACAAGTTTTATAAGAGTGACTATCAAACCGTAACGACCCTCTGGTCAAAACCGGGGGTCAACACAAGGTGTCAGAACAGACTCACTCAAGGAATTTGGGTGTGGACAGTCCACAAAAATCAGGGGAAATAAATCTTAAACCAAAAACTCCCAAATAAAAAAATAAAAAATAAAGAAAAAAAATAGAAGGGGGAGGGTAGGGGGAAAGGATTAGATGGCAGAGGGGGGAGCAGGAAATGAGGGGAGATCACAGAAAAATAATAAAGAGTAGAAGAAGAAGAGGGTTCCCCCAGGCCAGGGGGACAGAGGACATCAAATTGGAAGGCCCAAGCTGGTTGGGTGCAAGGTCAGAAGTGCAGAAGGTCAGAAGTGTGTAAGACCACCAGGGCCCCATACCTTAAGAAATTTAGCATGGGAGTCATGGAGGATACTAGTCATTGTCTCAATAATCAGACATGGGAGTAAGTCACACATGTGCAAGTCACAAGCAAGTCTCAAGTCTTAACCTTCAAGTCTCAAGCAAGTCCCAAGTTACTGTGACGAAAAGCAAGCAAGTCAAGTCGAGTCCCTGCTAGAAGTCAAGCAAGTCAAGTCAAGTCATTTATTTTGGTCAAGTCACAAATCAAGTCAAAATACTGATCTACCCCATACTGTATAATAATAATAGGAGGGATAACAATAAATAATATTGGTTATGTGCCCATGCCTCACTGTGCCCATGCCTCACTGTGCCCATGCCTCACTGTGCCCGTGCCTCACTGTGTCCGTGCCTCACTGTGCCCGTGCCTCACTGTGCCTGTGCTTCACTGTGCCCAATGTGTATAGAAAGTAATTCTGCGCTACTATAATAAAAAAGATCATCTGCTGCAAAGCACTGAAAGGTATAATCCGTGACCCTGAGTGTGAATATATATAAAGAAATAGTGCTGAACTGATGGGAATGATATGTGATGTTCTGTGTCAGTAATGCTGGTTCTCAAATATCCAATATAAAATTACTAAAACTGGCATCCATAAATACTTATTGAGATAGCATAAAATAATAAAACATAAATATTGTGCCTTAATATACTCCTGTATTAGTAAGGTGCTTATATTACCAGCAAGTGCTGGAGCAATGATAAAGTGCAAAAGTGCAAATGATCCGTGACACAGGAAAAATAAAATAATTGAGACAGTAGTAAAAGGTGCATGTATCCGTGGAGAGAAAAAAATGGTACTAAGCAGTACCTGTACTACCAGTAAGGTAAAGTGCAAAGGTGCATGAATCCGTGACACAAAAATTTGTACATAGCAGTAACAAATACTTGTGTAAACAATTGCTGTGTTCATACAATAAAATGACTGTCCTTTTTAAAATCTGTGAGAGAAAAAGCTTTAAAATAAACGTGCAACAGAGCAACTATGTTGCTGCGAGAAAGTCCAAAAAAGGACTGAAAGCGGTGCTGTGATAAGGTGCTAGGTGATGAGTGGTGTAGCAAAATACTGAAACTGAGAAATGGTTTGGATCACTTCAAAGGTGACAGCAAAGATTCATTCCAGGAAATGTAGAGACAGAATGTCTACTGATGTCTGAATAAGTAAATTGGGTTAATTGGGGGTCTGAGGTAGCTTTCCATTCATCAATTGTCAGTGTGTTAATAAACCTATTATCTGCTACGGGATGTAATTACACTCCTAGTAAGGTGTCTGGCACGGTTTCATTGTTATGGGTAAATATGCAGAGACAAACGTCTCACGCAAACCAAATTGTTAGAAATAGTTCCAGGTAATTAAATCACTGTCATCTGTTAGTTGTTGAAAGGAATGCTCCTGGAAAATGAGTTAAGAAACCCCTTGCATGGGGAATGATATAAAAAGCCAGCTGGGGCAAAATAAAGTGTTGATTTACTCCCAGAACTGTGTGTCGTCCAGTTACTGGGGGGGGTAACAGGTTGCCTTGGATAAGTTAGTACTTCCTCAGCTTCAAGGATTTCCCAGCGGACTTTGGAGTTCCGCAACACTGGTTGGCAGCGGTGGGATTAAAGCCTTGCAGCAAGAGGAAGCAGCGTTCATGCAAATTCGGCTACACGAATGGAAGTGTGAATGGAGACAAACTATGCTGGATTAAAACGAGCGACGTTAAAGGATTTGCTGGAAGCAAGAGGGAAGAGCGCCAGCAATAAAACCAAAGCCGAGCTGATTGCAGAACTGACCGAGGGAGATCGGGCACACAGTATGGCTACAGAAGCCATGGAGACCGAGTTTGACCAAGAAGTGAAATGCAGGCTAGCGTTTTATGGAGAAAACCCCTCCACCGAGCTGGTACAGGCAACGTTAGCCCAAGTGGATGCCTTTATCACGGCGAGAGAAGAACGGGAGACCCAACTCCGGCTGGCGGAACAGCGTGCCTCTGAGAGACTGCTAACGACTACACCGGCACCAGAGACAAAACTAAAAGTACCCCATGATGCCTTTAAAAAGTTTGTGGAAGAAGAGGAAGAGATCGATAGCTTCCTGCAAGATTTTGAACGGCAATGCAAGCTGTACCAAGTACCCCAGACAGACTGGGTACGGATCTTAGCTGGTAAGCTGTCAGGCCGTGCAGCAGAAGCCTACAGAGCCGTGCCAGAGGAGGAAATCGCAAGCTATAGCCGGGTAAAGGAAGTTATTTTGGCAAGATATGCCATCACCCCAGAAGCATACAGGAGACGCTTCCGGGACACAAAGAAACAGGAGAAGGACTCCCACACCGAATGGGCTTGCCGAATGCAGAGGGCAGCCCTAGCTTGGCTGCAAGCCCGTCAGGCAACCACAGCAGATGCGATCATCCAGCTGATTTTACTGGAGCAATTCTTTAATGGACTAAACCCAGAGGTACAGGAGTGGGTAAGGGACCGCAAACCTACCACTCTCTCGGAAGCGGCCAGGCAAGCTGATGAATATCAAGATGCCCGCAGGCCATCACAGACTAGCTTCAGACCAAACGCCAGACCACTGAACAATAACCCAGGGCCACCAGCTACACAACGACCCGGGCTAATCCCTACCCCCCCTGCAAATTGATACTTCGGGCGCAAGGGAGTGCAGTGCCATTCGTGCAAGCAATTTGGGCACTATCAGAGAGACTGCACTCAGAACCAGGACCAAGCGGCATGGATTCAACCAGGGCCACCCCCTCCAGCACGGGCTGCCACTCATTGCTATCACACGGAAGCGGCCCCAGACAACCGCAGAGCTGAAGAATTGGAGGAACAATGGGGCGTCCTGCACGAGGCTGATCCAATACAAGCAGCTAACCGGGACAACCGGCAGCTACACAGGCAGACTGTCTGTGTCAATGGAAAGGTAGCCAATGGCCTACGTGATACTGGCACCACCATGACCCTACTACAGAAGAACCTCATCCCAAAGAGCCAACACACCGGAGACACTGTAGCCATAAGAGTAGCGGGAGGCACTGTCTTCCGGCTACCCGTTGCCCGTGTTCACCTGGATTGGGGGGTTGGTTCGGGACACGTGAATGTGGGGGTGATGAAGGATTTGCCAGCGGATGTACTACTGGGGAATGATTTGGCCCCTCTCGTTTCTGCTTACGCCCCGATGGGCCCCGCTGAAGCCAACCCTGTGACTACCTGTGCACAGACCCGTGCTGCTGGAACCGACCCGCGTGCTGCTGAGACCCGGGTAAGACTATCTTCCCCGACAGGTACCGTAGATCAGGCACAATATCACAGTCTAAAATTGGAATGTGACAAGTTGGCCAGTGAGAAATCGGAGATGCAACGACACCACGTCATGTATTATGAGATGTCCCATGGCTTGAACATTGAAATGCACAAACAGGCTGAAATTTGCAAAAGGTTAAATGGGATTTGCGCCCAGGTTTTGCCGTACCTCTCCCAAGAGCATCAGCAGAAAGTTTTGGGAGCCATTGAGAGAGCAAAGCAAGTGACTGTTCCAGAACTGAATTCCATTATTCGCCCTGCAACCTTACAACCTCACCATCAGCTACTGACCCGGGAAACAGAACGGCAATGCTGACGGATTATCGCTGCAAACTGGACTGGAAAAGTGATTCGTAAGTACTCTCCGGACATCCCCAAGCCGATCCGTTAAGGATCAGACTGTGTATGCCGGCTTGTGGGTAAGGGGGAGCAGTGTAGCAAAATACTGAAACTGAGAAATGGTTTGGATCACTTCAAAGGTGACAGCAAAGATTCATTCCAGGAAATGTAGAGACAGAATGTCTACTGATGTCTGAATAAGTAAATTGGGTTAATTGGGGGTCTGAGGTAGCTTTCCATTCATCAATTGTCAGTGTGTTAATAAACCTATTATCTGCTACGGGATGTAATTACACTCCTAGTAAGGTGTCTGGCACGGTTTCATTGTTATGGGTAAATATGCAGAGACAAACGTCTCACGCAAACCAAATTGTTAGAAATAGTTCCAGGTAATTAAATCACTGTCATCTGTTAGTTGTTGAAAGGAATGCTCCTGGAAAATGAGTTAAGAAACCCCTTGCATGGGGAATGATATAAAAATCCAGCTGGGGCAAAATAAAGTGTTGATTAACTCCCAGAACTGTGCGTCGTCCAGTTACTGGGGGGGGGTAACAGGTTGCCTTGGATAAGTTAGTACTTCCTCAGCTTCAAGGATTTCCCAGCGGACTTTGGAGTTCCGCAACAAGTGGTTTAAACTTCGTGCCTTCCACACTGACTCCTGTGGTAATTGGATGGCCCCTTACCTCACTTACCTTACCTCACTGGCCCCTTACCTCACTGCTCCCTACGCGTATCGTCATTGACGATACGCGTAGGGACAACACAAGCACCGGATGTGACGCGGAAGAGCTCGGCGCTCGTATTTGATATACCTGTTTATACATTTTAAATGTGAGTACTTGCAAACCTTACTGTTTAAATAATCCTTTTGCATAACAATACTACACTATCTTGGGATTCCTTCGCTCTTCCCCCCATTTATGTGCATTACTTTGGAGTCTCCATGGCTAGAGGATTCGCCTCCCCCCCCCCCCCCTATACCAGGCAGCACAACTACCCCAGGTTCCAAGGGACCATCCAGGCAGGAGGAGGTCGGACAAACAGAGGGTTTCTCTTATATGCTGTAACCTCACAGCAGTGAGGTAAGGGGCCATCCATATACCACAGGAGTCAGTGTGGAAGGCACAAAGTTTAAACCACTCATCAACTAGCACCTTATCACAGCACCGCTTTCAGTCCATAAGGAATCCTTTTTTGGACTTTCTCGCAGCAACATAGTTGCTCTGTTGCACGTTTATTTTAAAGCTTTTTTTTTCACAGATTTTAAAAAGGACAGTCATTTTATTGTATGAACACAGCAATTGTTTACACAAGTATTTGTTACTGCTTAGTACAAATTTTTGTGTCACGGATTCATGCACCTTTGCACTTTACCTTACTGGTGGCACAGGTACTGCTTAGTACCATTTTTTCTCTCCACGGATACATGCACCTTTTACTACTGTCTCAATTATTTTATTTTTCCTGCGTCACGAATCATTTGCACTTTTGCACTTTATCATTGCTGCAGCACTTGCTGGTAATATAAGCACCTTACTAATACAGGAGTATATAAAGGCACAATATTTATGTTTTATTATTTTATGCTATCTCAATAAGTATTTATGGATGCCAGTTTTAGTAATTTTATATTGGATATTTGAGAGCCAGCATTACTGACACAGAACATCACATATCATTCCCATCAGCTCAGCACTATCACTGTGCCCAATGCCTCACTGTGCCCGTGTCTCACTGTGCCCATGTCTCACTGTGCCCGTGTCTCACTGTGCCCATGCTTCACTGTGCCCGTCAGCCGTGTACTCGATCGGCGGCATCCCGGCGGCTAATCCAGTATTCAAAAGCTACGCCTCCTAATCGTCTGTGATAGGCGGAACACTACATTTCCCAGAATTCAGTGTTCCGCCTATTACGGACATCCGCTCATCCTCATAACACAGACGAGGATAAGAGGATGTCCGTGATAGGCTGAACACTGCCTGCTGTGAAATTGAGTGTTCCGCCTATCACAGACGAGGAGGCACGGCTTTTGAACACTGCAATGGCCGCCATCTGTCTGCATGACACGCTGATCAGGTAGGCAGACGGCGGCTTGCGGTTAGTGTTAGTGGTGCCAAGTCATTGCAAGTCATATAGCCCAAGTCAAAGTCAAGTCGCAAGTCATTAGTGACAAGTCAAGTCAAGTCGAGTCATTTATTGAATTCTGTCAAGCAAGTCGCAAGTCCTCAAACAGGTGACTTAAGTCTGATTTAAGTCAAGTCATGTGACTCAAGTCCCCCACCTCTGTCAATAATCATGAGAGTCGTTAAGATGCTCTTCACTTTCATGAACCAGACTGCCGGCTTCTTCCAGGCCTTAGCTATCGTCCGTTTGGCTGCAATGAATAAATAGGTTGATAGGAGAAAGGGCCTGGGATCAGACAATGGAGTAAAGCGTGATCTAGCATTCTCTGACTAAAGTTCCACTTCAAGGTAAAGAGAAAAAAGAAAACACACTAGCTGTTCTTGGTTGTGGTGTGATAGCAGGCATTTTTGTGAATTCTTTGCAAGATGAATTTACATACTTTGACCTTGACTTAGTCCAGCTCAAGATGATCATGGAAAGATGATTTTTAGCAGAAGCAGTCACCTGCAGGACATGGGTTAGATGCCATTACACATAACCATTGTGTATGCTGTATCCCTCTGCCCCCCCCCCCCCCCACCGCCTAAAAAAAATGATACTAAACTTCAGCATTAGACTCCTTGAATGCCTTGTGATTACAACTCCAACCTCTGTCCCAATAGCTTGCAAATTAGACTTCTGTTCCCAATAACCAATTATAGGCACAAACATAATATAAATCACTCACAGCATTATCAAGATACTTGACACTCAATCCAAAATGTAAAAAACAAACAAAAAAAAGTTTAGGATTCACTTCATTTTGGTCAAAGCCATTGATTTAGGGTAGGTTCACACTACCCGTAGAGAAAAACGTTACATTTTCCCTACAGGTAGTGAACGAAGCAGCCAACAAAGGGGGGTTGGTGCACCATTTTTTTTTCCTAAACTTTTATTGAATGTCACAGAGTGACATTCCATTCATTTTTAAGCATGGCGGCAGCAGAGACCTGCGGAGCATTGCAGAAACATGCAGACATGTTGCATTTTTCTGCACCTCTCCGCAGCTGACAGCTGTGAGGAAGTGCAAATGGGGCACACATAAAACCATTGTTTTCTGTGTGCCCTTGTGGATATAAGAAAAACACAGCTCTTCACAAGTGTGAACCAGCCCTTAGTCTCACAGCCAGGCAACAAACATTTTTAGGAAAAGTGAGGATTGACAGCCTCCATACTTTATCAGCACAGGTTCCCTTTTATAGACTCTCTATAATATGGTATAATTGAACTGAATGTCTCATTGTGCATTATCACACTTTACAGATTTATTTACTTGCCCCAACAAGAAAGTTTTTTTTTTTTAATATTCAGTAAATGTAAAATAAGATTTCTGTAATCCTAATGTAGCGGGGTCCTAAATTTAGGGTAAGTGTTTGAGTGGTAGTTATCAGAGGTGGGGGACTTGAGTCACATGACTTGACTTAAGTCAGACTTGAGTCACCTGTTTGAGGACTTGCGACTTGCTTGACAGAATTCAATAAATGACTCGACTTGACTTTGACTTGTCACTAATGACTTGCGACTTGACTTTGACTTGGGCTATATGACTTGGCACCACTAACACTAACCGCAAGCCGCCGTCTGCCTACCTGATCAGAGTGTCATGCAGACAGACGGCGGCCATTGCAGTGTTCAAAAGCCGCGCCTCCTCGTCTGTGATAGGTGGAACACTCAATTTCACAGCAGGCAGTGTTCAGCCTATCACGGACATCCTCTTATCCTCGTCTGTGTTATGAGGATGTCTGTGATAGGCGGAACACTGAATGCTGGGAAATTGAGTGTTCCGCCTATCACAGACAAGGAGGAGGCGCGGCTTTTGAATACTGGAATGGCCGCCGGGATGCCGCCAATCAGGTACACAGCTGACGGGCACAGTGAAGCACGGGCACAGTGAGACACGGGCACAGTGAGACACAGGCACAGTGAGGCATTGGGCACAGTGAGACACGGGCACAGTGAGGCATGGGCACATAACCAATATTATTTATTGTTATCTCTCCTATTATTTTTATACAATATGGGGTGGATCAGTATTTTGACTTGATTTGTGACTTGACCAAAATAAATGACTTGACTTGACTTGCTTGACTTCTAGCAGGGACTCGACTTGACTTGCTTGCTTTTCGTCACAGTAACTTGGGACTTGCTTGAGACTTGAAGGTTAAGACTTGAGACTTGCTTGTGACTTGCACATGTGTGACTTACTCCCATGTCTGGTAGTTATGCTCAAACACCCCAATTGTCAGGATTCTATCAACCATTTTTGTCCGCAGGGAGAGTATCAGTGTACAGTTCCCTGTGGCTTGCAGGTGGCCCTGCCATGGTAGGCCAGGGGTGAACTGCTAATACAGTGCGGTGCCTTGTGTGTCCCCTCTTAGCAGCTGTACGGTGGGTGTGGCAGGCCTGCTGTGCATGCTGGGGGAGGATATAAAAGGGGCAGACGCTGCCTGTTCGGGGTTCTGTTCTGCGTGGTCTGTCGTGGCCGGGGGTCCTACCCCAGGGAGTGTGTTCCTGTCCACCCCGGGCACCTTTGGCCCAGGGGCGGAGATCGGTGAATCAGTCCCAGGCTCCTTTAGTCCTGGGACTGCAGCAAAGGCCTTGGGCCCAGCACCTTTGGCTGGGGCCCATCAAGGATCGAGGAATCCCAGGGTGCCGCCTTGCGAGAGGACCCGTATCTTGGACGAGGAGGCCGGGGGAGGAACTGTTCCGAGGGACTGGTGAGAAGTCACGGTGAAGGAAGTGTCCCAGTAACTCTCTGGAGGGATGTCTTCTCCTTACAAAGAGGTCAAGCTTTGAAACACCAAGTTCACCAGGTCTGTGGCAGAGACCAAGTTCACCAGGTCTGTGGCAGAGACCAAGTTCATCCAGTCTGTGGCAGAGACTGTGCGGTTATATTAGAGTACCATTTGGCTGCTAGTCCCTATCAGGGGAGACTATCCATCTGGGCTGAGTCTGCTTGAGAAGCCGAGCAGTGAAGTGATTACGTTTGTGCCTGGACCTCTCCCACACCTTATTCTGTCCTGTATTCTTGCTCCAACCTTTACTTATCAGAGACTGTTATTTACGAGAAAATAAACTCTACGTTGGAGTTGCAATTGGTGTGGACAATCAAGTCACTGGGGGGAACAAGGACTTATCTCTGTCAATTATAGAGGTGAGAACCATTCTCTGGAGGATTCTGGTTTCTGGCTGTGGAGACCCATCAACAACACCGCTCAACCTCTTTACACAGGAGGGTACGGGCTTGTGGCGTGGTGTGCCCTCTCTACCTGCGGGGAGCCAAAGGCAGGTGAAGGGGGTGAGTGCGCTACACTAATGTGTGTGCATTGACATTTTGGCATATTCCAGCAACTTTCAAGTGTGCAAACTGATGTCACTTTCTGAGTATTTTGGCTGTTGTCCTTTGTATTTATTATAAGTTTAGCTCATAATACCTGGTGGTTTTCTAGATAAGGGTCAAAGTGACATGGTTTCTTCTGTTTACGCATGACTTCCTTACTGTAATAGAACACAGCTCAGAAAGCTCTATCAGAACAATAAAATACCATTGTAACATTTTATTGATCATTAGCTCGACCCTCTCAGGTTTTTTAAAACCTAAAACTAGCTGCTCCTTGTAAAACAAAGTAAACAGATTATATTTACCACTCTCGTTGCTTGAACCACCAAATTCTGCTGCATTGAAGATCTACATTCAACATTTCCTGGTGTGTTAAATGCCTGGTCCCTGCTGCACTTTGTGGTTTCTTCTGCTGATGGTATCATGTAGTGTATCGTAAGGTTCAGCAGATAAAACCACAAAGTCAGCAGGGGACATTAGCATCTGTCACACTGCAGCCACCAAATAATCATATCTGTCCAGCACACTTCTGGGAGGGTTGAGTGCCTGATTCTTCACTATGTACTGTGGCTGTGGTTCCATCTACGGACCTCTATGTCAGCACAGAAAATTTCTGCAACAGAGTCACTTCAAAATATATGTAATTTACAATATATTTGTTTCTGCAGCTTTCATTGGAATAACCCCTAGTGATCCTGCCATGAAGATCCTTGTCCCTATCTCCTAGTTCTGATCCTGCATTGCTGCATTTTACAGAGGTAGCATCATCCACTGTTGTCACCACCACAGAAACCTGCCCTAAGAAATGCCATGCAGCTATCTCTGGGATGCAAATAAAACATAAGAGACTGCAGGGAATCCTCAACAATGATGCAACAAAGGAAGAAAAATATGTGAAAACACCATTTGGGCTTCATGCTCTTCAGGAAAGGGACAATGGGGATGATTTACTACAACTTGAATGCTCAAAATCTGGTTCAGCTGTATATGGTAGCCAACCAGCTTCTAACTTCAGCTTGTTCAATTAAGCTTTGACAATAAAACCTGGAAGCTGATTGGTTTCTATGCAGAGCTGCACCAGATTTTGCACTCTCCAGTTTTAGTAAATGTCTGTCAAATTACCTTCCTAACAGAGGCAGCAAAGTAACACAACATCCCACTCAAGTTACTGTCACCATGACTCACTATCATGGTCATACCTATTCTTTATCTTGCAGAAATGGGGCTTCAGTCCCAAGTTCTTCAACAGTGTCTCCACCCTTTACTGCTCCCCCACAGCCCACTTAAATAAGAAGGCTTTAAATCCTGTTCAAGTAACAGTATGCAGAAAACAAGACTGAGCTACCCTTTATCTCCCTTCTTTTTCACGCTTGCAATAGAACCCCTATTGCACCTCATTAAGAAAATTATGTCACTGATAATGACATTACTGAAATACTGTCACGACTTCTGAATCTGCTCCCACTGGTGGCGAAGTGGCTGGCCAGAACTAGGTGAAGCAGCTGGACGGATGATGGTGAAAGACAGAGTTAAAACAGAAGACTTGGCTGGCCACTTGCTTGGTGGAGGTGAGAGCCCTCAAAAGGGCTGAGGCGCAGAATCTTAGACACTGCCTGGTCTTCACCAGAGCTTCTAGAGTTAAAGATGTTGCACTGTAGGTGGTTTCCAGGTTGCAGTCCTCTGACTCATCCAAGCAGGCCGCAACTGAGAGCAGGTGAGACTCTCTTACAGCACTGGGGTGGTGGGTACACAGAGTAATAAGCAGAAGTATATGAGAACGCGCTGAGACACAGGGGAGAAGCACAGGCTGGGAATGCAGGTGCCGATAACAAGGGAGACACACAGATAAACAGACTGGTGCAGACAAACAGGACCTAACTGAAGTACAGATGGGGAAGACAGACAAGACACTGGCAGGAATGCACAGAATTACTAAGGTAGGAAACAGGCAAGGGAACACAAGAGACACCCTGGATGAATCACTGGGGAACACGGGGGGTGGCAGCACAAGGAGCATAGAGGCAATACAAAGAAGCACAGAGAAAACGCTGGATGAATTACTAGTGAACACAGAGGGTCCAGGTACAAGTGGGCGGCCACATTTCTTGAACACTGACCAATCCACATGCTAGTCTTTTAAAATGGCGCCCATTCTGAGATTGGCTGGAAGTTGGTGGCTGCACCTTGAGGGAAAGACTTGGCGCTCAAGCAATGGAACAGGCGAACGCGACAAATACCAGCACAAACTCAACCTATTTGGTGGTCACATTATTTTGTCACCATGAGACCAACCTAGAATTCCAGATTATGAGCTATATGGTACTGGATTTCCATATGTATGGTCATTTTCTTTGTTTTTAATCTCAATCTTGTACTATGTGACCACTGTTTTATTTTTTGAAAATAAAATGTATTTATGTACTGCATCTACTACTAC